>JAJAQA010000012.1:39406502-39449002 GCA_021464565.1 Rutilus rutilus | reverse complement strand
ATCTTACCGACCCCCGACTTTGATACACAGAGGTGTTCACTCTTGATTGAATATGTCAATGATTTTGTGGGGGGGTGGGGGGGTGTTGGAATCCACTGCTGCTTCAGTGTATATGTAATGAGTGATTATAATCAAGGTATTAATCAATATTTTTCCTTCTAAATATCAAGTGAGTTGAATGACTTCTCTGGAGATTTTACTTTGTTATAGAAGTTACAAGTGTGATCACTGAAATGTTCTGTTCATGTATTCTTTAATGTCTGTGTTTGATATTTCCAGAAATGAAATAGGGACTTGTGTTGTGTTTGAGAAAGGTCTTCAACGTGTTAAAACACACAGGGGTCATACAGGGGTCACTGAAGTCTATAGTTTAAGCCGCAGCGGTCCCCAACCTTTTTTGCGCCACGGACCGGTTTAATATCAGACAATATTTCCACGGACCGGCCTTTAAGGTGCGGCGGATAAAAACAACAAAATATAAAAAAAATATAAAAAACAATTAAAATATAATAATAAACTGAAATCCAATGTGTAGGCTTACTTGCAATTTTATTAGCAGGGTACTCGTAATATCGCGCCTAAAGACAACTGAGAAAGCCTGAACACAAACAAAAAGCCCCCAAAAGAAAAAAAATCTCCATGTTTACGGTGCTGATGCGATGTAAGGTGGCGCTGCCATAAAGCACCTAAAGCTGTCACAAAGAACCGATTTTAAGAACCAAAATGAATGATTATGAATATGTAAAATATAGCAGGAGACATTTTAATGTTTAAACAAGTGTTTTCTGTGCAAAGATGAAGTTGACAATTGCTGACTCGATCTTCGCAGTATGCCTAGTGAACGCGCCAGAGAGAAATGCACATATACGAATTAGCTACATAAGCAGAGAACAGTCAGTTTTCTTTTGTTTTGAATTGTTCTGTTTAAAATTAGACATTTCACAAGCTTTCTATGTCTCAGGTCTGTGAGGCAAGTAGGCTATACGCTGAATTTCGGTTAATTTATGAGATCACTCCAGTTCACGCGCCCAGCAGCCTCCGTGTCCTGATTAAATATTTTCTATTATATTTACTTCTTATTAAATCCTGGCAATTGGGTGATGAAACATTGATTAAAATTAAGATACAATTAATACGAAACGAAATACAATTAAAGACAGGGCTTTTTGCTTTCTGTCTGAGGTCTCTGTGAAAGTTTTAAAGCAGTCTTTTTGTGCCGCTTTCAGAGCGCATGCACGTCCGTAAGGGTGAAACAGTCCCATCCGAACAATTATTATTATTCTTTTTTTTTTATATATATTTTTTTTGTGAAATAGGCTACATTTCTAAATTAATGCGACTTATAGTCCAGTGCGACTTAGGCTATATTATGTTTTTTCTTCTTCATGACGCATTTTTTTACTGATGCGACATATAACTCCGGAACGATTTATAGTCCGGAAAATACGTTAAGTTATATATTCTTTCTGTGAGGCCCGGTACCAAATGTCCCACGGACCGGTACCGGTCCGCGGCCCGGGGGTTGGGGACCTCTGGTTTAAGGGACCATTTCTCAGTTAAAGCCTATATTTTCCAGTTAGACTAAAGTGTCCTATCCTGAGAGAAAGAACTCATTATCTTGATGTTTTGAGACGAGACTCCTGTTTATAGTTAGAGCCTGGCCAAATCCAACCTTGGAAAGCTGTGTGTGTGTGTGTGTGTGTGTGTGTGTGTGTGTGTGTGTGTGTGTGTGTGTTAGTCTTCTTGCTTACAGGTTCAGGAACCACTGGCATTGTTGGAGATTGACGGAGTTGTTGTTCGAGACATGCTGGCGCCCAGCGACCCAAATCTGCGACCTGGAAGGTCACGCCGTGCCTAACTTCAGGGTCCGAGTGTCAGCCGCATAATCTATGGAGATATGCTTCTGTCTATCTGTATATGTGTGGGAAATTACTATGTTTATCAATTTCTCAGCCAATCAGAATCATTCAGCCTGTAAGCAATGACGTAGCTTAGACCTTGGAAATGGTATAACTGCTGTGTGTGTGTGTGTGTGTGTGTGTGTGTGGTGTGTTGTGTGTGTATAACTGCTGTGATCTGTGTAACTGTAAGCGCGGCGGCCTACGAACTCCTGTGTGAGTCTTGAAGCTGAACTTCTGCTGATGAAACTGCAAACTATCTTCAGTAAAACTTTTCTTACATTTTTTATAATTCTGACTCCTGGTCTTCTTTCAAACATCTGGTCCTTGGGTCCTAAACTGTTCACCCCTAACATGACTAACTCTCACTAGAGTATTAGACTGTTCGGGTCAGAATAAGTCATGCACTTGCAAAGTTACTTACAGTCAGTTGAGGAGCTTCAAAACAAGAGTTATCAGATATTACGACAGTCCACTAATACTGTAATAACAGCAAACACTGAGCGCTGACACACACACACACACACGCGCTGTCATTCTCAGAGGTTTAACAGTGTTAATTGGATCACAGTAATTGTCACGGCACTGACCGACCCGCTTACAGACACACACACACACACCACTCACACACACTCGTTTACTGTGTTTACTGTGTGTACTGTCGCTGGAGCTCGAGGACAACATGTTCAGAACAATGTACCGGCACGCAAAGAAACATCCAGGGGTGAGTCCAACTCTATTATAAGACACTTCATAATCCAGGGGTGAGTCCAGCTCCGACATTCACCTTTACCTGGTTTATAACACACTTCATATATTCATC
Source organism: Rutilus rutilus (assembly GCA_021464565.1). Classification (NCBI taxonomy): domain Eukaryota; kingdom Metazoa; phylum Chordata; class Actinopteri; order Cypriniformes; family Leuciscidae; genus Rutilus; species Rutilus rutilus. Next base: position 39,446,281 of record JAJAQA010000012.1, on the reverse strand, counting down.
AATCTGACTCTACTGACTCTAGATTAAACAGAAATCAGATGAGAACTAAACTAAATCACGAGAGTCTTTTTTCCAAGTTGCTTTACAGCAGAATTTGAATTAGTCTTTAGTTGATGAAGTTTGCATCACTGATTTCCCTGTTTGTTTCGGTGAAGCTGTTCTGAAAGCGTCTGTACTGTAGAAATAAACGTTTGAAGCGATATTTCAGCCGCTTCAGTCCTCTACTGTAATCCTCATCACTGTAATAGTTCTTCTGAGAACGAAGGGCTTTTATTGACCTTCCAATTATTAGTTTTACTGTAGAAACTCTTTCTGAAATATTGCTCTCAGTGAGCGATTTACTTCACAGACTACAAACACGAAGGACAAAACAGACATTGCTTTCTCTCTCGAACAACAGCTCCATTAGTGTGTGATGAGTGTGTGAGGAGTGTGTGATGACCCAGATTCTCATGTTTGGCGGGTTACCAGAACTAAAGGAACGACTGTTACGCAAACGCCAGTAACAGATCTTAAGAGTGATAAGATTATTATCTATTTACTGCTGTATCTTCAAGTCGAGTCTCCTTCATTTATACAGCGCTTGAACAATATAGAGTTTCACAGCAGCTTTACAGTGATAACAGGAGATTACAGTAACAGAGATTAGGCTTTACAGCAGCTCTAGAATAAAGTTATTGTCCAGATAAAGTTAGTTTTGATAACACACACCGCTCTAACCATAGACAGTATATAAACTGGACACAGCGACCCCATAGGTTTCAACGGAGAAAAGTGAAGTCAATTAGAAGCACTCACTTCCTGATGGCTGAGCGTACTGCGCAGACTCAAACTGAGCTCGACGACGTAGATGTGACGTCTGTCTTCTAGTAGCTGTGCCAAGAGAAATCTGAATCATTCCCTTCCGAAACGTGCAGAGACGGAGAGTGTGAGTAGGAGGTGTCCATGAGCAGGAGCAGGAGAAACTTTTGCTAAGTATTCTGATGAATTATTTTGTCATTTTGCCTCCACGTCCCCCCGATTGCCCGTGAGCTTCTCCTCCTGTCCATACGGTAATCTCTCTACTGTGCGACAGAGAGTCGCGTGGTTATGACGCAATCGTTGGCCTATTTTTACAAAACTGCTTCTATCAACGGGGCCATAACGTACAAGGTAATGGAGCCTTTTATACATTGTCGTGTTTCTTTAGAAATAAATAATGGACAAATGGAGTCTTTAAACGCCTCAGATGTAAAGTTATTCGCTGTCAAAGTGACGCCAAAATGAATGGGAGTCAATGGCATGGTAACCTTTGCAAGAAGGGCGTTTTTGCTGTTTTGCCGACCAGATACAGGGAGAGTCTAATCTACCAGTTAGCTGCGCTGGTAGCTACGCGATAACTTGTTGTGATTGGTCGTAGTGTTATCCAATTGCGTGCAGTGAGATTTTCAAATGCGTGCTTGGTGCCGCCCCTCGAGCTGGATGATCTTCATTAATCGACGCCAGACCATTAATCTTTCAGATTTAGGTCTGGATTTCCAGGCTACGTATCCAGCGAACCGGAATAATTCTGATAACGCTGTATTTGTACAGAGGGAGAGGAAGGAGGCCTTCACAGGGAGAGACTAGTGGACAGTTAAAGAAATACAAATCTTCCTCTTATTCCTGTATTTCAGAGGCCAGTGAATGTGGAACTGCAGTCGTTGGAAAACCGGACAAACACATTGTCTGATAAAATGACTTTTGCAGTCTTTATAACTTCTGCAGGATCTGTGAGAAGATGTTCGACTGAAGGGACAGAAAAACAATCTGTTTAAGTCTCTGAGTTTGTTGCAGTTCAGGAGCAGATGCTGTTAGTGTCTCTCGCTCGCGCTCTCTCTCTCTCTCTCTCACACACACACATTCTCTCTCTCTCACCCTTCCTCACACACACACTCTCTCTCCCTTCCTCACACACACACACACACACACACACTCTCCCTTCCTCACACACACACACACACACACTCTCCCTTCCTCACACACAGGCACACTCACACACACATACACACACACACACACACACACACACACACACACACTCTTCTCTCTCTCCTCTCTCTCTTCTCTCTCTCTCTTTCTCTCTCCCTTCCTCACACACTCTCTCTCTCTCATCATACAGGTGTTACTGTGACTAACAAGTGTGACTTCACAAATAAATAAGAAAGTTGTTGTTTTCTTCACTTAAAAGTGTGATCACTGAATATGACACACATAAAAAGCGCTCAGGAGTGTGTGTCCATGATTTCAGCATTTGTACAGTTCTTGGTTATGTGAACGTTAAGGGAACATATTCTTCAAACCAGAGGTGTAAAGAGTCCATATTTGAGTAAAAACACAGACACCTCACAGCGAAAATAACTCCGTTACAAGTTACGAGTCTCCATTTCCAATACGCTTGAGTGAAAGTCTCAGATTTTAACAGCGCTTCAGTATTTCACTCAGACTGGACGCAGGCTCAGAGATGCACTCGTCCTCGACACCTAACACACATGCCAGTGAAAATAAGAAACAACTGATGTGTAAAATGAGAAAATAAACGTGTTCATTTTCTAAAATCAAAATAAAACTGAATATTGCAATAAATAAAGGTGGACACAACAGCCTCTTACACATCTACACACTCTCAGGTCTCAGTTGAGAACATTATTAAAGACCAGATAACTTTGAACGAACATTTGATTAATGTTACTGTAAGAAGATTCGCTGTTCCACAGCATACATTTATTCACAAAGAAAAACAATTAAAATCAACATTAAAAAAGAGATATTTTAAAGTGTCCAGCAGGAAGGAAAAAACATGCACTGCAATGTGAAAAAATTAGAGATTTGTATTATTTTTTTATTTATTTTTTAAATCAAAGTTCCCACTTAATCAAACTCAGTATTAAGAGCTTGAGGAGCTGTGAAGCTAAAACTACAAATGGTCATTTATAAAAAATACAAACAAAGAGTAGGCCCTCTGAGTAGGCCAAAAAAAAGAAATAAAAAAGAGTAATTGAAAATGGAGATATAATACGTGAAACTTCATCATCAAACACTAAACACATCCCGAGCACAGAGCGGCCGTCAGGATTGAGTTCAGCTCGAGACGAGAAACACATGTTGCGCTCGGCTTAGGACGCTTAAACATATTTGATAAGCTAATTTGAATATCTGCCGGTAACCCCTGGGGGATTATGCAAATCACTGTTACAGGAGGCAGTTTTGACAACATAAGGCGAAGTCTGAGTCTGTCTGTCGCTCACTTTCTCCAGCACGGAAAACACACGGAAAACTGAGGCTTCACATTCCCTCTTTTAATACGTATTTCTATTCTAATCCCTGTTATCATTTACACACACACACACACACACTGAAGTCTCCTGGTAGGACGTGTGTGTGTGTGTGTGTGTGTGTGTTATCCTGTCACTCAGTCTGATCGGCAGTACACACACACACACTAGCGACTGTGTCCTTCGTCGCTCAACCCAGACCGACACACACAGTGTGTCTCCATGCATATAAAAGAGAGTGTGTGTGTTCATTTAGAACTGAAACCTACTCGACGCAAGTACATGAACACACACACACACACACACACACACACACACACACACACACACACTTCTAAATCCATTTCACACGCCGTTGCGTCCTGAAACATGTCAGGCTTCTCTCTCTCAGCTCAGACACGCTCATGATGGTCTTGCTGAGTTAGTAAAGTAACTTAAACCGAGTCTTTACTCTGGTATTTATTTACACTCAGATGTTTTTTCACTTGCATTGCGCTCAAGGTGTGATGTCATCAGCTCATGCAGTCACTGTTACTCTTCACTGAGGAAACTAAACACGTGACAGTGCAACTCATTTTTATGTTTATGGTATAGCATTACTGTATACTGTACAGTAGAGTATGGCGCTTGCAACGCCAATATCATGGGTTCGTTTCTCAGGGAATGCATGAACTGATAACATACACACCTTAAATGCAAAGAATAAAAGCATCTGCCAAATGCATAAATGTTGTTGAGATGTTGCTGAATAACACATCTGCTATATATATAATATATATATAATATATATATATATATATAGTATATATATATATATAATATATTAAATATATATATATATATATATATATATATATATAAATAAAGTTTGGATATATAAGTATGTCCGTATACATACAGTATACTCACATAAAGCGATATATATACACACTATCTCAGAATGCAATAGTAAGGCATGAATATATTAAGACATTATAAACATTATCATCATGATTTTCTGTAAAGCTGTTCAATGTGATTTGTCAAACTGCTCTATATGAATAACACTAGGACCCGTTTCTTACACAGCAGGACGGCGCTCTTATGATGTGTTTATCAGGCATTTATGCACTTGCTTTACTTTAGAGTGAGTAACACACACACACACACACACACACACACACACACACACACACACACACACGAGACTCATGAGACTGTTCAATAATATAGATACAGGCATGAGTAACACAGTTTCGGTGTTTTTTGTTGTTGTATTGTATTATTTAGACAGTTTATGTGCAATGATATTTGACTATGTCCTTATTTATTATTAATTATTGCACTTTTTTTAATGCATTGTCTATTCTAGTTTGTTATTGCTATTATGCCATTTATTGAGGAAGCTGCTTAGACACACACCCGCGTTTCTAATGTTTTTATTGGTTAATGTTTTCATCTTGTGTTTTGACCGGGATCTTAGTCCTTAGTTTCGTTCCTTCATATAAACGTGTGTATGGAATGACGATGAAAGACCTTTGAACCGTGATGATGTCCTCGTCCTCTTCCAGCTCATCCCTCAGTTCGTCTTCTTGTTGCTGGGTATGAGTGGAGCTTCTCTCTATCTGATCCGACTGGCTCGAGGACCTCACGTCAGGTGAGAGAGAAAACACATTCAGTTCAGTTCAACTCAAAACACTTTATTAACGAGCCCACATCAAAACATCATACATTAAATAAATAACACCATGTGCATGGAATACATATTAATTATAATCTGCTACAAGTGGATACCTAAAAAACAAGTCCATACCATGTATAAGAATGAATAAGTACAGTATGTAAATACATAACTGTGTGCAAAAATATTAACAAACATTTTACTCACTCTCATGTTGTTCCAAACCTGCATGAATTTCTTCATAGGAATATAAGAGTAGTTTGGGTTACACTTTATTTTAAGGTGTAATTGTTACAGTGTAATTATATATATATATATATATGGGTGATTGACATATTTAGCTAAAAAAAAGTAGAAAAAACCCCCCTCAAATGTAAGTCATATGGAACTCATTGGGTTATATTCTACCAACTCTTATATTTCCAAATATATATGTGGTCTTGTAGATTTTGTCCTGAAATTTACATTCCCTAGTTTACTGTCTTAGTGACTAAAATTGTCATGTGGTGTGACATGAATGTTATTGTGTATTAAATTGAAAAGGGGTATAATGTGATAATGTAAGTCAATTTATCCTGATTCTTTATCATTACTATATAAAAGTATAGCATTTCTTATGTGCAAATATGTTACATTTTGCATTATTTTACTTTATCAACACTCACAGAAAGACGCTTACTCGTAATCTTTCAATATACTTCAAATTAATTTGGGAATACCTTGTTATAAAAGTACCAAAATGCTTGTAACCTTTGCTGGCACTATTCCCCATTTGTCACATTGATGATTTTATGATTAATAACCAAAAAAGCCTTAATTTCTTTCAAAATTCTGAATGTCACACCAAATGACATGATGTCACGCCATATTTAAGTACTGAGTAATATTAAGCATCTACATGTACTTACTATAGGATTAGGATTTCGCTGAGGGTTAGTTGCATGTAATTATGCATAATTTACTGTTATTACTATGGTAAGTACATGTAACCTATGTAACAAGGACACTGTAAAATAAAGTGTTACCGTAGTTTGTTAAACCTGACACGGCACAAGACAATCTGAGCTGAGTGAGTGAGTGGAGGTGGGGCTCATTTGCATATTCATAGAACCGCGCATACTAAATGAGGCAAGGGTGTCGAGTTACAGTCAAGATATTTAAGGGATTAAGGAAAAAATGATTAAAAGTGTCATTTTGGTGATCAAAGATGAGTTTTAAGGGATAAAATGATTGACCACAGGGGGACTTTAACAATGTAACAGCTCATTAGGCTCTGTAATGTAACTTATTCTAGCTGTTTGAAAATTCTAAATTCTGATTGGACGAGCTGTTTCTAGTGTCTTCTGTTGGTTGTGTGTATTAATTCATCCCTGTGAGAAACAAACTCGGCATTCTGCCAAAAATACTGTCCTCTGTCACCTCCGCCTGATAATTACCCTCCTTCAGTTTCACCCTCCGTTACAGTCACTCATCCTCATCCTCTTTTCTCCACTCGCTCTCTCTCTCCTCTCCGGTCTGGCCTTACCCTCATTCTGTCAGCTGGGACAGGAGGAATAACCCTGAACCGTGGAACAAACTCGACCCGACCTATCAGTACAAGGTAAACAGCCCAGCGACTGTTCTGTGATCAGCTGCAGACTGACAGCGCAGACAGATCCGTCTCTCCCGCTGTTCCCGGATCAGTTTCATCTCACGCCAAGGAGAGATACGTGACAGGAGACGTCAAGCCGCACAATAGACACACACTTAGTGAGGTGCATCCCAATTCACCAACTTACACACTATTCCATGCTGTTTTAGTATAACTAGTGCGATTAGTGTTTTCACAACAAGAACAAAGAGAATTTAACCCCAAAAAAGAACAATTGCACTTTAATACACAGCTTTAAAGTCATGAAAGGGAAGTTGCGCTGGTCTTTTCTTCCCTACAGTGCCGTATATCCGAGTGAAACGCTTCTGGAACAAGAACAAATGACATCAAGCTGTACATTAGACACACACTTACTGAGATGCACCCCACTTCACCTACTTACACACTATTCCATGCTGTCTTAAAGGGATAGTTCACCTAAAAAATAAAAATTAGCCCATGATTTACTCACCCTCACGTCAGTGTATATGACATTCTTCTCTCAGACGAATACAATCAGAGTTATATTCAAAAATGACACTATTCCCTGCTGTTTTTAGTGTTTTCACAATTAAATTTTGCACTTCAAATTCTCTTATTTAACTAAAAAAAACGAACAATTAGACACTTCATGCACTTTAATACACAGCCTCAAAGTCATGAAAGGGAAGTTGCACTCATCTTTTCTTCACAACACTCTTAAAAATAAAGGTTCCAAAAGGAGGCTTTTGCACTCAATTAATAGTGTTGGTTAAAATAACCCAACGAGTGACCTATGGGGGGGGGGGGGGGTGGGGGGGGGGTGGGGGGGGGGGGGGGGGGGGGGGGAGGGGGGGGGGATTATATAATAAATATATAAATATATAATAAAAATATATTATATTTTAATATATATTTTATTAAAATAATAAACATTTATAATATATTTATATATTTATAAAATATAAATATATATTTTTTTATTATTTATAATTTTGTATTTATTTTAATAAATACAATACACTTTGTTTTCCAATACAGATTGTTTATTTGTATAAAACAATAAATATGTCTCAACAAATAGATTTTTAAATTACAAACTAAATATTGTGGAGCCTAGAATTTAATGTAAATATACATACTTGTGTACATAAATTCAAAATACACAAGTTTACGTACAACATACGTATTTAACCCAACAGTCGGGTTATTACTAGAAATTACCCAATTATTTAAAAAAATGACCCAACATTTTTGGAAAATAACCCAACACATAGCGACCCAATATGTGTAACCCAATGGTTGGGTTAAAAAAATAACCCAATGTTTTTTACTGTAGAAGAACCAGGGTCCCAAGAGAACCTTCCAGTGAAGAGTTCCTAAAAAAAACACATTTATTTTTGGTGTGAAGAACATTTAAGGCCACATTTAAGGTTTAGATTAAGCCAGGATTAGACCTTAGTTAAATTAGGACATTGAAGTAGCTTGTTTAAACGTGCATTAGAAGAAAACAGTGCAAGTTGTTCAGTTAAAACAGCTCAAACATGCAGTTTAGTCTGGGTCTGTGAAACCGGCCATTACATAATCTAGAGTAACCTTTTGTGCAATGGGAAGGTTCCATGGATGTTAAAGGTTCTTTATTGGCATCTAAAGTTCCATTAAGAACCTTGAATACCCATGGAACCTTCCCATTGAACAAAAAGGTACTTTATAGTGGAAAAAGGTTCTTTAGATTATTTAAATGTTCTTCACACCAAGAGGAAATGGTTCTGGAAGGTTCTTTCGGGATCCTAAAATGGTTCTTCTATGGCATTACTGCAAAAGCCTCCTTTTGGAACCTTTATTTTTAAGAGTGTATAATGCCGTACATCCGAGTGAAACGCTTCTGGAACAAGAAAAAATGTGGGCGGGGCTTGATTGTGTCTGTGAGGAATTGATTGGATGGTTGGATGGTTGTGGTTTGCTATTGGCTGATCTCATGTGAGTGACAGGTTGCCCCGCCCTCGTCATCAGAGAAGAGAAGAGATGCTGCAAGAGGAACTTATTCTGATTCTAGATTACCAGGAACATGAAGTTTAAAACTATGCATAATTCATTTAGAATAAACAATGCAATATTCCATAAAAAAAAAAGAATTGTCCATTTTGATTTCATGGTGACTTGTTTCTAGATAAGCCTTGTGCGCCCGAGGCTTGTGTGAAAGACACAGCATTCGTTCACGTCTGCTTTAGAAGGAATAATTTATATCGCAGCGGGTGAATGTTTTATTCTCGTTTGGAACATCTTGATCACCTCCAACCATTAATGAAAGAATTAACAAAGGCAGACGGAGAGAATGAGAGAGGATTCCTCAGAGAAGACACGCGTGTTCATGGGAAGTTTGCGTTCAGGCTCACGAAAGGTCACGACTCGACATGTTTAATTCTCAAAAGGAGCCAAAGGTCAGAAATCAAGAATCCGGCAGCGTCTCAACATTAATCATAATGAGAGAAACAGAAGCAGAGAGAGATCAATGTGAATATGAGAATAAAGTAACACCGGCTGAAGAACGTGTCTCCTGTCACACATTCAGAACATAAACATGCTTTCTGTCACAGACAACCTGACGCTCCGAGACCTTTTCACAAAAACAGCAAAGCATGAACGCAGGAACTGTGGGATTCTTTCAGCCGTTTCATGGTCAAGCAGGAGAAATGATGCGTCTGGTCACTGAGTAAAGTAACAGCAAACTCTCCTCAACAAGAGGAATCATTCACGTCATAAACGCTGCATTACACACTCAACTTTAACTAATGATTGATCAGTAAATAAGCACATCTAATCAAAAGTAACGTTCAGAGAACATTCAAAAGTAACGTTCAGAGAACATTCTAAAGTAACGTTCAGAGAACATTCAAAAGTAACGGTCAGAGAACATTCAAAAGTAACGATCAGAGAACATTCAAAAGTAACGTTCAGAGAACATTCAAAAGTAACGTTCAGAGAACATTCAAAAGTAACGTTCAGAGAATATTCAAAAGTAACGTTCAGAGAACATTCAAAAGTAACGTTCAGAGAACATTCAAAAGTAACAATCAGAGAACATTTAAAAGTAACGATCAGAAAAACATTCAAAAGTAACGTTCAGAGAGAACATTCAAAAGTAACGATCAGAGAACATTCAAAAGTAACGTTCAGAGAACATTCAAAAGTAACGATCAGAGAACATTCAAAAGTAACGTTCAGAGAACATTCTAAAGTAACGTTCAGAGAACATTCAAAAGTAACGTTCCCATAATGTTTGAAGAATGATTCAATGGAATGTTCACTTAACGTTTGCATAAGGAAGAACACAACATTTAAAATAACCGGACATTCAGAAATACTGTTTTCATAACTTAACGGAAACGTTAGCAAAACGTTCTTAGAACATATTTTTGTCAGCAACGAGACAAGCAAAGTATACATGGGGTTTCAATTTTGTCTCAAATATACACAATAATATGTCAAAATGTCCATCTTGGCGAGTATTAACATAAAGACAGTCTTTAGTGAATAAACGGGAAAGAAATGGAATGCGTGTCATTATATTAGATCCATGCATTCAGTCTTAAAAGCCTAATGCAAATATCTGCGGCTGTCTGTCATTAATGTTAAAGGCAAAATCACTCACTGCTCTTGACTGAATAACTTTAGTAGCTTTACTACAAATCAATGTATATTTCATTTATACAGTGAAAACATTGCAGTTCACAAACACAAAGTCTCTCGTACACTTTTCCTGAAAAACAAACAAGAGCCAGATCACGAAACAAAGGGCTTCAGAATCTGTCAGACACTGTGAGTGTGAGTGTTTTTGTTATTGTCAGTGTGTATGTGTGTGTGTGTGTGTGTGTGTGTGAGAGAGAGAGAGTGTGAGTGCTCTTGTTTGTCGTTTATGAGATTCTGATGATCTTAATTTACGCTAACTACATTTAAATGTATTCTCTCGTTCTCTCTACACAGTTGGTGGCCATCAACACAGACTATGAGCGTCTGAAGAAGGAAGGACCTGACTTTTAAAAGACCTCAGAGGAGCAACACACACACACACACACTAAACACTGTACCCCTGATACTTCTGCGTCCACTGAAAACTAATTAAATCACTTATTTTAATAGCTAGCTAAAAATATGAAACTGTTTTCAAGATTAATAAATGTTTCTTGATCATCAAATCATCATATCAGAATGATTTGTGAAGGATCATGTGACACTGAAGACTGGAGTAATGATGCTGAACATTCAGCTTTGATCACAGGAATATATTGCACTTTACTATTAGTAATATTTCACATATACATTCATATGTCCTTCACATGAGGTGTGATGATGTATTGTGGTTTGCCATCAGTGATGATTCTCACGTGTCTCATGATATTGCAATTCCTGAGTGAACTATTCCTTTAAAAGAAAACACGAGAATCAAATGTGTTTGTCACACACGTCACAGTTTGAGTCTCTGTTTGTTCGAGAACACAAATGTGCGGCGTCTTTGTCCAACCGCCGAACACCAAATGTTTGTGGCCCTTTAGAAAAGCCTGTAAGTTTGTTGTGGGCATATTTGCAGGACATTAGGAGGGAGAATTGCTGGGCAGCGTGAGCATAGTGAGAATAATGCATGTTATCTAGCAGCAATCACTCCTGTCCTCTGCACAGCTGGGTACCCACACACACACACACACTGACAAACACTGACACACACACACCGAAAGCATTCAGTGCTTCAATAAAGAGTATGCTCCTCATCTCTGCCTTCACACTCACACACACACCTCCAGACGCTCCACCTGCGGCGTGTAAGAGCTGCTTCTGTCAGGCTCCAGCACATGCTGACAGGTAATCAGGTTGGTTGAAGAAATGCATGAGGCATAATCACACACACACACACACACACACACACACACACACACACACACACACACACACACACACACACACACACACACACACACACACACGGGTCGTCATTACCTAAGCGGAAGGCGCTGTGACCCGTCACGATTGCATTGCCTCCATTTGTTATTTTTTGTATCGCTATTCATCTACAAGCCGAACACACACACACACACACACACACACACACACACACACACAGTGAGTGAAACACCTCCGACCGTCCCGCTATACAAGTACAAACAACTACAGAAACAATCACAATAAATAAATAAATAATGAATATTCTGCTGTAATATTGACATGAGCTGCAAACAAAGACTGGAGCTCGAGGAGTTCAGAGACTCGTGACGGCTGTGTGTTTATGTGTGTGAGCATCTGAAGATCACACTGATTAATGACCAAGACCAGCTGTAAATGCTCATCCATTACTTGAACTAAACAATGCATGAAATTCACCTCTCCATTGTTATACAAGCAGCATAATATCCAAATATAAGTCTCTATTCAGTTCATATAAACACCCTTCGGGAATATCATGCAACAAACAAACAAGTAGTGACTGAAAAGATCTACATGTGTATCAATTTGTTTTTTAGAGAAAAACAAAAAAAAACTAACTAGGAACCAAATATGCAAATTAGCTTGCATTTTAATATCTATTGTGCAATGCAAATTGTTTTTGTGCTGAAATCATGCTTTTTAAAGTCAAGCATCTTGATGAATTCTGGACAATATAACACGTAGTGATGGAGATGCATGTAAATATCAATAACATGCTGAAAAACTTGAACAGTTATACAAATGAAAAACTAGTTTTAGACATTTTTTTGACTTACCTGCATTCATCATAACTTGTAACTGCAGCATCGTGATTCTATAACAGTATGAAATCAAAATGATGAGGTTAGAAATGTAGAAATACTAGACACTACGTCTGAAATAAAGGAAAATCACAATCAGTTTTTGAAGGAATAACAGCAAACAATGAAGATTCAGTGATCAGTTACTCACCCTCACTTCATTCTGACTCTTTCCTCATCAGCAGACGTTCAGCAGACATTTAGAGGATGTTCAGCAGACGTTTAGAAGACGTTCAGCAGATGTTCAGCAGACGTTTAGAAGACGTTCAGCAGACGTTCAGCAGACGTTTAGAAGACGTTCAGCAGACGTTTAGAAGACGTTCAGCAGACGTTCAGCAGACGTTTAGAAGACGTTCAGCAGACGTTCAGCAGACGTTGAGCAGACGTTCAGCAGACGTTCAGCAGACATTTAGAGGATGTTCAGCAGACGTTTAGAAGACGTTCAGCAGGCGTTTAGAAGACGTTTAGAAGACGTTCAGCAGGCGTTTAGAAGACGTTCAGCAGGCGTTTAGAAGACGTTCAGCAGGCGTTTAGAAGACGTTCAGCAGGCGTTTAGAAGACGTTCAGCAGACGTTTAGAAGACGTTCAGCAGGCGTTTAGAAGACGTTCAGCAGGCGTTTAGAAGACGTTCAGCAGGCGTTTAGAAGACGTTCAGCAGACGTTTAGAAGATGTTTAGAAGACGTTCAGCAGACGTTTAGAAGACGTACATCAGAAGTTTAGAAGACGTACATCAGACGTTTAGAAGACGTTCAGCAGATGTTTAGGAGACGTTCAGCAGACGTTGAGCAGATGTTCAGCAGGCGTTTAGAAGTTCAGCAGACATTTAGAAGACGTTCAGCAGACGTTTAGAAGACGTTCAGCAGATGTTTAGAAGACGTTTAGAAGACGTTCAGCAGACGTACATCAGACGATTAGAAGACGTTCAGCAGACGTTTAGAAGACGTTCAGCAGACGTTGAGCAGATGTTCAGCAGGCGTTTAGAAGACGTTTAGAGGACGTTCAGAAGACGTTTAGAAGACGTTCAGCAGACGTTTAGAAGACGTTTAGAAGACGTACATCAGACGATTAGAAGACGTTCAGCAGACGTTTAGAAGACGTTCAGCAGACGTTGAGCAGATGTTCAGCAGGCGTTTAGAAGACGTTTAGAGGACGTTCAGAAGACGTTCAGCAGACGTACATCAGACGTTTAGAAGACGTTCAGCAGACGTTTAGAAGACGTACATCAGACGATTAGAAGACGTTCAGCAGATGTTTAGAAGACGTTCAGGAGACGTTGAGCAGATGTTCAGCAGGTGTTTAGAAGACGTTCAGCAGACATTTAGAAGACGTTCAGCAGACGTTTAGAAGACGTTCAGCAGACGTTTAGAAGACGTTCATCAGACGTTTATGAGACGTTCAGCAGACGTACAGAAGAAGTTGAGCAGACGTTTGGAAGATGTTTCAGCAGACGTTTATGAGACGTTCAGCAGACGTACATCAGACGTTTATGAGACGTTCAGCAGACGTAAAGAAGACGTTGAGCAGACGTTTGGAAGATGTTTCAGCAGACGTTGAGCAGACTTTTAGAAGACATTTCAGCAGACCTTCAGCAGATGTTCAGAAGACGTTGAGCAGACATTCAGCAGACGTTTATGAGACGTTCAGCAGACGTTCAGAAGATGTTCAGAAGACGTTGAGCAGACGTTTAAGCAGACCTTCAGCAGACGTTTCAGCAGACCTTCAGCAGATGTTCAGAAGACGGTGAGCAGACATTCAGCAGACTTTGAGCAGAATGTTCACGCAGCTCATTTACAGTGAAATCAGACCGTGATCAACACAAATCAGATCTGAGAGCCGCAGTAAGACTTTATGACTTTAGTTTTATGACACTGTTAGGGAGTTTTTTGTAGTTTCATTCTTGGCTGAACTACTCCTTTAATTATCAATGGTTGTTTCTGCAGGGTCCTGTTTAATAAGACAGTATATGAAATGACAAACACACGGTGAGAGAAGCAGCACAGTCAGTTCTGGCCTCCAGCTCCGTGGTCTGCATCACACGTGTGTGTGTGTGTGTGAGTGAGTGTGTGTTTGTGTGTGTGTTAGTGTGTGAATGTGTGTGTCAGTGAGTAAGTGTTTGTGTGTGTATATTTGAAAGTGAATGTGAGAGTGTGTGTTTGAGAGTGTGAAGTGAGAACAGCTTCCTCGAGCTGTTGGTCACAGCTGAGACTTCAGTGTGAAAATCTGTTTAACAGACATACGTGTGTGTGTGTTCAGCTCAGGTGTAAACAAACACAATTGTGTGTTTGCATGGCTGTCAAATGTACACAGACCTGAGGCAGAATATTAAAGTATCAAGACAAAAGCAAACTTCAGTGAAGTTCCCATATTAAATTGTACTTAATGTCACTGTGAAATCAACATTTTTCAAGAAATATTACAGAGTTTATTCTAAATGATTTATGGGTGCACATCATTATTGTGTTAATAATCTTGAATCAGAATAAGTTCCTCTTGCAGCATCTCTTCTCTTCTCTGATGATGTGGGCGGGGCAACCTGTCACTCACATGAGATCAGCCAATAGCAAACCACAACCATCCAATCATCCAATCAATTCCCCACAGACACAATCAAGCCCCGCCCACATTTGTTCTTGTTCCAGAAGCGTTTCACTCTGATATATCCGGCACAATAGAGAAGAAAAGACTTCATTTTCATGCCGACCTTAATATTAAAGGTAAAGTTGTTTCCATTAGCTTTAGAGACAGACTGAACTGGTGAATGAAGCAGAATGACTGATAGAAATTTAGCTCATATGATCCCAAAACAAACCAAATGATCGAAAATGATTTTTGCCTTGAAAATGTAGAGTAAGTACTCAGTCTGTAATATTTTAGAGGAAATTACAACACAACAATCATGTAAATAATGAAGGAAAGAATGAAATTCCTTCTGATGTCGTTCCTAAGGATGTTTGGGGATAAAATGACTCTCTCACAAATCAGACTTTTTTATAAAGTTTTAAAGTCGCAATTGTGAAATAAAAAAGGCAGAATTGTGAAATAAAAAGAAGTCGCAATCACCTTTTTTAGTTTTTTATTGTGTACACGGCAGAAACAAACTTTCATGTTTTAAACCCGCATTAACCGATGGACACTTTTCAAAACTAATGAGGGACGATGAATTTCTAGCTGAACTATTCCTGTAAGTACAGTAATGCAGTGTGTGTGTGTGTGTGTGTGCTCTGTTCTTCTTGGGGTCTGTCAGGCTCTTAACTGATGAGTGAAGCTTGTTCCTCCTCATCTCTCCACGGGACTGTTATTGCTCTATAACAGACACTTACGGCACATTAGCCATTGTTTGGAGTTTAAATGGGACTCTAAAACGCCACTTAAGCCATCGACTCTGTAACGCCACATCACGGTCCTGCAGGGCTTTAATTATGACACGCGTTCAAACGCAGACGTGCCACTCCAAATAAACGAGCGCAATTAATTGCAACCGCTGTCGTCTATCCGTCCCTCGCTGATTTATTGTCAAATTAGTGCCTGTCTGTGCCTGAAGGAGGAGAAGGAGGAGGGAGAGAGGATTCCCGATCATCTCAGCTCATCTCCGAGATCCCAGCGCAAACACACACTCCGACACGGACCAATGACACGAACCGCTGACAGCGGGATTCACAGCGGGAGAAAACATGGCAGCCTGTAGAAATGCTTGTGGGAAAACGATAAAGTTAGGCACACAGATAGAGGAAAGACTGAACATGAACCACCGCAATTTTGGAGTCTCTAACGCGATCCCTCTAGTCTAGCGCCACCAACTGTTCAAAAGTTGCACTATTTTTTGTGCTAATAATTTTTTAACCATAAGGGATAGAAACAACATTCTTTTTTCTTCTGATTCCGTGACTCAAGATTCGATTGCGGCCTCTGAACATTTTTCCGCCATCTTGAATTTTTCCGAACAAATCCTAGACAGTTTTGTCTGATTTTCAGCAAAATTAGCTCACAGCATTTTTAGACCATGTCGGCTTTTTGATAAACGTAACCATTTTTGAATAATGCATGAATGAATTTGACGAAGGGAACGTAAAAATGTACGTAAGGCTATATCTCCGCAACGATTTAACGTATTGACATGAAACTTGGTACATGTCATCACAATAACGACCTGAGGATACTTGCAGTGTTTCGGCACAGCGCCACCAACTGGTCAGGAGAAATGAAAAAAAAAGAATGTTTTGCTTATAGAACGTTTTGCACAAACATTGCAGCATACAGTCGAATTTGTGGCGTCAACAATAGTTGTAAAATATTTTATTTTACGAACACATTATGTGTCATCAGCACTATGCCCTGAAGTTACTCAAAGTTTCAAGACACCGCCACCATGTGGTCAAAAATTAAACACTAAATTCCAAAAATACCAATAGCTTTTGATTATTATTATTTATTTATTTTTTAATGAAACTAGGGTTGATAGATTCCTTCAGTCATATAGAGAACAATGATACCAATTATGCCATATTTGGTAAAAAAAAAAAACTTAAATGTTATTTATCAATGTTAGTTCATAAAAATACAATTGTTCATTGTTTTTACACAGTGCCTTAACTAATGTTAACAGATATAACTTATTAAAAATTGTATTAGTAAATGTAGAAATGAACTAAAATGAATAAATACTGTAGAAGAATTGTTCATTGTTAGTTCATGTTAACAAATGAAACCTTATTGTAAAGTGTTACCATTATTATTTTTGTGAAATACACTTGCAATTTCTGCGTGAAAACAGTTTCAAAGTAAATCCCACAATACATTAATTCTAAAGAGTTTATGTGTTGAAATCTGTAAGTGAACGTCACAATAGGCTACATTCAAAATATAATTACTTATTTCTTTCTTGTGATTTTAGGGTTTGACTTGACGCGAACAAACTCTCCACAGATTCTGAGTTTTAATGCTCACTTTAATCCATTGATTAAGCAGCATCTCTTTCAGTCTGTCATATTTACCCCGAGATGTATTTTTAAATGCATGTTTCTGAATAATCCTCTGACTCAAAACACATTATTCCACTGAAGATGACAGGCCAGAACTACTGCTGTGATCAGAACAGAGTCGATCAATAATAATCTCCACCCACAGCGCGCACACACACACACACACACACACACACACACACACACACACACACACAAAAAGGATCAGCAAAAAGGGTTGCGTTTTTCTACGGCTTGATTTTATTGGGATTAGACTTTTTAGAAAATCATTTGTAAAGATCTGTCCATTTACAAAGAATCCTGTTGTGATAAAAATGTTTGTCAGGCAGAATCCTGGAGCATGAATGTGGAAGATTGTAGACGTGTGCAACGTGAGAGTATTTATCAATATCATCTGTTCACAACTGCGGCGTAAACGCTCGGATGAGATCCGACAACGACACACAAACTCCAGACGTTCACAGTCTTTACATACACTACTGTACATTTACAAAAACAGCTTTTATTATCAAAGGCTAAAGAACTACTAAGACTCGAGTAAAAAAGCTTTTAAGAAGAACAGAAAATGGGAATCACAGTCTGTAAACATTTTGCATCATTAGTCTGTTATAGAATTGTTTGCTCCTCACTCGATATGGAAGATAAAGATTTCAAACATCATCCCGAAGGAACAAATCACTATCTATTGTCAAATACTGTCCAGAGCGTTTCACTCTTCCATGTTCGAGTCAGTTTGACGGGATTGGGAGATTTCCTACATGCACTACTGGTCACTTTAAGACTTTTAGTTCCAGTGAATGATTAATAAAGTTGCGATTGATCATAAAGCTAAATAAAGAAAAATAGGCCTCTTCGTAAGTGTGTGTTAATGGGATTCGATCCGCTCCGTTTTACCCAGATCTCCCGGTTTAATGGTCGTGGAATCCAGGCATTGGGAACGGACGGGCGAAAGCCTCGACGCGTGAACGCAGATCAGCGATACGAGACGCCGTCTCTGCATCTTCCAGCAGGAAACTCTTGAAATCAGCCAGTTTTTCTGAAGAAAAATAAAGAAATAAAATGTAACCTTTCCTTGTGGAGATTTTTGTCTTTTTCAGTGTTTTTTTTTATTTTTATCATTTTGCCTGTGTTATTGCTAACTGCATAAAATTTGGCACAGGTGTGTATTTTTATTGGAATTATACTAATTCACCTTCATTTCCTTAAAAAAATCTATTTTGCACTAGTAACACAAAATAGTTCCCTTTTTGACAAAAACGTCCCCATTGAAACCCAACCCAATGCAATTTTTAATCCCACGGCCATTTAACTATAAAACGATGCAATCTTTGATAACAGGCTTTCATTCTGTTGGCAAGGCTTGTACTATTTTTTTCCAGATTGTGTCATATTTTCAGGTTTGGCCTATGAAGCAAATACCACTTTATCCCCGTTTTCTGCTTCGGCATATTATAGAGCCAATTGGAGATAATTGTGTGGGTGTGTTGGTGTGGATGTGTGTGTGCTTGTAATATTTGAGAGAGAATAACTCTACTGCAAATCATAAACCCAACCACAGTTTGTCCCAGTGAGTTTTGCAGCATCTAATGGGGAAAATGTGGTACAAACAAAATCTCACTGAAAGCTCATTTTTTGAGATATCAACCTCAAATTGGGAACATAACTTAATTAGATTTATGGCTTTGATTTTCTAGCAGTTTTAGAGTTACAACATGTTTCATAAAATATACAATATATATAAAATAATGTTCATAAATCATTTTCATAAACTTAGCTTTTTTCTCGGTTTTACTTATTACAATTCTTTTTTACTTCAACAATTATTGCCAAGGGTCTTCTTCAAAATGGGACCAAACTTAAGCCTGTGCTCCCAAGCTTCAAATTTTTATGACAGTTTTTTTGACATGGATATACGGATATTATAACTTTTTTGAATTGATGCACAAGGGTTACTGTAAGAGAACATTTCAGAATAGTAAGCTGTTTTCCTGCATGTATTTTTTTCTTTTAATGTAGAAAAAACCCACTGTAATGCTGTCAGGCAAACACTCAAACACTGTATGGTTTATTCATGTGGTTTCCAGTGAATTACTGGTTTACTCACTGGTCTTGGTCTTCACGTCCAGAGCGATCTTGATGCCCTGATCTATGAAATCCACAACCTGATGAAAGTCTGATTCCTTGAACTGGCGTGACGTAAGCGCAGGGGTTCCTGGGATACCAGAAGATGAATTACAGCACTCAATTCCATACACCTATATCTAATGTGAATACTGGGATATTGCATAAAAAAAAAAACACCAAGATGCGCATAAAATCTTAATGCGCATAAAAAACTCATGCACTCAAGATCTAGGTTTCCATACACCTACTTTTATTCAGAATTTTGGGATATTGGATAAAAAAATACCATGAAATATAAAAAATGCGCATAAAAAAACTCATGCACTCAAATGCCATGTTTCCATACACCTATTTTTATGTGAATTTTGGTATATCGCATAAAAAAAAACACTACATGGAAACGGCAAGATGCACATAACATTTAAAATAAATCCCTTGATGTGGGACTTGTCCTCAGCGTCAGCTGTGATAACTGGAGTATCCAGTGGACCAATGGCGTCGCAGCGTCTCTAATGTTGGTTTGGTGTTTCTGAAACGCCGGAGTGGAAGTGTGTGTTCAGAATGATTTGGTTTAACTCGCTCCAGAAGCGTCTCACACACACGAGTGTGTTCCCGAACGCCAGAGAACACGACAGCGTTTACTGTGTTCGTCTGACGCTCTGAGACACACTCGTTTATGATGGAGGGAGAAACAGCCGACTGCAGAAACGTACAGTTTATTACTGATATTTAGTGATGGTTTTGTTCTCTTGAACACATGGGATGGAAACGCTGCTTTATTCGCACATGATTTTTGCAATATTCCAAGTTAAATGCATAACTTTGAGTGGAAACACAGCTAGTGTGAGCTTTATTTGAGCATGTGTCGTGTTTCTCACCCAGTCGAAGGCCACCGGGCGTGAGCGCGCTCTTGTCTCCGGGACACGTGTTCTTGTTGGCCGTGATGGACACCAGTTCCAGAACTCGTTCTGCACGCGCTCCGTCCATTCCCTGAGGCCTCAGATCCACCAGAACCAGATGATTATCGGTTCCTCCTGAACATGCACAACACAAACACAAGACACTTAAAGGATTAGTTCACTTCAGAATTAACATTTCCTGATAATTTACTCTCCCACACGTCATCCAAGATGTTCATGTCTTCCTTTCTTCAGTGGAAAAGAAATGAAGGTTTTTGAGGAAAACACTCCAGGATGTTCCTCCATATAGTGTCTTCAATGGGGTCCAACGGGTTGAAGGTCCGAATGTGAGTTTCAGTGCAGCTTCAAAGTCTCGACTCGATCCAGCCGAGGAATAAGAGTCTTATCTAGACAAACCAGCCGACATTTATAACAAAATAAACATTTATATTAGGGCTGGGGGAATTAACGTGTTAATTTTTGCGATTAATTTGAGATGTTTAACGCATAAAAAAAAACGCAATTAACGCAGCACTTTTTTTTTGGCCTCGTTTTAATGATTTCCTGTTGCGGCTGCTATTGAAAAGGCAGAAAATATACCGTCCCGCCCCTCCGTGTTCGGCGATCAGGTTTCATTCTCGCACAGCTTTCATGAGCGGGTCTTTTCCGCTCCGTGTGTGCGCCGCGCTTCCGTGTGTGTGTGTGTGTGTGTGTGTGTCGGCTGCGCTCTCTGCTCAATGTTCTGCTCTGTCGTTAACGGCCCAAACGTTCCAATCATGTTCAGATCACGCACTGGAAAAGCAAAGTCCGCTCAAATAACGTGAAATTTCTCAGTCAAATAGTCGAATAGTCATGCTGGGCAACTATGGTAAAATGACCTGCTCTGATCACATGCTCGGGTAATAATAGCTTTGTAGGACTATATTTTATTTGGATAATTAGTAAAAAAATAAATAAAACCTGTTAAATTGATTGTTGATTGATTATTGAAAAATAATAATATATTGATATATTGATGTTTAATATTATTTTAATATAGGGCTATTTTCTGTTAATTTTTTCCCTGTGTTTAATTTAATTAGGTGATTCTAAGTTTAATATTGATGATTACAAGCTTGGGGGAAATGCAATTAATTGCAATTAATTACAGCAAAGTGTGCAATTAATTAGTTAATTTTTTTTAATCGATTCCCAGCCCTAATTTATATACTTTTAACCACAAATGCTGGTCTTGCACTAGCTGTGATATGCCACACATTACGTAATCAGGTTGAAAGGTCAAGCGTGACATAGGGGGAAGAACCGACCTAATGTTTAAAAAGCCAATGTGCAAAGACTGAGGCATAAAAATAAATATCTACTTTTCAATACCCATTTTACTTCCAATTGTTACACAGGAGACTTGATTTTCTCCCTGATGAACTGACTGAATTGTAAAATTGTCGCTATATGAAGGTGGATGACGTCATGAAAAGCCGCTTCAGAAGTTATCTGATTATTAGAGTATTTCTTTAGAATAACGTCACTGATGATTCTTCAATAAGAGCAGAGACATTAACGGACCCTTTTCACAGACTGTGATGATGCAGTTATTAACATCATCAAGGTTTTTCATTTATAAAAAAAGCTAAGTCCATTTATAGCACTATACTTTGTGTGATATCATCTTGGCATTAAATGACAGAAGACTAGTTAACGCTGCAGTGTGAGTGTAAATTTGACATATTTCTCTCTTTTGACCAACGTAATCACTCTCTTTCTTTCTTTCTTTTTTCCTCTTTTGTAATGTCATAGAAATGCTATCATGGATTTCTCTTTTGAAATTGTACTTGTAGTTGAAGTTCACCAAACCATGACGGCTTCTGCTTCTGAGAACCTCGAAATGTTTAGTCCGTTAGTGCAAACTGAGTCAGTTTTGACGTCATGAGTTTAACAGCCGTTGGATCGTCGTCTCTCAATATTAAACCTGGTGAAAATGATCTGCAGCTGCTTTAGACACAGAACGGAAGCACAACAGCATGTGGTGATATAGAGAGCGAACAGCTGTGTAGAGAAACATACAGGCTTTCAATTAGTTTTGCATATGTGTCGGAAAAAACTACAGCTGATTCACGGCTTGATTTCACACGTTCACTCAAAGTCCCCCTGTAATCAGTTAATGTAGTTTATGTGTGTATGTGGTGTTTTTAATACGCTTTAAGACAAAGCATGTGTAAGTTCATAAGTCGACACCATTGCTGAGTATTTCCTCCTTAAAACTGCAGTGAACCAAAGACAGTCTCAAACACACGCTTTGAAATCGCTGGTGTTTCTGACGTCACAAACTACCTTGTAACCAATCAGATCAACGTGTGATCGTCAACCAGTGGATCTCTGGGCTGAGTGAGTGAGTGGAGGCGGGGCTCATTTGCATATTCATAGAACCACGCATACTAAATGAGGCAAGGGTGTCGAGTTACATTCAAGATATTTTAAGGCATTTTTCAAGGGAAAAAAAACGTTTAAATATGTCATTTTGGTGATAAAATATGAGTTTTAAGGGATAAAATGATTGACTACAGTCTATAGTGATCGGTGAGTCTACATACAGTCAGATAAACAAGTGATTTTCCGACCCTGAAAGAGAAGCTTGACTTCAGTGTAAAAACCCACCGGAGACGAGTGTGAAGCCCTTCTTCAGCAGCGCGTCGGCCATGGCCTTGGAGTTCTTCAGAACCTGAGCGATGTACTCGCGAAACATGGGCGTCGTGGCCTGGAGAGAGAGCGAACGAAGAGCGATCAATTATCAAAACCCATAAATGAGTTCCCAAGTGCACGAGCCATTGTTCAGAAGAAGATGAGACGGAATTGCAGACGCGGAAGGATATTAAATCAGCGTATGAACAGCTAATACACTGCAAGCAGGGTTCTTAAAAGCACTGTAAAATGAAATTCAAGGACTTTTCAAGCACTACTTTTTGGTTTTCAAGGACTTCAATCAGAGATCTCACTTATCAAACATTATCTTTATTATCTTTCAAATTCTAAAAAAGGTAAATAGATAAACAAAAATAAACTGATTTATTCTCACATGAATATATGATTGACCTGAAGAATGAACGATGAAACATATACTTGTATCTATTATACAATATCACACTCATTGCCATGTGAAATTGCTCTATATCTATATCAGACGGGATGATTTTGTGTGAAAAGATTGTTTTATCGATAAAATTAAACACTACTTTCACATATATTGCCTTTCAAAAATTAAAGCACTGTTCAAGCACCTCTTCATAAATATGGCCGTTCTCAAGGGTTTTCCAGGACTTACATTTCAAAACGTCAAATTCAAGCACTTTAAGCACCTTGTGCAAGTGAAATATAGAATATAGAGTAAATATATGGTACCTGTTTGAGAGCCACGGCGACGCCAGCGATGGCATGATTGTGTGGGCCGCCCTGAAGCGAAGGGAACACAGAGAAGTTGACCTTCTCCTCCAGGTTGTACATGACCTCTTTACCCTTCTTATCCAGCGAGCGCACGCCCTTACGGTAGAATATAAGCCCCGCCCTGGGGGAGGAGCCATATGGGAGGGGGAGGGGCCACATGAGAGGAGGAGACAGTTAATGATGACGATCAGAATACAACTATACTGTAGTATGTAGTGTATACACAGTATGTTATGTATGCATGCAACATCCAGATTATCCACTACATTTTGTGCACATTGCATGAGATACTGTATCCCACAATGCAATGTGCTCAACTTTGACCATTCTCATTTGATCAGACTGTTAAATGTGACAATAAAAGTGTTACACTATTTAAAATCTCAATTTAGAAATAAGTCTCTTCTGCTCACAAAGGCTGCATTTATTTGATAAAAAATATAGTAAAAAAAGTGAAATATTATAATAATGTAAATCATCTGTTCTCTATGTGAATATATAATAAAGTGTAATTTATTCCTGTGATCAAAGCTGAATGTTCAGCATCATTACTCCAGTCTTCAGTGTCACATGATCCTTCACAAATCACTCTAATATGATGATTTGATGCTCAAGAAACATTTATGATTATTATTAATGTTGAAAAGTTTCATATTTTTGTGGAAACTGATACATTTTATTTTTCAGGATTCTTTAATGAATAGAAAGTTCAAAAGAACAGCATTTATTTGAAATAGAATCTTTTGTAACATTATAAATGTCTTTATTGTTACTTTTGATCAATTTAATGCGTCCTTGATGAATAAAAGACTTATTAGATTTATTCCTGAATTCTAATACACTAATTTGCATAAATCAGTATATGAGTGTTTACTTAATATAATAATACTTATTATGTGTATGTGTTGGTATGATTCTGTGTGAGAGTATGACTTGAGGAAATGTATGAATGTATTTTTTATATATGCACCAGGAGTAGCACTTTTAATTTCGTTGTAACAACGTTTTTACAATGTTTTTTACGATGACAATAAATAAATGAAATGAAATGAATGAGTGTAGTGTTCTGCACACGGTCAGTGATGTCACATGCGTCTCATTCTATCCCACCTGGATCCGCGCAGTGATTTGTGAGTGGTCGAGGTCACGAGGTCGGCGTGTTCGAAGGGCGAGGGAACGGCTCTCCCGGCCACCAGTCCACTGATGTGAGCCATATCTGCCAGCAGGTACGCGTTCAGCTCACTGCACAGCTGTGTGTGTGTGTGTGTGAGGGAGAGGGAGAGGGAGAGGGAGAGAGTGGACAAAAGATTATTTTTTAATGTGTGAAAATTTCTGACGCAAATTTCGGATTCAGTGTGCAAGGACCTTAAGACTAAGACTAACACAACACTAACACTAAGACTAACACTAAGACTGAGAATAACACTAAGACTAACACTAAGACTGAGACTAACACTAAGACTAACACTAAGACTGAGAATAACACTAAGACTGAGACTAACTCTCTGAGCATCAACACATGCTTTCAGGGGTAAAGATAATCTCCAGCTGATTATACACTGATAACATTATCCACGGATACACTCTGTCCTAGTATGTGTGTGTGTGAGAGAGAGTGTGTGAGTGAGTGAGAGAGTGTGTGTGTGTGAGTGTGTTTGAGTTTGTGTGTTTGAGAGTGTGTATGTGTGAGTGTGTGTGTTTGAGAGTGTGTATGTGTGTTTGAGAGTGTGTGTGTGTGAGTGTGTTTGAGTATGTGTGTGTGTGTGTTTGAGAGTGTGTATGTGAGTGTTTGAGTGTGTGTGTGTGTGTGAGTGAGTGAGTGAGTGAGTGAGTGAGTGAGTGAGTGAGTGAGTGAGTGAGTGAGTGAGTGAGTGAGTGAGAGCGAGTAAGTGAGTGTGTTTAAGTGTGAGTGCCTGAGTGTGTGTGTGTGAGTGAGTGTAAGTGTGTGAGTGAGTAAGTGTGTGTGTGTGTGAGTGAGTGAGTGAGTGAGTGAGTGAGTGAGTGAGTGAGTGAGTGAGTGAGTGAGTGAGTGAGTGAGTGAGTGAGTGAGTGAGTGAGTGAGTGAGTGTGAGTGAGTGAGTATGTAAATAAACAAAGGGAAAGATGTTTGCACTGTTTGCATAGTTTTAATTGCATGCAGTAATGCTTAAAACACTTATGGATGATGTCAATACTTAAAATATTAACTTATCTACAAAAATTATTCTGAGTTCATATCTCCCGATTCTGACGAACGGATGGAGAGACACACACACACACCTTCTTGATGCAGCTGTAGTTGAGGCGAGCTTAAGCGCACAGACAGACACACAGACACACTCTCTCACACACACACACACACACACACACACACACACACACACACCTTCTTGATGCGGCTGTAGTTGATGAGGCGAGCTTAAGCGCACAAACAGACACACAGACACACTCTCTCTCACACACACACACACACACACACTCACCTTCTTGATGCGGCTGTAGTCGATGAGGCGAGCGTAAGCGCTGGTTCCGGCGATGATGAGTTTGGGTCGGAAGAGTCGAGCCGTCAGTTCCATCTGATCATAATCAATCAGACCCGATTCAGGCTGAGAGAGAGAGAGATGAGAGAGAGAGACACTGTGAGAGAGTGACACTGTGAAAGAGAGAGAGAGAGAGAGAGAGAGAGAGAGAGAGAGAGAGAGAGACACTGTGAGAGAGAGACACTGTGAGAGAGAGAGAGAGAGAGAGAGAGAGAGAGAGACACTGAGAGACAGTAAAGTGTTTACAAAAATATATTTTCTGCATTCAGAAGCCACTGAACAGACACAGAGTCTCAACACGTGTTTATGACATCCAGGTTTATGATCCATATATGATTGCCATATGTTTACACTCATCTCTGACTGACAGCAGAACACTTCCTGTTCAATGAAACAAGCATTTACTGTAAAGCTGCTTTGAAAAATGTGCTAATAATTATTTAAATTATAAGTGTAAAAATTTTTTTTATTAAAAACAAATCAAAATAAAACAATTGCTAAAAAGATGAAATATTTTATTAGTTTACCTACTGTACATGTCATGTGACTATTAACCAACATGAGAGAACAATGAACATGCAAATGTGTCGTTAAATTATTGAAATATTAACTAAAAATGCAATTTTACAGCAATATCATCATTAGACGTATTTATATTATAAATGTGATCAAACTTCAATAATTTTCACATCAGTGCTTTTTTTTCCCTGCTTGTCAACGTCTCTGTCGTCTGACCAGATTTCAGTTTCTTTATATTTTCAGCTCATTTTCTCTTTCGGCTGAAACAAGCAACTAAACTAAACACTGTCTGCCTCACTCACACACTCTCTCTCTCGCACTCTCTCGCACTCTCACAAACTTCTGTCCGTCTCACGTCTCTGAGATCAGGACAGCAGATAATCTCTCTCGCTCTCACACTCTCACTCTCATTCTCTCACTCTCTCAAACTTCTGTCCGTCTCATGTCTCTGAGATCAGGACAGCAGATAATCTCTCTCTGTCGGTCACTCCATCACGCTGAAGTGTGTGTGTTTGTTTGAGGGTCGCCTGTCGATTTCTTATTATCTCTCCCATAGAGGGGACTGACCACTCATCAATCACACACACGCACTCACACACTGAGAGTCTTAACGAGTGTTCTGTACAAACATGATAATTTAGGGGATTAACGCCTGTATTTCAATGAGGTTCTCACTCCTGAAACTTCACAGTGTGACACTCACTCACTCACCTCACTCACCCACCCACTCACTCATCTACTCACTCACCCACCATTCTCTCACTCACCCACCTCCTCACCCACCTCCTCAATCACCTCCTCAATCACCTCCTCACTCACCTCCTCCCTCACTCACATTCTCTCACTCACCTCACCTCCTCACTCACTCACCTCACCACTCACCTCCTCACTCACCTCCTCACTCACTCACCTCCTCACTCACCTCCTCACTCACTCACCTCCTCACTCACTCACCTCCTCACTCACCTCCTCACTCACTCACCTCCTCACTCACCTCCTCACTCACCTCCTCACTCACCTCCTCCTCACTCACTCACCTCCTCACTCACCTCCTCACTCACTCACCTCCTCACTCACCTCCTCACTCACTCACCTCCTCACTCACTCACCTCACTCACTCACCTCCTCACTCACCTCCTCCTCACTCACCTCCTCACTCACCTCCTCACTTCACCTCCTCCTCACTCACTCTCACTCCTCACTCACCTCCTCACGTCACTCACCTCCTCACTCACCTCCTCACTCACTCACCTCCTCACCTCCTCACTCACCTCCTCACTCACTCACCTCCTCACTCACCTCCTCACTCACTCACCTCCTCACTCACTCACCTCCTCACTCACCTCCTCACTCACCTCCTCACTCACCTCCTCCTCACTCACTCACCTCCTCACTCACCTCCTCACTCACTCACCTCCTCACTCACTCACCTCCTCACTC
Source organism: Rutilus rutilus (assembly GCA_021464565.1). NCBI lineage: Eukaryota > Metazoa > Chordata > Actinopteri > Cypriniformes > Leuciscidae > Rutilus > Rutilus rutilus. The sequence goes on along the minus strand of JAJAQA010000012.1, from coordinate 39,418,026 downwards.
ACCTCCTCCTCACTCACTCACCTCCTCACTCACCTCCTCACTCACTCACCTCCTCACTCACCTCCTCCTCACTCACCTCCTCACTCACTCACATTCTCTCACTCACCTCACCACTCACCTCCTTACTCACCTCCTTACTCACCTCCTCACTCACCTCCTCACTCACATTCTCTCACTCACCTCCTCACTCACCTCCTCACTCACCTCCTCACTCACTCACATTCTCTCACTCACCTCACCACTCACCTCCTTACTCACCTCCTTACTCACCTCCTCACTCACTCACTCACCTCACCACTCACCTCCTTACTCACCTCCTCACTCACCTCCTCACTCACCTCCTCACTCACTCACCTCCTCACTCACCTCCTCACTCACCTCCTCACTCACTCACCTCCTCACTCACTCACATTCTCTCACTCACCTCACCACTCACCTCCTTACTCACCTCCTCACTCACCTCCTCCTCACCTCCTCACTCACTCACCTCCTACTCACCTCCTCCTCACCTCCTCACTCACTCACATTCTCTCACTCACCTCACCACTCACTCACATTCTCTCACTCACCTCACCACTCACCTCCTCACTCACCTCCTCACTCACCTCCTCACTCACCTCCTCACTCACTCTCCTCACTCACTCACTCACTCACTCACCTCACCACTCACCTCCTCACTCACTCACCTCCTCACTCACCTCCTCACTCACTCACCTCCTCACTCACTCACCTCACCACTCACCTCCTTACTCACCCACCCACTCACTCACTCACCTCCTCACTCACTCACCACTCACCTCCTCACTCACTCACATTCTCTCATTCACCTCCTTACTCACCCACCAACTCACCCCCTCACTCACCTCCTCACTCACCCACCCACTCACCTCACTCACTCACCCACCCACTCACTCACTCACGAGCCTTCACAGCTGGAACTTACGTTGAGTTTGTAGGGCATCGACTCGAAGTAGATGGAAGTGGCCGAGATCCGCTTGACGTCAGACATGTATCCGTGAGTGAGACTGAGACACACAGAGAATGTATTACACTCTAGTGGGCGAGAGAGGTAGTGAATGAATGAGAGAGAGAGTGAATGACGTTCACTCACTGTCCCCCGTCGGGCAGATCGAGGCCCATGATCCTGTCGTGAGGGTTCAGGACGGCTGTATAAGCGGCGAAGTTCGCAGGAGAGCCGGAGTAGGGCTGAACGTTTACACCCCACAGCGACGGGTCGAGATCGAACGCCTCCAGCGCCCTCTTCTGGCAGAGCAGCTCGATCTGATCCACCACCTCAGCGCCGCCGTAATACCTGCACACACACACGCAACAAATGAAACAAATGAAAATGAATGTACAAATAAATCCATCACTATAAAACACAAATAAAAATAAATTAATTAAATAGATAAATTAAACAAAGAGAATAATAAAAATAAAGATAAAAAAAAAATTATAAAATTGTAATAAAACAATTCATATAAAAAAGAAATAACTTAAAATTAAGATAGATAGATACATTTAGATAAATTACAAAAATTAAATAAATAGATACATAAATTAAATAAAAAAAATAGCACAAAAATAAACAGACCTTTTTCCCGGGTATCCTTCAGAGTACTTGTTGTTGAGACACGAACCCTGGGCCTCGAGAGCCGCTCGACTGCAGAAGTTCTGTCAACACACACACACACACACACACACACGATTTGTGTCTGTTCCTCACATGAAGCATCACATGACTGAACGAGACTGCAATGGTGTGAATGACACACACACACACACACACACACACACACACACACCTCTGAGGCGATGAGCTCGAGTCCCCGGCACTGCCTGTCCTTCTCCTTCATCAGAAGCTCCCACATCTGCGGGTCGTCCTGAGCCAGACTCTCCTGACCCGTCCACTGGCGCTCATCATCGGCCCACGCCACCGGCGCTGAGTGCTGGGATCTGACGCCGGGAACACACCGGACCACCGGCTGCACACACACACACACAAGATCATGCTCAGCTCAAACACACACTGCTCTCGTCCTCAGGAACTGCAAACAAATGAATCTGCACTAAACAAACATACAGCAGCGAGCCTGTAACTCACGAGAGACGAGCGTTATTATGACCGGATTACACACACACGTCCTTTATTAGTCACACAACATAACAATAATTACATGTGCAGAGGAAGAACTGCTCAGAGAGAAACATCACGCATATGAAGATTAATATTTGACTCGCTGAACATCAAACATCAATTGTGTTATATATGTTTTAATTAAATTATACACACACACACACATATATACATATATATTATTATTATTATTATATATTATTATTATTATAATAATAAAAATTAAAAAATTATATATATATATATATATATATATATATATATATATATATATATATATATATATATATATATATATATATTATATATATATATATATATTATTGCTTTATTTAAATGTGTATCATATTTTACATCATATTACAAATAATTATAAAAAAATAATAATAATTTTTTCCCTACATTTATAATATTTTATATATAAAATCGATTATATATATAAAATCGATTATATATATATATATATATATATATATATAAAATCGATTATATATATATATAAAAAAAACATAATATATACATATGATTTTACATAAGATCAGTATGATTCATAATGGATCCATAATATAAATATATCTTTATAAACCACAGAACTGATGCCTGAAAGAATGTAAATATAATCTTGATTATGAACTTGAGTTTTCTTAAGGTGAAAAAAAATCACGAATGACAAAAACACAAAATATGAAGAGCGACAGGCTGGAATATCCGCTAAATGATGGGAAACTGGGATACAGGCGGAATCAGAGCTGAATTAAATGAATTCTACAGTTCTAGTGTGTGTGTGTGTGTGTGTGTGTGTTGTGTGTGTGTGTGTGTGTGTGTGTGTGTGTGTGTGTGTGTGTGTGTGTGTGTGTGTGTGTGTGTGGAGCCGTTAGTGAGATACAATAATCAGCATGACGCTTTAATTCTGCTCCAATCAGCAACTCTCAACAGAAACTTTACAGCCAAGTGAAAATTCAGCATAACTGCTTATCTAATCATTCACAAGCACACTCACACACTCACACACTCACGCTTCTCAGCAGATTAAGAGTTTCTGGGTGTCGTTTGACTCGTTTCTTGATAAATGTCAACTGTTCTTACTTTCTGAACTCACGGATCCTCCGTCTCTGCATTCAAGAACCAAAAAAGCACCAAAGTACTGTGTTTTTGTAAATACACCATGCTAGTACCATAGTATTTTTTGAAGTACATGGGAATACCGTGGCGTTAAAAGCTGGAAAAACTTATTTTCATGCTTCATTCTGAGCCTCTGTCTGAAACGATACGTTTTTAGGCCCGGCTCCTTTAAGGCTTGTCAGTGAACGCCCACTGTTATAATTGGCTAACGTCACAGGAAACAGTATCAACAGTAGGGCTGCAGCTATCGATTATTTCAGTAATCGACTATTCTACTGATTATTCCATCGATTAATCAGAAAAAAAAATTGTGGTAATAAAAATATATCCAAGTGATCAACAGCCTTTAAAATGACATAAAATACAAATATATAATGAGCAAAAATAATTGGTTCAAATAAAGTATCAAAGTAAGTAATCATATGGGTTTTATTAAACAACACTTAAAATACTCCATGTAAAAACAAATGATATAAACATAACTTATGTACATTACGTGTTACGAGGTACTTTTAACATGTAACATTTTAACACACATCTGTATACTGTATCAGCGTCAGTCATTATAATCTGAACACACATCTGTATACTGTATCAGTGTAGACAGCGTCAGTCATTATAATCTGAACACACATCTGTATACTGTATCAGTGTAGACAGCGTCAGTCATTATAATCTGAACACACATCTGTATACTGTATCAGTGTATCAGCGTCAGTCATTATAATCTGAACACACATCTGTATACTGTATCAGTGTCAGTCATTATAATCTGAACACACATCTGTATACTGTATCAGTGTAGACAGCGTCAGTCATTATAATCTGAACACACATCTGTATACTGTATCAGTGTATCAGCGTCAGTCATTATAATCTGAACACACATCTGTATACAGTATCAGTGTATCAGTGTCAGTCATTATAATCTGAACACACATCTGTATACAGTATCAGTGTAGACAGCGTCAGTCATTATAATCTGAACACACATCTGTATACTGTATCAGTGTATCAGTGTCAGTCATTATAATCTGAACACACATCTGTATACTGTATCAGTGTATCAGTGTCAGTCATTATAATCTGAACACACATCTGTATACTGTATCAGTGTATCAGTGTCAGTCATTATAATCTGAACACACATCTGTATACTGTATCAGTGTAGACAGCGTCAGTCATTATAATCTGAACACACATCTGTATACTGTATCAGTGTAGACAGCGTCAGTCATTATAATCTGAACACACATCTGTATACTGTATCAGTGTATCAGCGTCAGTCATTATAATCTGAACACACATCTGTATACTGTATCAGTGTATCAGTGTCAGTCATTATAATCTGAACACACATCTGTATACTGTATCAGTGTAGACAGTGTCAGTCATTATAATCTGAACACACATCTGTATACTGTATCAGTGTATCAGTGTCAGTCATTATAATCTGAACACACATCTGTATACTGTATCAGTGTATCAGCGTCAGTCATTATAATCTGAACACACATCTGTATACTGTATCAGTGTATCAGTGTCAGTCATTATAATCTGAACACACATCTGTATACTGTATCAGTGTATCAGTGTCAGTCATTATAATCTGAACACACATCTGTATACTGTATCAGTGTATCAGCGTCAGTCATTATAATCTGAACACACATCTGTATACTGTATCAGTGTATCAGTGTCAGTCATTATAATCTGAACACACATCTGTATACTGTATCAGTGTAGACAGCGTCAGTCATTATAATCTGAACACACATCTGTATACTGTATCAGTGTATCAGCGTCAGTCATTATAATCTGAACACACATCTGTATACTGTATCAGTGTATCAGCGTCAGTCATTATAATCTGAACACACATCTGTATACTGTATCAGTGTATCAGTGTCAGTCATTATAATCTGAACACACATCTGTATACTGTATCAGTGTATCAGTGTCAGTCATTATAATCTGAACACACATCTGTATACTGTATCAGTGTAGACAGCGTCAGTCATTATAATCTGAACACACATCTGTATACTGTATCAGTGTAGACAGCGTCAGTCATTATAATCTGAACACACATCTGTATACTGTATCAGTGTATCAGCGTCAGTCATTATAATCTGAACACACATCTGTATACTGTATCAGTGTATCAGTGTCAGTCATTTTATAATCTGAACACACATCTGTATACTGTATCAGTGTATCAGTGTCAGTCATTATAATCTGAACACACATCTGTATACAGTATCAGTGTAGACAGCGTCAGTCATTATAATCTGAACACACATCTGTATACTGTATCAGTGTATCAGCGTCAGTCATTATAATCTGAACACACATCTGTATACTGTATCAGTGTATCAGCGTCAGTCATTATAATCTGAACACACATCTGTATACTGTACTGTATCATGTAGACAGCGTCAGTCATTATAATCTGAACACACATCTGTATACTGTATCAGTGTATCAGCGTCAGTCATTATAATCTGAACACACATCTGTATACTGTATCAGTGTATCAGCGTCAGTCATTATAATCTGAACACACATCTGTATACTGTATCAGTGTATCAGCGTCAGTCATTATAATCTGAACACACATCTGTATACTGTATCAGTGTAGACAGCGTCAGTCATTATAATCTGAACACACATCTGTATACTGTATCAGTGTATCAGCGTCAGTCATTATAATCTGAACACACATCTGTATACTGTATCAGTGTATCAGCGTCAGTCATTATAATCTGAACACACATCTGTATACTGTATCAGTGTAGACAGCGTCAGTCATTATAATCTGAACACACATCTGTATACTGTATCAGTGTATCAGCGTCAGTCATTATAATCTGAACACACATCTGTATACTGTATCAGTGTATCAGCGTCAGTCATTATAATCTGAACACACATCTGTATACTGTATCAGTGTATCAGCGTCAGTCATTATAATCTGAACACACATCTGTATACAGTATCAGTGTATCAGTGTCAGTCATTATAATCTGAACACACATCTGTATACAGTATCAGTGTAGACAGTGTCAGTCATTATAATCTGAACACACATCTGTATACTGTATCAGTGTAGACAGTGTCAGTCATTATAATCTGAACACACATCTGTATACTGTATCAGTGTCAGTCATTATAATCTGAACACACATCTGTATACAGTATCAGTGTAGACAGTGTCAGTCATTATAATCTGAACACACATCTGTATACTGTATCAGTGTATCAGTGTCAGTCATTATAATCTGAACACACATCTGTATACAGTATCAGTGTATCAGTGTCAGTCATTATAATCTGAACACACATCTGTATACTGTATCAGTGTATCAGTGTCAGTCATTATAATCTGAACACACATCTGTATACAGTATCAGTGTATCAGTGTCAGTCATTATAATCTGAACACACATCTGTATACTGTATCAGTGTATCAGTGTCAGTCATTATAATCTGAACACACATCTGTATACAGTATCAGTGTATCAGTGTCAGTCATTATAATCTGAACACACATCTGTATACAGTATCAGTGTATCAGTGTCAGTCATTATAATCTGAACACACATCTGTATACTGTATCAGTGTATCAGTGTCAGTCATTATAATCTGAACACACATCTGTATACAGTATCAGTGTATCAGTGTCAGTCATTATAATCTGAACACACATCTGTATACTGTATCAGTGTAGACAGCGTCAGTCATTATAATCTGAACACACATCTGTATAATGTATCAGTGTATCAGCGTCAGTCATTATAATCTGAACACACATCTGTATACTGTATCAGTGTATCAGTGTCAGTCATTATAATCTGAACACACATCTGTATATAGTATCAGTGTATCAGTGTCAGTCATTATAATCTGAACACACATCTGTATACTGTATCAGTGTAGACAGCGTCAGTCATTATAATCTGAACACACATCTGTATAATGTATCAGTGTATCAGCGTCAGTCATTATAATCTGAACACACATCTGTATACTGTATCAGTGTAGACAGCGTCAGTCATTATAATCTGAACACACATCTGTATACTGTATCAGTGTAGACAGCGTCAGTCATTATAATCTGAACACACATCTGTATACTGCATCAGTGTATCAGTGTCAGTCATTATAATCTGAACACACATCTGTATACTGTATCAGTGTATCAGCGTCAGTCATTATAATCTGAATACACATCTGTATACTGTATCAGTGTCAGTCATTATAATCTGAACACACATCTGTATACTGTATCAGTGTATCAGCGTCAGTCATTATAATCTGAACACACATCTGTATACTGCATCAGTGTATCAGCGTCAGTCATTATAATCTGAACACACATCTGTATACTGTATCAGTGTATCAGTGTCAGTCATTATAATCTGAACACACATCTGTATACAGTATCAGTGTATCAGTGTCAGTCATTATAATCTGAACACACATCTGTATACTGTATCAGTGTATCAGCGTCAGTCATTATAATCTGAACACACATCTGTATACTGTATCAGTGTAGACAGCGTCAGTCATTATAATCTGAACACACATCTGTATACAGTATCAGTGTATCAGCGTCAGTTATTATAATCTGAACACACATCTGTATACTGTATCAGTGTATCAGCGTCAGTCATTATAATCTGAACACACATCTGTATACTGTATCAGTGTATCAGAGTCAGTCATTATAATCTGAACACACATCTGTATACTGTATCAGTGTATCAGCGTCAGTCATTATAATCTGAACACACATCTGTATACTGTATCAGCGTCAGTTATTATAATCTGAACACACATCTGTATACTGTATCAGTGTATCAGCGTCAGTCATTATAATCTGAACACACATCTGTATACTGTATCAGTGTATCAGAGTCAGTCATTATAATCTGAACACACATCTGTATACTGTATCAGTGTATCAGCGTCAGTCATTATAATCTGAACACACATCTGTATACTGTATCAGTGTATCAGAGTCAGTCATTATAATCTGAACACACATCTGTATACTGTATCAGTGTAGACAGCGTCAGTCATTATAATCTGAACACACATCTGTATACTGTATCAGTGTAGACAGCGTCAGTCATTATAATCTGAACACACATCTGTATACTGTATCAGTGTATCAGAGTCAGTCATTATAATCTGAACACACATCTGTATACTGTATCAGTGTATCAGAGTCAGTCATTATAATCTGAACACACATCTGTATACTGTATCAGTGTATCAGCGTCAGTCATTATAATCTGAACACACATCTGTATACTGTATCAGTGTAGACAGCGTCAGTCATTATAATCTGAACACACATCTGTATACTGTATCAGTGTATCAGAGTCAGTCATTATAATCTGAACACACATCTGTATACTGTATCAGTGTATCAGCGTCAGTCATTATAATCTGAACACACATCTGTATACTGTATCAGTGTCAGTCATTATAATCTGAACACACATCTGTATACTGTATCAGTGTATCAGCGTCAGTCATTATAATCTGAACACACATCTGTATACTGTATCAGCGTCAGTCATTATAATCTGATTCTGAACACACATCTGTATACTGTATCAGTGTATCAGCGTCAGTCATTATAATCTGAACACACATCTGTATACTGTATCAGTGTCAGTCATTATAATCTGAACACACATCTGTATACTGTATCAGTGTATCAGCGTCAGTCATTATAATCTGAACACACATCTGTATACTGTATCAGTGTATCAGCGTCAGTCATTATAATCTGAACACACATCTGTATACTGTATCAGTGTATCAGCGTCAGTCATTATAATCTGAACACACATCTGTATACTGTATCAGTGTATCAGAGTCAGTCATTATAATCTGAACACACATCTGTATACTGTATCAGTGTATCAGCGTCAGTCATTATAATCTGAACACACATCTGTATACTGTATCAGTGTCAGTCATTATAATCTGAACACACATCTGTATACTGTATCAGTGTATCAGCGTCAGTCATTATAATCTGAACACACATCTGTATACTGTATCAGCGTCAGTCATTATAATCTGAACACACATCTGTATACTGTATCAGTGTATCAGCGTCAGTCATTATAATCTGAACACACATCTGTATACTGTATCAGCGTCAGTCATTATAATCTGAACACACATCTGTATACTGTATCAGCGTCAGTCATTATAATCTGAACACACATCTGTATACTGTATCAGTGTATCAGCGTCAGTCATTATAATCTGAACACACATCTGTATACTGTATCAGTGTCAGTCATTATAATGGCAAAGGCATCTGTTTGCTTCTGATGTGACGCTCACGTCCAGTGAAGGAAAATGTCAGCCGTTAAGAGACTGAACACCAGTGGGCGGAGCCTATGATGTTATGATGTATAACTATTGGTCAGTGTCTTGTTCTGGAGGCGGGCATATGCAAATGTATTTGCCCATGTGACGTCACAGGTACCGCAATATCAACACAAGATTAAATAAATGCTTAGTTGTATTACATTACTTTACAATACTGGACTTTCCACAAATTAACGCTATTGACACATCTAGGGATGCAGGATATATCAGCCACCGTATCGGTATCGTATCGGACGATAAATGTTCATTTTTAAAGTTATTGTTATCAGCCTGATAAGAAAATTTGGCCGATATATTAAAGCTGAAAAATAATGGATCATTTCCTTCAGCTGAGACGCTTCAGATGCAACATGATGGTTTGAATTGCTTGAAATATGATTAGAATCACTTCAGAAAAAAGAAAATACAGTGAAGTGTAACGTGCAGCGCAAGTCTGTCATTTCAGCTACATAATATTATTATGAGAACATTATAATTGTGTGTTTGGGACATGGCTTTTAATGGTGAGACTTTTGATTTTGTAATCAGGCTCTATAAAAAATTATATAAAAATTTTGGATTTAGATTTATCAGCCAATTTATCGTTTTTTTTCAAATATAACGAATTATCGGTGATCGTTATCGGCCAAAATGTTAATATCGTTGCATCTCTAGACACGTCCAAGCTATTCTCTTCATAGCTCCTGCCACACTCACCTCTGAATCATCTGAACTTTATTTATTATTTAAGGATCATTATCATTATTTAAGGTACATTATTGCTGACGCTGGAGTAGCACTGATGAACCAAAAGCTTCATAATTAACACTAATAAAGCAAATAAAGGCCGTCGCCTCGTCACAGCAGGATCTGATGAATCGCTGCGCTTCAAAACGGTTATTAAAAAACTATTATCTCAGCGACGGCAGAGATCGGTTTAAGAGACGGACTGGAGCATTACAGCGGGTCGAACACTCTTCATCATCATCATCATCATCATCTTCATCATCATCATCTCTACTGAAGAGAAAGTTCAAACTTCTGCTGCTTTTAATGTTTGTGTTTCCCATCAGCCTTTCTGGCTCAACATACAGATTTTAATTGAAATATGTCTAGTTATTGGAAACATGCAGAACTGCATGCTGTTGTATTTTTAGACTCAATTTCCTCTGAACACGCACGCACGCACGCACGCACGCACGCACGCACGCACGCACACACACACTTCCTTCTGAGGGACATGATGCTTCAATTCCTTCACTTAATTATTTACCTGTTTTTATATTTACTAACTTACATCATTAAATGAATAATTAGTTGAGAGTGATTGTTCTTCCTGTCGTTCAAGTTTCAGAGAGAAAAAAAAAAAAAATTATTAACTAAGTTTATTTGCTCATTTTTATTCACTTATTTAAATACTTATTTATTTGTTTGATCACTCATTTAACTATTAGTTTATTTATTCACTTATTTAAAGGGACTGTGTGTAGGAATTTCTCCCATCTAGTGGTGAAACTGTATTTTGCACTCAAACGAATAATGCTCTCCAGCGCCTCACTTTTTCAAATGCGCGTTGCATCTACGGTGGCCGTTATGTACTAAAAGCTATGACAGGATGTCTTATAATAGCACTTCGAGTTTTTCTTCGGGTAAACAGGTTTGTTATTTAAAACAAACTGAAACTTGAAACAACGAAAAAAAGAATGTTACAGTATGAATTACTGACTGAAAAACATGAACTATGGTAATTAGTAGTAATGCCTTCTTTACTCGTTATATTTTTTGAAGTACGTGCATTGTTAGATATCATCATCATCAGAGCCTTCTCTAACCTTACTTTACTCAATAGCTGCATGGGCGTCAGTG
>JAJAQA010000012.1:39391502-39401502 GCA_021464565.1 Rutilus rutilus | reverse complement strand
CCGAGCGCCGCGACAAATTGGTGAGGAGAATGACACGGCCGTGGAGAGAGAGAGAGAGAGAGAGTGAGTGAGTGAGAGTGTGAGTGTGTGAGCGAGAGCAAGGCCAAAGGGACTGACACCGAACAATCAGGAGTGTGGAAAGACAATTTCCCGGAGAGGCCTGCGACATTAGTGCGCTAATCCAGGGAGATGGGAGTCGGTGGCGGGAACACGAGAGTTCAGTGGTGCATGATGGGACACATCTGAGGTGAAAGAGCGGGAACCCTCCTGATCCAGCGGGAAGCTTTCACATCGCGTGTCAAAAGATTGGAATAATTTACACTTTTAAAATGTTTCTGAGAGAGTCTCTTCTGCTCACCAAGGCTGTGTTTATATGAGAACAGTTGTACATTACCATTCAGATAGTTTTCATACTTTTATTAATCGAGGACGCATTCAACTGATCAAAAGTGGCAGTAAAGAAGGATCATGTGACACTGAAGACTGGAGTAATGATGCTGAAAATTCAGCTTTGATCACGGGAATAAATTACACTTTACTATATATTCACATAGAGAACAGATGATTTACATTACAATAATATTTCAAAATTTTTACTGTATTTTTGATCGAATTCATGCATTATTCCACACTTTAGACAGCCAGAGCATGAGAAAGCAAATTAATATGTATCTAGATTAGTGAATCACTGGACTTGCCAGTAAACCCCTAAAAAAGTAAAAACCAGGACTTTAGTGGCTAAAAATAGGGATGAAACCATTAAAAATATATATTAATACATTATTAAACATGCCTGAATATAGGCGACAATCTGAATATGTAAATGAGCTTTCATTGATTCAGACACTATACTCAAATCATCTCTTTCATAACGTAACGACAGACTGGGAATCAAGAAGTGGTTTGTTGAAACATACTGGAACAGAAATACTGTACAGCATCATAAAGTGAAATTAAAGACATCAGCGCAGAGCGATTCACAAACCGACGACTCAGTGAATCGTTTAGAGCGGTTCTTGACTCACTCACTGAATCGAATCACTGTTCACGTCCATCTCCAAATTAGGGTCAGTGTTGGGATTCCCGTTCCAGGGTAATCATCGTTAACTAGAACTAAAACCATAAATAACATTTCTAAGAATAAAATAAATGTTAACTGAACTAAAATAAATTATTAAAACTAATCTTTAACAAAGGCAACATTTCTCATTTTAATTTAGTTAAATGTTTTGTACTAAATTACAAAAAACTAAAGCTGAAATATATATATTGTTTTATAAAAAAACACAGTAAAAATGACTAATATTAAAATCAAGAAGAAAAATATAAAATAAAAACTAATTCAAAATATGAATATAAACTATATAGTATCTCAGTGACGATAAAATAAGTCACATTTTGTAAATAATACATTATATTTATGCATTTAGCAGATGTATGTTACGCTGGACCAAACCAGCAGAAATTAAAAAATAAATAGATAAATAAATATATAGACAGTAAAATAAATGTAATAATAGGAAAACAAATAAATAAAGTAAAATATGTGGGATTACAATTATAATAAAGTAAATATATGTGGGGGGAAAATATAATAAAAATGTATAATTCAATAAATAAAAAAAAAAAGCATAAATAAAAATGAAAGAAAAAATAATTCAAATTAATAAAAATGCATTTCTAAAGGAATAAATTGCAGATACATTTCTTTAATGAATTATTTTACATTTATTTCTGCAGGTTTCGTCCTCCATTGGCTTTTATCCAAAGCAACTTAAACACATTTTTATCAATGCATTCACTGGGAGTCAAGTGAACACCAGTGGAATCTGAAGCTCAAGAGGGAAACGAGTGACTCTAACGAAATGATGCTTTTGGTTTGCTAGTCTTTGAATACTATGACAATCAATCATTCCCACATCATCAGTATGATCACAAACACATCTGACACAGAGGTCACAGGCGACGCTGAGCGAGTGTAACATCACGTTTACTCCGTCTGACAGATGTTTGAGTGAAAGTACTCGAGGTCTGAGGTCTGTTACCACGGTAACTCAAACGCATGTACAGTAAAACCGCACGACGACTTCTTTCAGTTTCTATTGAATTCTGCTGATATGAACTGGTCACATTGGTATTACTAAATAACTATCTAGATGAAACTGCAAGAATGACTTAATGAGAGGTGTGGACGCAATGCTCTCGTCTGATTGGCTGATCAGAACATGAGCTTTGGCATTTAATGCAAAACAAGGACTGGTTAATTATTGAGTCTGGGTTAAAGCTGCTTATGCAAGATGACTGATAAGATGACAGCTGGATATGTCCAAGCCGTGCTCACACCAACAGCCTGTTTTCATGCATTATTCACTATTTTATTGCCAATGTGTGAACAGCGTAAAACTTAAAAAATGAGACACACACTCCAGCTCAAACACTGTAAATGTTCAAATATGGGTGCAGTTTTTATTACTCGCTTTTGTGTTTATAATATATATATATATATATATATATATATATATATATATATATATATATATATATATATTTAGAATATATTCTTTGCTTTAAAAAATTAAAAACTAAGTTTTTTCCTGTTTAAAGCATAAACCTCAAGACTTTTGTTGTAAAACAAGATTACGAATATGATTTCTGCAGAGCAACATGCTTGAACAATCTATATAAAACACTTCAGATTTCAATGAAACAAACATTGGGAAAGCTTGAGAAAGAGTTTCTGAAGCTGCAAACTAACTAAAGCCCTCATGCTTCTGCTTAATGAAGTTAGTTTGATCAGATCACTGACACACACACACACACACACACACACACACACACACACACACACACACACACACACACACATCTGTTCTCATATTCAGAAGCTGTTCCCATAACAAGAGGAGCATGAAAGCACGTGAACGACAGACAGTCTGAGAGACACGAGACTGACAAACTCACACACATCAACAGATAATCTAACGTTCAGTCTAATAAAACATGCATCAACTCTGAGGTGAACGTGAGACTCTGATTAATAACTCATTTCACTGATTAAACTATGAAGAATAAAAAAGAGCTGGTTTCATCTTTCCATCAGCTGACCCAGACCAGGTCACTGTTGGGTCACATAAGAAACATATGGAGGCCTATATGTGCTTTTGCAAATAATTATCATATACTTACTTACACACAATTATGATGAGATGAAAAGTCAAAATGATGACATACTAATCTGAAATTATGACAAGTCAATTATGACATTAAAAGTCAAAATTATCACATACTAAGTAGATTATAAAATGAAGTGTCGAAATAATGACGAAAAAAGTCAAAATAGTGAAAAAAAATCTAAATTAAGACAGTCATTTATATTATTTATGAGATGAAGTCATAATTATGGCATTCTAATTTAAAATTGACATCAATTATGACAAAAAGTACATAACCATTATGATATAGAAAGTCATAATTTCGACATATCTCTTATAATTTCATCTGTTCGTCTCATAATTATGACGTAATAACTTCGCCTTTTTATCTTAACGACTTAATGTCATAAATTAGATTTCCCAAAGCATGATTTTCTTCTGAAGTTCTTAAACGGGCTTCCGCATGACACGAGTTCAGATCTGATCTCTTGCACTTTAACAAACTTCACAGAAAAGTTGAAAGCATTTTAGAAGCGGAAGGCTAAAACATGAAAGTGAAAGAGCATGTGCATTCCTTCATCTGCATGTGAAAGAGTGAAACTTGAGTGAAAGAGTGAAAGAGTTAAAGACGTTTCATGCGGAAACACGTGTGGTTGCATCATCTAACTAGTGTGAGGACTAGTTAACACAGTCCATCCTGTATAATCATCTCTCTAAACTCACTAACTCGATGTCTATGTGTAAGTCTACTGAGCTTAGAGACGATTTACAAATGCACTTGTTTAAAATGATGTCAAACATCACATCATACACACACTCATCATCATCATCATCATGCCACGTCTAAGACCCGCACGCGCTTCAGTAACACACCGTTTTAAAGAGATGCATGTAAAATCTGTAACGTTTCTAATGCATGTTCGCTTATGCATGCATACTGATTAATATAATCTGCTATATAGGAGCGATCATAACGCCTGTTTCAACACAACACGCGCCCTGACCAGCAGCTGATAACCTGATAACCAGCAGCGCTATAATGCGCGTGTGTATGTTTAAACTCACCTTGATTAGTCGTCTTAAAGTCAGTGTTAACATGTTAAAGCGACTCAACTTCTCCGGTTCGAGCAGGTTTCTGCGTTCGCACGCTTGTCGTCCGTCGCCTAAATGACAGCAGCTTATTGACGATCCGCGCGAGTGCTCATGGGAAATGTAGTCCTGACTTGCGCAGTGGGGAGTTTTGCTATGGTGGACTACAAGTTGACGTCATGACTAAAAGAACAGGATGCTATTCAGAAAAACTCCAGTTAACTGTATGTCAGCACAGGTCTAACACTAACACGCTTGTGTTTTATATGACTTACAGCTGAAATACAACATGTCCATGAACTGTTTTTATTTATTTTACTTCACCAAGCCGAGAGTTTTTTCATGTAGTCTCTCAATTAATGTGGCTTCATAAAAGCTGCATATATATATAGTGTAATTATACAATATTTGCTGCTGAAACTGACTGAAATTGTAATGCAATGTATAATGCTTATACATAATATTATTTAGTGCTGTCAAATCGATTAATTGCGATTATCGCACCTAACAAAAGTTTTTGTTTATGTGTATATTATATCAACAAAAACTTTTATGTTAGATGGGATTAATCGATTTGACAGCATTAAATATTATATTATATACTTACCGTCTCCCAAATGATTAACAGTCAGACTCAGCAATAATAGAGCCCTTTTTTGTTGTTCCTGCTTTTGCGACGTACGTGATCAGAGTTCAAGTGTCCCACGATGACCCAAAGAAAACAAACTGATCATGTAAAGAAACTGCACTTGTTACACTAAACTTCACCGTAGTAAAATGACCTTACAAACGAAGTATCATAACACTGAGCATGAGGTTCTTCTTGGTCTTGAATCTTTTCTTAAGCAGCATAATGGATCATTTCATGCAGTGTTTGTGAATAACGGCAGGTCAGGCGGATTGGATTTCATTATTTATTTGTGATACATTATTTACACACATGTATACTATACACATGATCAAGCAATACTTTATTCACAGAACTGCAGGAGCTCGAGTTCCTCTTCAGCTTCTCGTTCACAGATGAATCGGTTGTCCAAAAATAAAGAGCTACGGCTCTGCTTTTGGTGCTTTACTTCAAAAACAAGACGAGGAAAGTAAAGGATAATCAAATGGGATAAAAAACGATATCATTCTATCTGTGTCAGCATCTTGCATTTTGTCTTTGCGTCTCTTCAAGCTTTATTCAGAGTAAATAGATATGCTATGTCTTTAATTTCATAATACATAAAGGTAATTCATATTGGGGTGAATAACATTCTGTTAAATACATTCATTTGGATTTATTTATCATCTTCTTACACATAGAGAGTGTTTTTGCGCAATGTTTTGAACATTAAACCTGGTTTTGCACTGATAACACATAAACTCTTCGTCTGGTTAACCCAGAAGCTTTGGAGCTTTGATCATGAAGCTAAAACTTCATCTTAAAGGTTTTGCTACTGTCATTTAACATCAAAATGTTGTAATTTATACCTCAAATTCATTCCGGACAACATCAGGACGGCCTCTTGAAGTCAACATGAAATTCATGTTCCTGTGAACGATTCATCATTCTAAAGAAAATAAAAGTTTGTCTTCATGATCTTTCATCACCGTCCATCTTCTTGACTGACATCAGGAATCAATATTTCTCAAGACCCTATATTTTCATCATCATCCAATCAGTTCTTCAGTTGCATTTGTAAAACCCTGATCGAACTGCAGATCGCAACATGCTTGTCATTTGAAACCAATGAAAAGTAGCTGGTTTTTGACTTCTTCACTGCAAAAAATGGTTGTTCCTCAGTACTTTTGTCTTGTTTTCCAGTACAAATATTTAAACAAGGAAAAAAATTGCCTGCAAGCAGCCATTAAGGGGCCAAGCACAAAAAAGGCAGGATAAGTCATTAATAATAATAGGATTTAATGGTTTATCTCTTTTGACCAATAGGTGGCGCTGTGACCAAACTGATGTGTTGTGGTCAGAGTGAGGTGACAATGACACATGCAAAGTTTGGTGTCAATATGCAAAAGCATTGCAGAGATACAGCTTCAGAGTCATTCTGGCATCATTCCATCACATTTGTTGATGCGGTATACGAAAACGGTTTCGTCGATCGACACGAAATCCGTAACTTTTTGCCGGCATGGTCTGAAGATGATACGATTTTATTTTGGTGAAAATCGGACAAGTGATCAGTTCGAAAAAGTATAGGATTTTAAAGTCCAGATTCACTGCAGTCGGCCAAAGGATGAGAGCCATTTTTCCATTTTCTCCTGACCACTAGGTGGCACTGCGCCCAAACCTTGCAGGTGTCCTCAGGTCATGGTTGTCATAACACACACCAAGTTTAGTAAGAATGGGCTAAAGCATTGCGGAGATATAGCCTCACGTTCATTTTTTTTGCGTGCTCTTCGTCGAATTTGCGCATTATTCGAGAACGTTTTGGAGGCCTAGGAGGAGTTCGACAAAGGGTAAGGGTTTTTTAGGGTTCGTAAAAAACAACAACGGGTTAAATGGTTAAAATGCCATCATAGGATGCAATTGAATTGTCTTGAGCTAATATATCAGAGGAACATTTTGTTTTTGTTTCTAGCCCTTAAGGTTCAATAGTTATTAGCATAAACATAAGTGAAATATTGGACAGTTGGTGGCGCTAGAGGGATTGAGTTATAGACTCCAAAATTGCTGTGGTTCATATTCAGACTGTTCTCTATCTATGTGCCAAATTTCATAACTTTCCCGAAAGCGGTTCTATATGGGCTGCCATAGACTTCCAGAGCGGAAGAAGAATGATGATAATAGGAACGCAAACGGATCCAAACCTTCAGTGCTTGACCCGTAAATATCCAAATATCAGTCAATAAGAACAAATATCTGTCATTGGGGTCAGAAAAATAAACGTATTTAACTTAATTTTCTGACCCCATTGACAGATATTTGTTCTTGTTTTAAGCACAAACTTTGTTCAATATCAAAATCATTTTGCTTCTCCAGTATTTAAAGTCCCCCTGTCTTTGATAAACAAAATTACTTATTTAAAAGTTTTTTCCTTGACATAAACAACATTACAAGTTTGATTTTCAACCACAGGGGGACTTTAAGAATCTTTAGATATTTGTGCTGAAAATCAAGACAAAAGTACTGAGGAAGAACTCCTTCTGACATACATAAGCAGGATCGGTAGAAAAACACCGTTCCCTGTTCGTCTAACAGTCGACCGACAAAAACAGACGAAAGCGATAAATCAGTATAAGAGCTGAACGGATTAGGGTTGTTCTTTCTATATACAAAGAAAACTTAGATCGAAAAAATCAACGGAAAACACGTCGAGATACGGATGTTCGCTCTGAAAGTTGTAGTCCGGACAGATAGGATAACAAACAGGAACGATTTTAAAACAGTTTAATCTGAAATCAATATCTCTGATCCCCATAATTATTAATGTGGTGAAATGCTGTGTAATAAGTGTTATGACTGTATACCGTATCTCTTAAATGTCCGTCTAGTTTGATCTCGCCGCTGAAACGGCTCTCTCCGCGGAAGCTTTGCGTTTAAACACCTAATAAAATATTTCAACTCAGATCAATATTTCATGTCTAATTATTTACTTTTGTAGCAAGTATTCGTGTAATAAACGGGATAATGTACTTTGAGCCGATTGTTATATCAGAATAAACCCCCTTCAGGTGTGTGTGTGTGTGTGTGTGTGTGTGTGTGTGTGTGTGTGTGTTATCTCAGAATAAACCCCCTTCAAGTGTGTGTGTGTGTGTGTATGTGTGTGTGTGTGTGTTATCTCAGAATAAACCCCCTTCAGGTGTGTGTGTGTGTGTGTGTATGTGTGTGTGTGTGTGTTATCTCAGAATAAACCCCCTTCAAGTGTGTGTGTGTGTGTGTGTGTGTTATCTCAGAATAAACCCCCTTCAGGTGTGTGTGTGTGTGTGTGTGTTATCTCAGAATAAACCCCCTTCAAGTGTGTGTGTGTATGTGTGTGTGTGTGTGTGTTATCTCAGAATAAACCCCCTTCAAGTGTGTGTGTGTATGTGTGTGTGTGTGTGTGTTATCTCAGAATAAACCCTCTTCAAGTGTGTGTGTGTGTGTGTGTGTGTGTTATCTCAGAATAAACCCCCTTCAGGGGTGTGTGTGTGTGAGATCTCAGAATAAATCCCTTCAAGTGTGTGTGTGTGTGTGTGTGTGTGTGTGTGTTATCTCAGAATAAACCCCCTTCAAGTGTGTGTGTGTGTGAGTGTTATCTCAGAATAAACCCTCTTCAGGTGTGTGTGTTATCTCAGAATAAACCCCCTTCAGGTGTGTGTGTGTGTGTGTGTGTGTGTTATCTCAGAATAAACCCCCTTCAGGTGTGTGTGTGTGTGTGTGTGTGTGTGTGTCTGTGATCTCAGAATAAACCCTCTTCAGGTGTGTGTGTGTGTGTGTGTGTGTGTGTGTTATCTCAGAATAAACCCCTTCAGGTGTGTGTGTGTGTGTGTGTGTGTGTGTGTGTGTTATCTCAGAATAAACCCCCTTCAAGTGTGTGTGTGTGTGTGTGTGTGTGTTATCTCAGAATAAACCCTCTTCAGGTGTGTGTGTGTGTGTGTGTTATCTCAGAATAAACCCCCCTTCAGGTGTGTGTGTGTGTGTGTGTGTGTGTGTGTGTGTGTGTGTGTGTGTGTGTGTGTGTGTGTGTGTGTGTGTGTGTGTGTGTGTGTGTGTGTGTGTGTGTGAGTGTGAGTGTGAGTGTGTGTGTGTGAGAGAGTATGTGTGTGTGTGTGTGTGTGTGTGTGTGTGTGTGTGTTCTCAGAATAAACCCCTTCAGGTGTGTGTGTGTGTGTGTGTGTGTGTGTGTGTGTGTGTGTGTGTGTGTGTGTGAGTGTGTGTGAGTGTGAGTGTGTGTGTGTGAGAGAGTATGTGTGTGTGTGTGTGTGAGTGTGAGTGTGTGTGTGTGAGAGAATATGTGTGTGTGTGTGTGTGTGTGTGTGTTATATCAGAATAAACCCCTTCAGGCTGATGAAGACCTGATCCTGATCACCCTGTCGGGTTTATTCTGAGATAACAGCCGGCTGGACGTACATTATCACTTACTTAAACTCTGGATTTTCAACCACAGGGGGACTTTAAGGAATCTTTAGATATTTGTGCTGAAAAACAAGACAAAAGTACTGAGGAAGAACTCCTTCTGACATACATAAGCAGGATCGGTAGAAAAACACCGTTCCCTGTTCGTCTAACAGTCGACCGACAAAAACGTACGAAAGCAATAAATCAGTATTAAAGGGATTGTTCACCCAAAAATTTTAATTACCCCATTATTGACTCACCCTCAAGTCATCCTATGATGGATAGATGCACTTTTATGGACTTCAAAACAGAAACAGCCATTCACTGCCATTATAAAGCTTGGAAGAGCCAGGACATTTTTTAATATAACTCTGATTGTGTTCGTCTGAAAGAAGAATGTCATAAACACCTAGGATGAGGGACAGTAAATCATGGGCTAATTTTCATTTTTTGGGTGAACTATCCCTTTAAGAGCTGAACGGATTAGGGTTGTTCTTTCTATATACAAAGAAAACTTAGATCGAAAAAATCAACGGAAAACACGTCCGCTTCATCCGAGATACGGATGTTCGCTCTGAAAGTTGTAGTCCGGACAGACCTTCTGCACCAGCTTGTAATCGATGCTGAAGAAGGAGATGAAGATGCAGATGACTTTGAAGGGTTTTGCGCAGAGCCAGGACGACTGCGACTGCGTGTTCTCGGTGAAGCAGGTTTGCGACGG
>JAJAQA010000012.1:39366502-39386502 GCA_021464565.1 Rutilus rutilus | reverse complement strand
GAAGATTTTCCCATGCATCTGTTTCTCACACAAAGCGTCATATGAGGATATAATGCTGGAGTCATATGGACGACTGTTACTGATGGTGTTTTTCATAATAACTCCATTATGAAGAATGTTGTGTTATTTTTGGGGGTGAATTAATGCTTTAAAGTCCCTGTAAAGGCAATTCTAAAAAAAAATTCTAAACACATTATAAATGTTAGAAATGTATTGCTAAATCATATTACAAAGACTGTGAACTGTGAAGTACTGAATTGTGGAGTTAGACCGTTAAACAGTTTTTCACCATTGCTGTGTTCCGGATTTTTTGGGCGGGGCTAAAACGGGGGCTCGATGACGCACTGGAGCCCCTGAGCTCCTGGACACGCCCCTACTTGATGACGCACTGAAGCCCCTGAGCTCCTGGACACGCCCCTACTTGATGACGCACTGGAGCCCCTGAGCTCCTGGACACGCCCCTACTTGATGACGCACTGGAGCCCCTGAGCTCCTGGACACGCCCCTACTTGATGACGCACTGGAGCCCCTGAGCTCCTGGACACGCCCCTACTTGATGACGCACTGAAGCCCCTGAGCTCCTGGACACGCCCCTACTTGATGACGCACTGAAGCCCCTGAGCTCCTGGACACGCCCCTACTCGATGACGCACTGAAGCCCCTGAGCTCCTGGACACGCCCCTACTTGATGACGCACTGGAGCCCCTGAGCTCCTGGACACGCCCCTACTTGATGACGCACTGGAGCCCCTGAGCTCCTGGACACGCCCCCTACTTGATGACGCACTGAAGCCCCTGAGCTCCTGGACACGCCCCTACTTGATGACGCACTGAAGCCCCTGAGCTCCTGGACACGCCCCTACTCGATGACGCACTGAAGCCCCTGAGCTCCTGGACACGCCCCTACTTGATGACGCACTGGAGCCCCTGAGCTCCTGGACACGCCCCTACTCGATGACGCACTGGAGCCCCTGAGCTCCTGGACACGCCCCTACTCGATGACGCACTGAAGCCCCTGAGCTCCTGGACACGCCCCTACTCGATGACGCACTGAAGCCCCTGAGCTCCTTAACACGCCCCTACTCAATGACGCACTGAAGCCCCTGAGCTCCTGGACACGCCCCTACTCGATGACGCACTGAAGCCCCTGAGCTCCTTAACACGCCCCTACTCGATGACGCACTGAAGCCCCTGAGCTCCTGGACACGCCCCTACTTGATGACGCACTGAAGCCCCTGAGCTCCTGGACACGCCCCTACTTGATGACGCACTGAAGCCCCTGAGCTCCTGGACACGCCCCTACTCGATGACTCACTGAAGCCCCTGAGCTCCTTAACACGCCCCTACTCGATGACGCACTGAAGCCCCTGAGCTCCTGGACACGCCCCTACTTGATGACGCACTGAAGCCCCTGAGCTCCTGGACACGCCCCTACTTGATGACGCACTGAAGCCCCTGAGCTCCTGGACACGCCCCTACTCGATGACGCACTGGAGCCCCTGAGCTCCTGGACACGCCCCTACTCGATGACGCACTGAAGCCCCTGAGCTCCTGGACACGCCCCTACTCGATGATGCACTGAAGCCCCTGAGCTCCTGGACACGCCCCTACTCGATGACGCACTGAAGCCCCTGAGCTCCTGGACACGCCCCTACTCGATGACGCACTGGAGCCCCTGACGCTGGCCCCTCCCCTAACAATATAGCACATTCACATCAGTTTGCCGATCGCGATTTACTGTCAGTACTAGTACAGCCTACAGTTTGCTAGCTAGCTATGCCTTCGTCACGGAAATGCGTACTACCTGGATGCGATCACGTACAAAACAGATCGGTGTCCTTATTTAAATTTCCGAAAAACAATCACATCAAGAAGAGGTGGATTAATTTTGTGAAGAGCCACCTTGATGGACAGCTGAGGATCACCGCCAAAACCCGCTTCTGTAGTGATCATTTTACACGGGATAGTTTTATAAACTTCCGTCGGAGACAACTGGGATTCACAGATAATCCGCTGTTACTGGTAAATGGGGCCGAACCGACTATCTCCCGTCTCGGCCTTCATCCTCCCGTCGACCACCAATGAGTGTAAGTTGCCTTGTGTGCTTATGTTATAATTATAGTAGGTAGTCCAGGCTCGAACATGTATGGCTTTGTAAGCTGCTAGGAGCATCCATTCCATCTGTAGCGGTGACGGTGCGTTCACACGGGGCATCAGCGTCAACGCTTGACGGAAGGCGTGGCTGAAGTTTAGCACTGACGCCATGGTCATAGCCGCGTCAGCCAATGAAATTAGACAGGAACTCAACAACAAGCTTCATTGTCATTCAACATGGACGCCAATTTGCCAATAAAAAGTGATTGGTCATAAAGGACCGGGTGATTGCCCACCGCAATAATTAGTTTCTCCTCCATTTAAAAATGTATCCTCAGTTTGCTGCTCTTGAACAGGATGAACGTGATTGGCTGACGCCTGGCTACTGTATTTGCATAGAGCGATCCTGATTGGCTGACACTTCCGTCGGCGGCGCTTCACTGGCGTTGCTCGCGGCAGAAGTTGAAAAATTCTCAACTTCTGCCACGAGCAACGCCAGTGAAGCGCCGCCGACGGATCCACAATTCTTTTCGGCAACGCTTGACGTCACCCATTCAAAGTCAATGGGAAGCGTTGACGCTGATGCCCCGTGTGAACGAGGTGTGACAGTTGAGTGTGGCGACGGCAGCTTTCCCGCGAGTGGACGTGGTTTCAGCGCAGCCAGCGGACACGCCCCCAGCGTTTGAGAGCAGAGACTAATGCTCATTTTATCAAGATTTTGATAGCTTATTTTATGTACTTGCCGGCTTTTTTTATTATTCAAATTTGGCTGGGTGGCTAATAACACATTTTTCTGTGGTGTGACAAACTCAGAACACATACTTAATTTTGACTTTACAGGGACTTTAACACTTTTAAATGACAGAAATAGAGTTTGATAAGTAACTGTTTTCAACACAGATAATAACAATAAATGTTTGTTGATCTTCAAATCATCATATTAGAGTGATTTGTGAAGGATCATGTGACACTGAAGACTGGAGTAATGATGCTGAACATTCAGCTTTGAACACAGGAATAAATTACACTATTATATATTCACATAGAAAACTGATGATTTACATTATAATAATATTTCACTGTTTTACTGTATTTTTGATCAAATAAATGTAAAAAATGATTTTATAACTCCAGCTCGACACAGATCCTCATCAGAAGATCCTGTCATGGAGAAACTACAGCGCTCTGAGTTGGAGTTCTGCACCAGAATAAAGGAATAAGAATAGGACGTTCAGTTCCTCCACACTGTTCACTGTCAGCATTATCAGCGGCCAGCGGTTCGCATGCCAGCAAAGCACTCGGACTCACTGTGAATGTCGAGTCAGACGGAAAAAGTCCCAAAAAACACTGTTTTACAGGAGCTGCACCTAAAAATGTCTTCATTTTTAGCTCAAAATGACCATCAAACTGACAAACTGAGAAGATAACAGTCCAGGAACTACTTATTATATAATGCAATATATTATAATGCAACAATGAGCAATATATTTGTTGCAGTATTTATTAATCAGGTGCATTAAATAATATGAACTCATACAACATTTAAAAATGTATTAGTAGCATTAAAAAAAGATTAATAAATGTAGAGGTGTTGTTAGTTCATTAACTAATGTTAACATTGTAAAGTGTTACTGAAATTTTCTTTACGCAAAAATAAAGCAAGGCCTGTTTTAGTATCGTTGAGGTTGTGTTTTTTTTCTCAGGGACATTATTAACAATTAAACACAATAATATCCTCCTGATCATTTTTTTTTATATACTTTTATTTTAAGGTTTTTAGTTAAACACAGACTATACACAATACCCTCCTGATTTCTAATGCAAAAAAATGAATATTATTTAAATGCTTAATATGTATAGACTTTTGTGCTGCTTTAAATGTAGGCTACTCTGATTTAAATAATATAAATACATTCTCACAGAAATGAGAATCATCACTGACAAAAAAGTGAAAAATTCTGATGTATTAGAGTAATTTGTGTGACATTATTTCACAATAAAATCTTAATCATGCAAAAATGGGCTTTATTCTCTCTTCTATAATTATTATCAGTAACACTTTATTTTAAGGTGACATAGTTACACAGTAATTAACTAAGTAACTAACCCTAACCGTAACTAGTACATGCAAGTAGTTATTGAGTAAGTAAAATGTAACTATGACACCATAAAATAAAGTGTAACCTTATTATTTCATTGTGACTTTGGGCAGAAATGTGACCCGGACGTGCATCTGAGAGATTGACCCACATATGCATGATATTAAAAAAGCTGAGATTTCACACACAGTGCTGAAAGAAATTTCAGGGACAGATAACACAGAGTTCATAACACACCAGACGAGCTGAAGGAAGTTGTTAGCAGCATTTCAATTTGAGTGATACATTTACAAGTCTGTAGACAGCAATATCAAACGGAAAGCTGCTGTCGATTACAACAGCTGGCACCAAAATAAAGATATAACACTCCTGCGCCTTCCTTCTTCTTCTGCGGCGAGGAGAAATAATAACCCCAAGATGGAGTAATCCAGCCAGACGAACTGTGTATACATATGTATGTCTCTGGGAATTTAATATAAAGAAAATGTGATTACGGTGGCTTGAGATCGCGAGCGGTGGAGGGAAATGGCTTTATTGCTGCAGCGAGACGAGAAAGAGAGGCTGCTTTAGAGTTTGAGGCCCATTAATAATCGCTAACTTCATTTGAGACACTAGGAGCAAAAAGCATCTTAAAGGGGTGGTGTAATGTAAGTGAGTGTGTGTGTGAAGTTTTAGCTCAAAATACTCCACAGATTATTTTTTATGGCATGTTAAAATTGTCTTTTTTTGATTGAGAGTGAGCAAAAATGCGTCGTTTTGTGTGCGTCTCTTTAAATGCAAATGAGCTGCTGCTCCCGGCATAGGGGGCGGAGCTTCAAGAGCTCGTTCTTAGCAGAGCCATATAGAGCCCTTTGCGAGGCGGGGTTTATGTAAATTTTAGGGTTTGTGATGTCACAAACCTGGGAGGAATGTCGTGTAGTCACTATCAGTTGTTTGTTGTAGTTCTTAAAGGGCTGGTATAATGCCCTGTTCACAAGATGTAGAATAAGTCTCTGATGTCCCCAGAGTGTGTGTGTGAAGGTTTAGCTCAAAATACCCCACAGATATTTTTATATCGCATGTTAAAGTTGTCACTTTTTGAGAGTGAGCAAAAACGCGCAGTTTTGTGTCTGTCCCTTTAAATGCAAATGAGCTGCTGCTCCCAGCACAGGGGGCGGAGCTACAAGAGCTTGTGTCACTTTACCTCACACACACATGCACTGAAAATTTCAAAAACTTTTAGCCTCTTATGTTCAAACCGAAGTCAGAATGATGGAGAGACTCGAGAAGAAGTGACAACATGTAGAAGCAACAGGACATTTCTGAAAGGTTAGTTGATGAAGTTATGTAGATGATGTGGAGTTATCTTCTAGTCACTGATTAGCATATTCTGTCATGATAATCTATAAATCGTGTTCAGGGGGCGGGGTTTATGTAAATTTTAGGGTTAGTGATGTCACAAACCCGGGAGGAAGCTCGTGTAGTCTCTACCAGCCGTTTGTTGTAGTCCTTAAAAAGTGATTTCTGTAAAAGCAAATATCTCCCTTTGCTGTGAACTTTGAGCGTTGTAACTTTGCAGATGTTGTTTATGCTCAAACAGCAACATTACACACTAACTAAAGTTAGAAAAGTCAAATCATAATCAACCACCCCTTTAAGAAAGTCTTTCTGAGGGGGTGGAGGCCGGAAGCGAGGGATCGAGGGAGTGAACGAACCCGTCGCAATTAAAACGCCGGTTTACAGACACGCAGTCGATGACGGATCCTCGCGTTTCATATTTCTACTGTAACTTCTAACACTTGTTAGTGTCCAGCGGCGACTGACCCCGAGGAGGGATGGGAGGAGAAGCACTCGTTTCTCTCACCTCTTCCTTCAGCTAATTGGAGTTTTATTTCATGCAATCGATTCATTTCTATCTCAGACGCTGATATATTGATCCTCTGACACCATGTCTTCAGCTCAGCGACCGCACGCTCACTTCTGCACAAACGCACAGTAAACATGTTTAGAATAATTCTGTTTTTGAAAGAGTCTTCTGCTCATCAGGCTGCACTTATATGGCAAGCTGTTTTAACATTTAATCATTTTAACCGACTAGTCTCTATTTTCATGCTACTAGTGCTTATTCAATAGATACTATTACCTATTTATTAGATACTAGTATTTATTCCAAATGTTACTAGTAAGATTTTTAATTTAAATCTCCAGAGGCCGTTCTGACTAGTCATTACATAAGACGAGTAAAAAAGCAGCTGTAACTAGTAAAATAAGAATAGTTACTATAGTAACAATTACAAAAGATACTAGTGTCTAATAATAAGTACTAGTAGCATGAAAATAGAGACTAGTCCGTTAAAATGATTAAATGTTAAAACGGCTTGCCATAGCACTTATGATCAAAAATACAGTAAAAATTGTGAAATATTTGTAGAGTTTAAATCATCTGTTTTCTATGTGAATATACAGTAAAGTGTAATTTATTCCTGTGATCAAAGCTGAATGTTCAGCATCATTACTCCAGTCTTCAGTGTCACATGATCCTTCAGAAATCACTCTAATATGATGATTTGATGCTCAAGAAACATTTATGATTATTATCAGTGTTGAAAACAGTTTCATATTTTTGTGGAAACTGATACATTTTATTTCTCAGGATTCTTTGATGAATAGAAAGTTCTAAAGAACATTTATTTGAAATAGAATCTTTTGTAACATTATAAATGTCTTTACTGTCACTTTGGATCAATTTCCCCAAACCTTTGAAGGGTGTATCACGATTTCTATAAAAATCTGCAGCAGCACAACTGTTTTCAACACTGATAATAATCATAAATGTTTCAAAATTCAGCTTTGATCACAAGAATAAATTACACTTTTCTATATATTCACATAGAAAACAGATGATTTAAACTCTAAAAATATTTCACAATTTGTACTGTACTTTAATTATTTTCTTAAACAAATGCCGCCTTGGTGAGCAGAAGAGACTTAAATGTTAATTAAGCGTTTGATGGCTAGTGTGTGTCCTAGACAGCATTAAAGCATCACAGTTCTACCATCGAACGCTTCCTCTCCGTTTCACTGACAGAGAAGTAGTTTGAGAACTCTATATTCTGACAATAATCTCGTAAGAAACTTTTGCCTTCTTTCCTTTAAAATGAAAATGACATTTAATTATGAGACGAGAAATACAGCCCGGAGGAAAAGAGATAAACCGCTGGGAAGAGAGAGAGAAAGAGAGAGAGGGAGAGAGAGAGAGAGAGAGAGAGAGAGAGAGAGAGAGAGAGAGAGAGAGAGGGATTATCATGAAGCGAGAGTGAGTGAGTTATAAAGTATCAGAGACGAGAGAAACGGAGCCGAGACTGATAACACGGCGCAAGAGAGAAATGAAACGTGGAGGAAAAGAAAGTGAGAGAATGAATTACCACAAAAGAAGAAGATCTTATTAGTGAAAGAAAGAGAAATGAGAAATATGATGCTTGGGAGAATATTCTGCATACACTCTAAAAAATGCAGGGTTGTTTTAACCCAAATTTGGGGCAAATATGGACGAACCCAACCATTGGGTTAAACTATTTAATTAAAAAAATTAACCTTGGGTTCATTTGTCCATATTGGTTGGGTTTGTCCATATTTGACCCAAATTTGGGTTAAAACAACCCAGCATTTTTAGAGTGTATAATGCTTCACAAATGAACAAAAACATCAGAAAATTAAATATCACGCACTATATTTGCAATTTCAGTCATTTCTTTAGTTATAATAATACATTTGATGATCAAATATAATAATATTCATTATTATTGAATTATTCAAATATTAAAGTCTTCTGAAGTGCTGGTGTTTTTGGAGCTTGACCGTCACGATCAGCGTCTGAGCGAGTGAATGATGACAGTGTGTTCATATACGGGTCACTATCGCGGAGAGTGTGTGTGTGTGAGTTCAGGTGTAAGAGAATCTCATTAAACCTCTTGTCATAACATGAGGATAAAGAGACAAACCGTCTCTTTAATCACACTAACGCTGTAAAGTCGGCGCTGAGAAGATCCTTGTCAAAGCTGCTGCGTTTTACACCCGAATAAACTCATTCAAGCTGATCAAATCAAGAGGAGAACGAACGTTCATCTCCGAGGGAAACGGATCCAGTAAAAGTCCATCAAGACGTTTCCTCCGTTCTCCAAGCGATTGTTAATTGGTTTATTGAAGCTTTAGTCGAGTCAAGGTTCGTTTATAAAGCATGTTTAAAACAGACATTAGTGTACAATAAAGAAAAATAGAGTCACTCCAAAATTAAACAACAGACATACTAATAAAACGCACATATAAAACCTCAAACATCTTCCAGAAGAAATATATTAGAAGATCAGAAAGAGCTTTAGAAAGTATGCTTACACATATATACAAGGAATCTGTGTTGGTGAGAGAAGCTTCCAGCGCACTGACAGATGACAGCCACAGGGCAGATGACGAAAAATAAAATACGGGATTCAAAATATATATATATATAATGAAAAATAGGCAATGGACAATATATGTTTACAGGTATGTTATATACAATGCACGTGACAGTGAATAGGAGATATGGTATGCTATAAATACACTCTAAAAAATACTGGGTTGTTTTAACCCAATGTTGGGTCAAATATGGACTAACCCAACGTTGGGTGAAAAAATGCAGTTTAAAAATGGACAAATTGCATTTTGGACAAAATCAAAAATGGACAAAAATGCAATTAAAAAATGGACAAATTGCATTGGTTACATTAAAAATGTAACCCAATGGCTGGGTTTGTCCATTTTTAAATTGCATTTTTAACCCAATGTTGGGTTAGTCCATATTTGACCCAACATTGGGTTAAAACAACCCAGCATTTTTTAGAGTGTATGAGTATGAATACATTTATTTAACATTTATTCAAACCTGCAATAAAACTCATTCAGGTGTTCGGCCAGTTGTTGAGTCGAGAGATGCTGAGATCATCCACAGTGAGATAATTCATGTACAACTTAAATTATCATGTAATCTCAACTTAAATATTTGAGCTTTAGTCTAGCTTTAACCAGCTAACTCTAAGTAAATGCTACCTTGCTAATTTGAGACACAATGCTTTGATAGCATTAGCACAGCACTGACTGAATGAGTACAGCAATTTAACACATATTACACTGTTCTCAAACCAAGCTCATGCTCCTCTCGTCACCATGATGGTAACCCCCCCCCCCCAAAAAAACCAGAAACTCTTCTAAACGAGCATAACAAAACATTAAACACTACTAAATCTCCCACTTAACATTAATATGGCACAAAAACATTATATAACACTTAATTCTAGCATTTACTCTCCCTTTTGAGTGTCATGGCAAAGCATGCTGGGAAATAGAAATCCCTGCCCAGTTTCAGTTTAATTTAAGTTGGTCTAATTTAAAAGAAACAAGTTCATAGAACTCACAACAATGAAACAATTCAACTTACTTAAAATGTGTCAGTTTTGTGAACTCAAAAGAAAAAGAGAGTTCTAAATACTCTTAAAAGTTCATTTGATGGAAGTAATTTGTCTAATTTGAGTTGGCCCTACTCAAACCAATTCATTATTTTGAGCATTAGGGTTTACAGTGGTGATATCTTTCAGGCGTTTCTACACTAATGCAGGGACAAACTGGTTTTCAGCTTTTTAGGGCCTGTTTACACCCGGTCTTAAGATGTTTTGGTCGATCGGATCACAAGTTTACGAGGGAGACATGATCACGTTTACCCCTGGTGTTTTAATCCGTCTCTTTTGTCCAGTTTCAACCACTTCTGTCCTGATTTCTCCGAGCGGAGGGTCTATAGGCGGGGAAATATATATTTTTTCCAGATCTTTTGATTTAATGGACCAAAAACAGCTCGGACTCGTCGCTTAAGACCCTGCTATATTCCTTGAGTTTTGTGAAAAAGTGACATGTTTATTTTATTAGTTTGTTGTTTATTTGTGTGTGTATCCTGATATTGTTAAGCACTTTGGTCAACTATGGTTGTTTTTAAATGTGCAATATAAATAAACTTGAAACTTAAAACTTGAAAATAAGCTTGCGTAATGTACATATGATCGCGACCGGAGCCAACAGAAAACCACACGGAGATCATCAGCTTTCGTTTCTGATGTTACAGCCGCAGGATCACGCCGAACACTGTGAGTGTGTGTTAGAAATCAGGAGAGAACATTGTGCTTAAACCGTTTTTCCTCTTCACACCAAACGTGTGTCTCCAGCCGAGTTTAAATCCCGTCTGGCAGGCGCTCTTCCCATAATGTTCCCGCATCCGGTCAGTAGACGGAGAGTCGATGGTCTATCTTGGCTGTGACATTTACAGGGTTTTCCATATTGCCTTATATTTTCCCTTGTTGTCTGTTTTCTGGAGTCTGTTACAGTTTGAATTGTTTTGTTTGTTTTTTAATCACAACGTTATGTTACATCAGTTTATTTTTATTCAAGATTAACAAACGAGCTGTGATTAAAGCTGCAGTTTTTCCTCTTTGTCGCCCTCTCTGTTCGAAATCTGCAATTGCAGTTATTTGTGGGATTATCAGCTTTATGTGGGTTGTGTCTCGGCACGGCGCGGATGAATCCAGTGTTTAGAGGAGAACGTGCGGCTGTCAGTCGGTGTGGATCCTGGCATTCCCAATCACAGATTCTGCTTTTGGGAAGTATGACCAACATAAGAGTTTTCACCGAGAAATGTTCTGAACGAGTAGCATCCACTTTTGTTCTGAACAACTAAAGGGAAAAAGCATTGCAGTAAATCACGCTGATTTAATGTTAACAACATCAGCATTGCGTGACATTCAATGCCCTTCCGATATTATCCTTGTTTCCGCATGAGCCGGTGTCAGTCTCTCTTTTCTCCGAAGTCCGAAGTCTTTCGCGTTTTACAGCGGGTGAATCTCCTGGTGTTTGTCGTTTGAACCTTTCTGGATCCGCCATCAAATTGCTAAGTTTAATCATATCCAGTGCTGTGAGAAAAGGCTATAAATCTCCAGCATCCTCACACTCGTAGCCGACTAGCCGAGACTCTTCTCTATGTGGACAGATGTGACGTAATGACGCAAAGACATGCTCGAATTTCCCGCTGAAATCCACCGGGACCACTGGAGTTAAAAACATTATTACAAGTTTACCGTTCTGAGTCGAGCTACGGCAAGCAGAGAGTTCTGAACACTGGCTGGTAACATTTATTTTGGGGAAAAAAGTTATGGACCCCCCAAAAAAAACCCAAAAAAGTTACGGACTGCAGCTTTAACTTAATTTTCCTGGACTTTATGGATATCAAGGAATCAACAAAGAGTTGTCTAAACTTTCCCCAAGAAGTGACTGAGGAGCCTTCAGATGGAGTAAAGGTCACAGTTTGACCACATGAGCGTCTACACTACTAAATCAATCCGGTCGGATGCGTTCTCGACTCCCTCTGGAAGAGGATGAAAGTGGAGCTCAAAGCGGTTTAGAGCCGTTTACACCCGTATTTAGAGTCGTCCACTTCTGATCCGATCGACTCAGTAATACTCAGTAAACTGGGCCGTAGAGCCACTCTAATCTCTGTTGTCAGTGTTTCTGGCCTGATTACACAAGACTCTGTCCTCATTCCTACAGTTATCTTCTCTCGTTCTTCGGCCTGACAAAGCTGTCTGAGTCTCGCAGTGAACTATGGTTTGTTGTCCTGATATGAATGCGCATATCCTCACAGAAAATGATGTAATATCATTCAGTGGCAGCTTTGCAAAAACACTCACACACATCAGTTAGCAGTCAGTGTTAGTACAACACTCCAAGTCATTAGCATTATTACTTTACTGCCATTAAACTGTGTTGAAAGAAAATGAAAAAAATGGCTGTGTATTAATGAATGATCATTAATTTAAATTGGAAGGACCGTAGAAGGACAAGTTTTGCAACAAAAACATAAATTATTACATCATTCATTTTGAATAATTATGCCTTCAAATGTATTTTAAGACAAATAATAGCCAACAAAATAGATTGTAGATGCATGCAATGTTTTCCAGATCCCTTTATTAAAATAAACACTGAGGTGAGGATTATTGTCCAATTCTAAAACCAAACAAATTGGACCTTTTTAAAATTCCGCATCCTTTCATTTGAATTGGAAATCCTGCATCACGTTTGCCAACTCAATCCAAACTCACTTCAAGTTAAGGCATTGATTTGGAATGTAAGTGTTAAAATGATAATGGTCAAATACATTACAATGTGCAGGTAAGCCATTTTCTGTGATTGTGCGAGACTTTTGATTTCTGATTCTAGTAATTGAAGGTAAACAGTAAAACAATTTGCGCTACAATCCAGTACGCTTATGATTATGATGATAATTCCAAATAATGATATAACAAATACCAGATTGCAAAAAAATAAGGAGGATAGTTACTTTTCCTGAAGTACAGAAATGCTGTAGCTGATCAGATAAATGCTTTATATTAAAGACTGGTTCACTATCTTTGTGGGGACTCTCCATAGACGTAATGGTTTTTATACCGTACAAACTGTATATTCTATCCCCTTACACTAACCCTACCCCTAAACCTACCCATCACAGGAAACATTCTGCATTTTTACTTTCTCAAAACAACTCATCCTGTGAGATTTATAAGCCTTTTGAAAAGTGGGGACCGCTGGCTGGTCCCCACAATGTAGGTGATCTCAGGTTTTACTATTCTTATGGGGACATTTGGTCCCCACAATGTAATATAAACAAGGGCACACACACACACACACACACACACACACACACACACACACACACACACACACACACACACACACACACACACACACACACATGCACACTCTTGACTTCACTCCATGAGATACAGGAGTTAAACCTTCAACCCCATTATCTCATTAGAACTGTGTGTGTGTGTGTGTGTGTGTGTCTGTGTGTGTGTGTGTGTGTGTGTGCGTGTGTGACAGCAGTTCAGACCTCTTGATCTCACAGTCTATCAGACCGGCTCAGACCACCAGAGACCAGCGGCTCGACAGGCCTTGACTTTCACTCGTCTGGACAAGGTCCACTATTTACAGACACAGCGCCGGTGTGGAGGAGCGGATCAAGCACTCACTGGGAAGATCAGGAGTCAACTTCTACATTCAGCACTAATATTTAGTCGATTTTAAGCTGCATTTTACCTTTACGAGAGTCAATTAATGAAATCAAGATGAAGACAAGCTGTTACCAATAATTTCAAATCAATATCTCACACATATCTCATAATCTATGGAATAATCACAGACAAACAGATCATCCTCAGAACACACTCCGTCAGCGCTGAGTCGCACAAGTGTTGTAACGTGACGATCAAAGTTGAACTTTGACCCCGATTGCAGTTGACCTTTCAACACACAGGCAATGATTACTGGACGATCACATGTGTGTGTGTGTGTGTGTGTCTCCGGACAGAATCAGAACGGGAGAAATGTCTCGGTATCAATTAATGATCGTTAAACAGAGAATTTAATTTACTAAAATACAATTTAGACATTAAACAGTCACACAAGTTTTGCAACAAAAAAATAATTGATTACTTGTGCCTTCAAATGTATTTCTACAAACTAAATTTAAGCCAATTAACAAATATGTGACAAATAACAATAATGCCCAACATGGTTTCCAGATCGCTTTATAATAACTAGTTCTGGGTTAACGATTAATCACTTCCAGAATAAAAGTTTGTGTTTACATAATATATGTGTATAATTATTTTGTATATATAAATACACACACATGAACATGTATATTTTTAAGAAATATTTGCATGTATATATATTTATACATAATTTATATTATATATAAATATAAATATTTTATATATAAATAACACATTTTTCTTAAATATATACATGCATATGTGTGTATTTATATATACACAATAGTTATACACAGTACAAACTTTTATTTTGGATGCGATTAATTTCCCAGCACTAATAAAAATAAACATTGACAGTGTTAATTAAGCATGGAAGCTTGTTTCCGCCACAAAAGAAAAAAAATTAAATGATAATTTCGACTTTTTATCTCACAATTGCGAGTTTACATCTCGCAATTCTGACTTTATTTCTCAGAATTGCGTGAAATAAAGTCGCAATTGCGTGTTATAAAGTCAGAATTGCGAGATATAAAGTCAGAATTACGTGAAATAAAGTCAGAATTACGTGAAATAAAGTCAGAATTGCGTGTTATAAAGTCAGAATTCTGACTTTTTTTCTCGCAATTGCGACTTTATATCACGCAATTCTGACTTTATAACACGCAATTGCGAGTTTATATCTCGCAATTCTGACATATTTTCTCAGAATTGTGAGATATAGTCCAATTCAAAAAAAAAAAAAAAAACGGATTTTTTTTTTTACCTCAGAATAGTTTATATCTCACAATTCTGACTTTATAACACGCAATTGCGATTTTATATCATGCAATTCTGACTTTATATCTCCCAATTGCGTATTATAAAGTCAGAATTGCGTGATGTAAAGTCGCAATTGTGAGAAATAAAGTCAGAATTGCGAGATGTAAACTCGCAATTGTGAGATAAAAAGTCGAAATTTTCTCTTAAAATGTTTTATTCTGTGGCGGAAACAAGCTTCCATAGTTAAGTGAGATTAATCTACAATTCTAACATTTTATTTGCAATTTGCATACTCAGCACATATCATGTTTTTGTCCATGTTCATCTGTGTTCAGTGTGTAGTGTTGCTGTTTGATCATGAAGAAGCTCCAGCTCTACTCTATATCAGTGTCAGTGTTCCTGAACTCCTGAAACGCCTCCACTGTAGTCTTGAGTTTCTTCCGGGAACGAACACGTCACAATATTCCTCATTATAATAATTAATGCGCAGAATAAAGGGGCGGGGCCTGGTTGAGTGAGTTAGTAGTGTGTTAAACTGGTGGTTATGGAAAGGGACGGGTTTTCCCAAACACACTCGAAGCACTCGACCAATCACAACACACTGCTCCAGCCGACCAATCAGAGCACAGTGTGCTTTTCAGAAGGAGGGGCTTCATAGAGACAGGAAGTAAACAGAGCGTTCCTGACAGACTGGGAAGAGAGGAGCCGCAACAATGGAGAATATGAGGAGAATAATCAACATTCAAGCAGGAAAACCGATTTTTGATTTTGTAAAAGAATATATAGGCCTCTTTAAAAGCACAGATGATGCACTTAATTAACAGAATAAACAAAGTGTGGAATGTTGAACACTTCATGCACTCAACTGTTTTATTTTTCAATTAATGTCTGTGTTTTGTTTGTTGATGTATTGTTAATTAGTATTTTTTTTATGTGTAGTGACTGCTATACGCTGTCTTGAAAACTAGACGGTTCATCTCAAGGGTTAATCCTAATAAATGATCAATAAAAAAGTGTCGCAGCTTTACGAACACAGCCGAGGAAGAGAGGCCGTCTCTGATGATGAATGACAGAATAACTAAACGTTGAGTATATAGAATAGTAAGTGCATCATGTTGTAACATCACCGTTCTGCCACACGTCTCACACTGAGGTCACAGCGGCGCTCACGGAGCGGTAAAGCTCTGACTCCAGGCACGTGAAAGAGATTTCATGGATTCGATTAGGAATTCAAAAAAGCTCCTTTTTATTGGTAGGATCAGATTTTTATCCGGAATACAGATTTGGCACAGCGTGACTCTTCCGCATGCAAACTGGGGGAACCGGAGCCGGAGGGCCGTAATTACCGAAGCCCACAGGTAAATCTGGAGCGTGACATCACTCAGGGACGCCCAGGGCCCCGTGGCATGATGGGTAACCGGATGAAAGCAATTCATTTTTATCTTGGCTCAGTCATGGCTAAAGAGATTATTTATTACTCATGAAGTATAAGGGTCTGGAGGCTTTCTGGTGGGGGGGATCTCGGAGAATTCACACAAACACACTGAAGGAACGTCACCGGAACGCTTCGAGACCTGCTAAAATAATGGAGGACTTCAGAACGACGCGGATCCAGGGAATATTAGACGTGCTGAGATCTGAAGAGCAGATCATCACGCCCCACAGGACAAACATAACGCACATCTTCACTTTAATGCGTCAACTTAGTTTCTCTTAGAAAGCAATCAGACTATATGGAGAGCAAATACAGACCTGGAAAACAGACTCTATAATCTCACATGCGTCTCCTGTAGAGTTCGTATCTCAAACTGTGCTTAGGTCTGCATTTAAAACTGAGAAATCTCAATACAAACTCAAATATTTCTCATCAAAAGGTCTCTACATTCATTTATGGCTCTATACTCTGTTACTAATTGACTCATTTGTGACTATTTTATTTCTCCTGAGGAATATTGGATACATCTGAGACGACAGACAAGAGATGAAACTTAAATGAAGTTCACAAAGGAGTTCAGGCCGAGAGGAAAGTGAAGGGAAGACTGACCTTTCAAAGCTGCGGTATTGATTTCCTAAATGGCAAAGATCCCATAGGAAAGTTTACATGGTTCAATTCGATATACAGCGGATCTTAATTAGAGCATAACGTTTGAGAAAAGAAATATATGGATCGACGCTGTCAATGACCATACAGATATAGAGGGAACAGAAATAACTAACCATAGTAATATCACAATCTCGCTGTTTTAGACTCAAACCAACGATTCAATAAACAAGAAGTATATATTGAGGAACTTACAGTTTAGACACAATATTCCCAACATAAACTGGTGTAAACAAAGCCGCGGATGAGTTACCAGCTGAACATTAGTGGTGTTTCCTTCCGGAATGAATCAGTGTTTTGAACAAATCAGATAAATCAATGATTCAATGAGCCACTCATCTCTTGTTTTGTTCTGACATGAATCAGTGTTTTTGAAGGAATGGGCTGAGTGAATGATTCAATGACTCACTCATCTCTTGTTTTGTTCTGACATGAATCAGTGTTTTTGATTGAATCGGTTGAGTGAATGATTCAATGACTCACTCATCTCTTGTTTTGTTCTGACATGAATCAGTGTTTTTGATTGAATCAGTTGAGTGAATGATTCAATGACTCACTCATCTCTTGTTTTGTTCTGATATGAATCAGTGTTTTTGATTGAATCGGTTGAGTGAATGATTCAATCACTCATCCCTTGTTTTGTTACTGGATGAATCAGTGTTTTGAAAGAGTCATTGGAATGAATGATTCAATGACTCACTCATCTCTTGTTTTGTTCTGACATGAATCAGTGTTTTTGATTGAATCAGTTGAGTGAATGATTCAATCACTCATCTCTTGTTTTGTTACTAGATGAATCAGTGTTTTGAAAGAGTCACTGGAATGAATGATTCAATAACTCACTCATCTCTTGTTTTGTTCTGACATGAATCAGTGTTTTTGATTGAATCAGTTGAGTGAATGATTCAATGACTCACTCATCTCTTGTTTTGTTCTGACATGAATCAGTGTTTTTGATTGAATCGGTTGAGTGAATGATTCAATCACTCATCCCTTGTTTTGTTACTGGATGAATCAGTGTTTTGAAAGAGTCATTGGAATGAATGATTCAATGACTCACTCATGTCTTGTTTTGTTCTGACATGAATCAGTGTTTTTGATTGAATCAGTTGAGTGAATGATTCAATCACTCATCCCTTGTTTTGTTACTGGATGAATCAGTGTTTTGAAAGAGTCACTGGAATGAATGATTCAATGACTCACTCATCTCTTGTTTTGTTCTGACATGAATCAGTGTTTTTGATTGAATCAGTTGTGTGAATGATTCAATGACTCACTCATCTCTTGTTTTGTTCTGACATGAATCAGTGTTTTTGACTGAATCGGTTGAGTGAATGATTCAATCACTCATCCCTTGTTTTGTTACTGGATGAATCAGTGTTTTGAAAGAGTCATTGGAATGAATGATTCAATGACTCACTCATCTCTTGTTTTGTTCTGACATGAATCAGTGATTTTGATTGAATCATTTTAATGAACGAATCAATTACTTGTCTACTTGTCACCATCTACTAGTGTACAATGATACACTTAATTCACGCATAAAATGTCTTGGATGCCATATATTAGATATCAAAATATCTATTTATTGTAAACACAGATGCTTAAAATGCTAAAACAATAGATGAGCAGATTCAAAATCACATGCACACATTTATAAGAGAGCATCAGATGTGTCCAAAGATTTCAAACTGCAGCAATAGACATTGTTAAATGCAATCCTAATTTATATTTTACAGATATTCTGGAAGTGATTTTTACCACTGAAGCCGTGAAGTACAGTCTTGACCTTTCTTCAGCAACTAGAACAAGACTGAAATCTTGTCGGCTGCGAGAACTTCGACAGTGATCTTAGAATAGCTTCAACCACACCAATTGAGTTCTTAGCATATGAGCTGGTTTAGAACCTCAAGATTAGATTTAGGAGCTAATAAACAGCAGCACATATCGACAGACTGAAGTGAGATAATATGATCTGTGTCTGATTTCCTGTTAACCGTATAGAGTGTCCATAAAGACATCTGCAGAAATATGATCAAGACCTGGAAGAGCTTCACCTTTAAGCGGCTTGTTAGGTAATGCCAGGAGCATTAGATCTCAGATCAGCTCTTACTCTCTCGCATCACGATGGATATGGTCTAGAAAAACCTGATCCCAGACCAGCTATTTATCATTCTGAAATATGTGACGGCTTTGATCCGTCGCTGCATGAAGGGCTTGATGAACTTCATGATCAATATTATTAAACTAATCAATATATAACATCAGCTGGAGAGAGCGATCTGCTGTGCTTTCATTGTGTCCTACAGGATAAGAAGATTTCCATGCGGCTGCTAGGGTCTTCTGAGTGGTTTCTAGGGCGTTGCTAGGTGGTTGCAAAGTGTTCCAAAGCAAAAGAGCCCTAAAAGTGTCCGTTTCGATATCTAGTGAGCTGCCATCTAATGCAACCTTAAAGGGGACATATCATGAAAATCGGACTTTTCCCGTGTTTATAATCGGGTCCCCTGTGCTTCTACCAACCCAGAAAACGTGAAAAGTGAAACCCAGTAACTGTGTTCTGGTGAGGCTTTCTCTGCAAGCATGATAAAAAATGAGTCGATCAGATTTCTTCCCCTTCTGATGTATGAAGAGGATCTTATTATAATATTACCGGCCCTTAATCTGCACGTTTACACACACCAGCCGACATTTGGTTTCACAAGCGACAACAGAGACCAGTTCTAACACAATGATAAAGATCCAGCAAAGCCTGAAACTGTTCTGTGGTTGAGCACAGACGAGCACTGAACACTATTGACCAGAACATGTCACCGCTGTCTTATAAAGACCTCAGGAACTGTGGACACTTGTGGAGAAGTTCAACATGATGATGAGATGATCAATGTAACTCCACAACAACTACACAAATGTCTCCACTAACATTCAGAAACTCTTCCTGAGTCTCTCCGTAAGGCTGCACTCGCTACTGGTTATTCTGGGATTCTGGATGAGTGAGATTGGCCTGTTTTGTTATTGCCGGAGTTTCTGAAGCTCGTGTAAAGACTCCGCCCTCTTCTGAACGGAGGCGGGGCTAAAGCTCATTTGCATTTAAAGGGACACACACAAACTGCGAGTTTTTGCCCACACCCAAAAAGGGGCAAATTTGACAATCTATAATCAGTTATCTGGTTTTCTGAGCTGAAATTTCACAGACACATTCTGGGGACACCAGAGATTTATATTACATCTTGTGAAAAGGGGCATAATATGTCTTCTTTAAATGACTGATCTGCTGCGCTCAATGCCATTCTGGAGACTTGAAATGAATTTTACTACAGGTAATGTGTGAAGAATGACT
>JAJAQA010000012.1:39344002-39356502 GCA_021464565.1 Rutilus rutilus | reverse complement strand
CGCTCATTCGAGGCGTTGTGTGTCTACAGTGTCTTCATGTTCCTGTGTTCGTTACTCAACAGAACTTCTCTCTCTCTCTCTCTCTCACACACACACACACACACACACACACACTCTCTCTACAGTGCAGAACCCCTCTGGATCTTTGTTTACTCATTTGTTTTGAACTCTCTTGTTCTTAGACCTTCTGGACGTTCTCTAATTAGCGTAAAGCTTTAATCGTTCCCACTGGATCCACAGCCTTTAAATAATGTTCCCAGTACAAACCTGCGCTGACCACTGCATTACTCACTGAACCACACACACACACACACACACACTAAACCACTGAGTCTCGTCAGAAAGAACTAATGTCAAGCTGATCCGCTGGCGTTCATCATTCACGTTTATGTTCACGAGACAGAACAAGTTTCTATGATCATCAACCGTTTCAACGATGAATAAACAAACGTTACAATTTATGTGGCCTAAGCGTCATTATAAACACACACACTCACTGGTTCGGTAGTTAAAATGGAATATTGCAGTGTTTATTCTTTTATCATTATTGTGTGAATCAGAGTAAGTTCCTCTTGCAGCATCTCTTCTCTTCTCTGATGACGAGGGCGGGGCTATAACCTGTCACTCACATGAGATCAGCCAATAGCAAACCACAACCATCCAATCAATTCCCCACACACACAATCAAGCCCCGCCCACATCTGTTCTTGTTCCTGAAGCCCCGCCCCTTTTCAGCGCTGCGCTCGTTGTCTTTTGTCTTCCGGTCTGTATTTTCACAGCGATCTCGCGTATTTATGAATGAACATCTCGTTTTAAAATCTTCCCGGTCTATTGAGATTTCGTCCCCTTTCACTGTAAAAAATTTGTAACACTCCCAAATCAAAAATTTCAATTGACCGATAACATCTACATTTTTCAATTGGCCCAAGTGAAATTCTGTAAATTCTAAAATTAAATGTACAGATTTTCACTTGGGCCAATTGAAAAATTTAGATGTTATCGGTCAATTGAAATTTTTGATTTGGGAGTGTTACAAATTTTTTACAGTGTTGGAATTATAAGGTTCTGTCTGCGTTCTGAGCAGTTTTGAGATATTGAGCTTTAAAGTTTTTGCATTCCATTCGACTGTGTAGAAATAACCTTTTTATTTCTAAATAAAAAGTTCCAAAA
Organism: Rutilus rutilus; assembly: GCA_021464565.1. NCBI lineage: Eukaryota > Metazoa > Chordata > Actinopteri > Cypriniformes > Leuciscidae > Rutilus > Rutilus rutilus. The sequence goes on along the minus strand of JAJAQA010000012.1, from coordinate 39,355,332 downwards.
TGTACACAACTTAAAAAACAACATCACATAATGTAAAGAAGTGGTCACAGAATAAGAATATGTGAATAACTCAATTTTGACAAAAATGTCAGATAGAACCGTATTATTAGAACCTCCAAGGGGACGATTTGTTAAGACATCTGCTTTAAACATTACAATCCTCATGATAACTTTCGTTAACTTTACATTAATTTAATCCACTTAATGATTCATTCATTGCTATAGGAGAGGAAGAATTCGTTAAACTCGTTAAATCATCTGAATCGACAACAGGTATGTTAGACCCTATACCGACTAAGCTACTGAAAGAGATGCTTCCAGAGGTCACAGATCCTCTTATTAATATCATTAATTCGTCTTTGTCTCTAGGATACGTACCAAAAACTTTTAAGCTGGCTATGATTAAACCTCTTGTTAAAAAAAACGCAACTTGATCCTTCAGAATTAGTCAATTACAGGCCGATCTCGAATCTTCCTTTTCTGTCAAAGATACTAGACAAGGCAGTATCCTCACAACTGTGTTCCTTTCTTGAAAGAAATGGTATCTGCGAGGATTTCCCGTCAGGATTTAGACCGTACCATAGTACTGAGACAGCTCTCATTAGAGTCACACATGATTTGCTCTTATCATCCGATCGTGGTTGTGTCTCTCTATTAGTGTTACTCGATCTTAGTGCTGCATTTGACACCATTGACCACAACGTTCTTTTAAATAGACTCGAAAATTATGTTGGCGTTAGTGGAATTGCACTAGCATTATTTAAATCATACGTATCTGACCGTTATCAGTTTGTAGCAGTAAATGAAGAGATGTCTTATCGATCACAAGTTCAGTATGGCGTACCACAAGGCTCAGTACTAGGACCGCTGCTGTTCACTCTGTACATGCTACCATTAGGAGATATCATTAGGAAGCATGGCATTAGTTTTCACTGTTATGCTGATGATACTCAGCTCTATATTTCTTCAAAACCTAACGAAACTTATCAATTCACAAAATTAACGGAATGCATAGCTGATATAAAAAACTGGATGACTAGTAATTTTCTACTACTTAATTCTGAAAAAACTGAGTTTCTAATTATTGGACAAAAAAACGTCCTCACGTAATAACCTAGAATACTGTCTAACACTTGATGGCTGCTCTGTCGAGTCTTCGTCGTCGGTTAGGAACCTGGGTGTGTGTGTGTGTGTGTGTGTGTGTGTGTGCTCTTTGATACCAATCTTTCATTTGAAAGTCACATGTCTAGTATCTGTAAAACCACATTTTTCCATCTTAAAAATATATATAAATTACGTCATATGCTCTCATTGACAAATGCAGGAACAATTAGTTCATGCGTTCATGAGCTCAAGGCTAGATTACTGTAATGCTCTACTGGGTGGTTGCCCTGCACGCTTAATAAACAAACTACAGCCGGTCCAAAACGCAGCAGCTCGAGTTCTTACCAGAACCAGGAAGTATGACCATATTAGCCCAGTTCTGTCGACACTGCACTGGCTGCCTATTAAACATCGTATAACTTTTAAAATATTGCTGATTACTTACAAAGCACTAAATGGTTTAGCTCCGCAGTACTTGAGCGAGCTCTTAACGCATTATAGTCCTTCACGTCTATTGCGATCTCAAAACTCCGGCCAGTTGATAATACCTAGAATATCTAAATCGACTGCTGGCGGTAGATCCTTCTCCTATTTAGCACCAAAACTTTGGAAAAGTCTTCCTGACATTGTCCGGGAAGCAGACACACTCTGTCGGTTCAAAGCTAGATTAAAGACACATCTCTTTGGCCTAGCATACACATAACTTCTATAATCCAGTGTTAGGCTGCATAGATCAGGTCAGCCGGAACCGGGAACACTTCCCATAAATCCTGATGTACTCGTTACATCATAAGAAGAATGGCGTCTACGCTAATATTAGTGTCTTTGTTTATCCTGAGGTTTACCGCAGTCCGCCGGATCCCGGCCGTATCCAGATCTGATGAAGGACCTGCGCCTGGACACACTCACACACACACACACACACACACACACACTCCAGATCTGATGAAGGACCTGTGCCTGGACACACACACACACACACACACACACACACACTGCGCCTGGACGCGATGACAGCGCAGTCCTGAAGTGTCCACTAGTCTCTCTCCTGTGAAGGCCTCTCTACAGATAAAGCGTTGTCGGGATAATTCGATAAAAATTCTGTATTATAAATTTTAAAGCCAGCGATAATTAAAAATGTTAAGCCTAAGCGATGCCATAGAGATATACAGAGCAACCGCAAAACCGGATGTTGGTGCATGAGCTCTATAGAGGAGAAAAGACTGAGCAACTTCCCTTTCATGCCGATTTTAATAACGTTGTTTAAACTCAGATAAAGCACCTGCACTGTGATCAACGTCAGTACATGATAATCTCAGATTACATGCGCGGAAACACACTTGTTCACTCACACAGATTATGACTGACATGCAACATTTCTAGGGATTTGAACCAATAACCTCAATCATTAAACTGGGCCACAAAACAACTGCTCTCTCTCTCTCTCTCTCTCTCTCACACACACACACACACACACACACACACACACACACACACACACACACACACACACACACACACACACACACACACACACACACACACACACACACACACACACACACACACACACACACACACACACACACACACACTCTCTCTCTCTCTCTCTATATCTTTCTCTTTTTCTCTCTCTCTCACACACTCTCTCTCTCTTTCTCTCTCTCTCTCACACACACACACACACACTCTCTCTCTCTCAAACACACACACACACACACGAACAAACACACACACACACACACACACACACACACACACACACACACACATACACACACACACACACACACACACTCTCTCTCTCTCTCTCACTCACACACACACACACACACACTTTCTCTCTCTCTCTCTATCTTTCTCTTTTTCTCTCTCACACACTCTCTCTCTCTTTCTCTCTCTCTCTCTCACACACACACACACACACACACACACACACACACACACACACACACACACACACACACACACACCCACACACACACACACTCTCTCTCTCTCTCTCTCTCACACACACATACACACACACACACACACCCACACACTTGAATGACATTCATTCTCCTGCTGTACTACATGAATACAGATTTACATCAGATTAGCCAACAATCAAATAACAATTCCAACATCTGAGCTTCTTCAAACACACATTAATCCGCTCTTCAACATGTATGAATGTTTCTGCATTACAATTATTATAATCCTTCATACTCTTTTATTTAACCATCGGCAGAATTATATTCCTCAGACGTCACTCTTTAATTACCCAGGAGACTTAATGCTGTTCTTATTTATGGTTTGTCATTTCTATCAACATGTTCTCAAATGTTTTGTCTGAAACTGCTTCAAATAAATAAAAACCAAAATGACTGTCATCCAGTGAGAGCTGTAGAATTAATGTGATGAGAAACGTTTGAGTTCATAGAGAGATTTCTGACTTTTAATTTGGTTTCTATGTAAAAATTGAACTAGTAACTATAACTAGTAAAAGTGTGTGTGTGTCTGTTTGTGTGTGTGTGTGTGTGTGTGTGAGTGTGTGTGTGAGAGTGTGTGTGTGAGAGAGTGTTTGTGTGTGTGTGTCTGTTTGTGTGTGTGTGTGTGTGTGTGTGTGAGAGAGAGAGAGAGAGAGTGTGTGTGTGTGTGTGTGTGTGTGTGTGTGTGTGTGTGTGTGTGTGTGTGAGAGAGAGAGAGAGAGAGAGAGTGTGTGTGTGTGTGTGTGTGTGTGTGTGTGTGTGTGTGTGTGTGTGTGTAGCAGAACTGAATGTAAAATGTGCTGATATTGACGGTCTGTCGTGATTTTCACGATGCGACGCTCGTGAGGATTGACGTGTGTGTGGCGTTCAGTCGGAGTTGCTCGTGAAAGGTTATAATGCTTTATCATTATTGTCAGATCCTGAAGCTCCACGAACACATGTGTGTGTGTGTGTGTGTGTGTGTGTGTGTGTGTGTCGTCCTCAGGGACGCGTCGCGTGTGAGCGGAGACAGAACTGAACATATGGAGAGCCGTCACAACAGCAGCGTTCCCGAACACGGAGAGAAGGAAGAGACTCTGACATCAGCGCTTACTGCCGTGAGGAAACACACATGCCTGATTCAACAATCAGATATCAACACACACACACACACACACACACACACACACACACACAGTGATGCAGAACACGCGGACGGAATTGCGGAATCCAGTAATTTAGTGTGTGTGAATATTAAAGCATGCCATGTAATCTTAAGTCTGCATGTTGTGCGTCTCGGTTCGCTCGACTACACAAAGCTCGTTTGAGTCTCAGCTGCACATTTCTGGATAAGTTGAGAATCACGATTTCTTTGTTTCGAATAGATCACAATTTTACCACGATTCTGAATACATATCGAAATGTGGGCCTAATTCACTAGAGTTTCTGAACAAACGTTAATTACTGCAGTCTATTTAAAAATATTTGATTAGAGTGAATAATTCAATGACTCACTCATATCTCACTTGTGTCATTACTGGATGAATCAGCGTTTTTGAACGAATCTCTTGAATGAATGATTCAATGACTCACTCATATAGACTTCACTTGTGCCATTACTGGATGAATCAACGTTTTTGAACGAATCTCTTGAATGGATGATTCAATGACACATACATTTTTTAACAGTCACTGTCATTTGGGAATAAGATTGTGTGTTTCACTACATGAGCACATGAACAAATGTACTTCATCTCTGAGTCTCTTCAGCAGCGTTTCACCATTTCATCTCAGAAAACTATCGGCAGATATACACACATAAACTCTTCACCGCAACCCGACAAAATAAAAGTTTGTTTTAACTTGATGAAATTACTATTGTACAGTTGTGGACAACATACTCAAATCAAGTACTTGAGTAAAAGTACAGATACCCTGGTAAAATGTTACTCCAGTAATATTAGTCTTCTCTTTTTCAGTTTTCTTTAGTAAAGGTACCAAAGTACTTGTTTTTTTGATGTACATGAATATTAAAAGTAAAAAGTACTGATTGGCAAACTTTAAGTTGACCAATTTAGTACACTAAAAGTGCAATTGTACGCTTTTTATATTAAGTACATAAATATGTAAATATATCTGTAGTATACTTAGCATAAAATAAATGTATTTCAAATACATTTGAGTATTTTTTCACTAGGGTAATGATCCTGAAAATCACATATATTCACATAGAAAACAGCTATTTTAAATTGTAATAATATTTCATTTCATTATTTTTGATCAAATAAATGCAGCCTTGGTGAGCAGAAGAGAAGTCCTTTAAAAACAGAGAATATTACCGACCACAAACTATTGAACAGTGTATATACTGTATATTTATGGCGACAAATAGTTTGAAAATACAATGTTCCAATACGACAAAATGCATCAATATTTTCTGATATAAATATAAGCACTGGATCATTTTGACTGAATCAGTGAGGGTTTTTTAATTTTTTTAAATCTGATTCTGAGATGTTTTTTTATTTTTTTATTAAACATTACAAAGCATTAAAGCAATACAGATAAACATGGGGAGAAAAAAAGACAAAAAGATTCACAGACACAAATCCATTGAATCAGTGAGTTGTTGACTCAAGAACAGTTACAACTGAATCAGTCCAATTCATGAATGAATCGATCAGTGTTATTTGTGAATCAATTCAACAGGTTCATCAGAAAGAATCAACGAGTTCATGAATCGATCATGTGTCTCAGAGTAACGATGCTTTTTATGGAATGTAAAGTGGAGTAAAAAAGTACGATATTATGATTTGGAATGTAGAGAAATAAAAGTAAAAGTTTCCTAAATACTCTGATAAAGTACAGTGACGAAGTAGAAACAATGACATTTTCCCCATGACATACTTTAGTGATCGTCATTCGAAAGCTTAAACTCAAAAAATTCATCCTGTGAAAACCGTTTTGAAAACGCTACTTTAAAACCTTTTAGTGGCTCAATTTTCCTGATATCAACTCCACTTCGGAACACAACTTTAGTCGTACGGTTTGATTTTATAGAACTTCTAGAGGCCAAATTATTTTGTAAAATATATTAAAAAAAAAAATTTTTTTAAAGCTCGGTACGTATGCTTTACAGTAAACTTAAACTTCTATAAATTTATTAACTTTCCTTTTTTGTGTGTGTGTGTTTTTGAATCTGTTTAAAAAGAGACCAAAGAGTCTGCGTTCCAAAGCTCTGCAACATTACAGTTCAGATCTGAGACCTGAGATCAGAAAGACATCGTTAAAAAATGTGTGCAGATTAACGCCTGCCAAAACCTGGTCACATCGCATGACCTTTGCCCTCAATAAATGTCAGGTATTAAACACTAAATTAAAGCGTTAAAGTGGCCAGTTTGACAATAAACGATGTGAGACCGGTCCTGTGTGTGTGTGTGTGTGTGTGTGTCTCTGAGTTTCCTCCGGGTGAAGTTGGACACAGTTAAAGGAGTGTGATGCTGCCTTCAGTCTATTTAAGAACAACCCAAGCTGAGCATCTATATTATTCAACACTTCAGGCTGCTGACTGCTGTCCAAGAACAGCCACCAAAGACCTCGACACACACACACACACACACACACATCCAGGGCTTCAACATGGCCAGTGCAGCCAGAGTTTCATGCCCAAAACACTCACACAAACTTCAGGCCGTAAGACATGGAATCCGTCTCACATTTATTATTCCGACAAGGGCTCCATTTTAATCAGGGGCAGAAGCGAAGCCCGGGGAACGAGACGGCATCAAAGAAGAGGAGAAAGAGAAGAGGAAGAGGAAGAGGAAGAGAGACGGGGTGAAGGAAAGATGCTGAAGAGGAAGATGGAGATACAGAGACGATGAAGTCTGAACTGATGCAGGAAGAAGAGACGAGATTCTCCTGGGGATATCACATCAACATCTGTGATTTTAGCGTATTTTAAAGTCCATATCAAACAACATTCATACGTCTATAATGTGGCCAACAATGTCAGTGTTTTCGTATGCAAAACGTATATGCAAATCAGCATCTGATTGGACAAAAATCGGTGAAAAAACATTGCTGTGGACAAAATGAGTCACTATCTATTCTACGGAGAGAAGAGCTTTACAAAACGTTTGCTTTTTAAATGCTTTTAAAAGAAGTCTCTTCTGCTCACCAAAGCTGCATTTATTTGATCAAACATGCAACAAAACACACTCTTAAAAACTGTTGGGTTGTCTCAAACCATGTTTGGGTCAAATATGGACAAACAATTTTTTTTAAATATTATGTATTATTATGTAGTGAAATATTATTCTAATGTAAATCATCTGTTCTCTATGTGAATATATAGTAAAGTGTAATTTATTCCTGTGATCAAAGCTGAATGTTCAGCATCATTACTCCAGTCTTCAGTGTCACATGATCCTTCAGAAATCACTCTAATATGATGATTTGATGATCAAGAAACATTTATGATTATTATCAGTGTTGAAAACAGTGTTATATTTTTGTGGAAACTGAGACATTTTATTTCTCAGGATTATTTGATGAATAGAAAGTTCAACTGAACAGCATTTATTTGCAATAAAATCTTTTTTAACATTATAAATGTCATATTTGATCAATTTAATGCATCATTGCTAAATAACAATATGAAGCAGCTCGACTGTTTTCATGATGAAATGAATGTGAGGGTTCCTCTTCCTTCTTGACCTGAATAACCTTTAATATTCCCTTAAAATCAAAAGGCTGCCCGTATGAAGGAGACGTCAAAGAATAAAACTCAGAAGATCCAGGCCGCCAATTCCATCTCAAACGACACAATGTCAACACTTCTTTTCTTATGTTCCATTTTATTCATCCTTCTTTCAAATTATAATTTGATTCGGGTGGTACAAGGGCTTTGATATTAAAATTTTTAATAAAAGCCCTGATACTCGTGTACGTCGGCAGGATTTGGGGCCGATTTTCATCCTTCTATTTGTCATTATTATTATAGTTCTTTTTTGTCCAGAGGCGTAGCTTACACAGATCATTAGTTCAGAAAAAAGACTATTGCCTTTTTTCCCTTCACCCCCTCTCCAATAAATTCAATGTGTGTCTAAATTAATGCATTACAAGCCATGGGAGAGATATTAAAAAAATGATAAAAACCAATCCTTGATGTTGAGCTGGTGCGCGCCGCTCTGACCCTGAACACACTCGTGTTATAGTGCTGAACATCGCTCGGATTACTCCATAATATTTCATTACACGCACAAAATCCACAGTCGTATATCTAGCACAGGTGTGTTGTTATTAATCACTGAGGTCCACGAGTCCACTGTGTCTGGACAGAGAAAACAAGGACACACACACATGAACCTGCACAACACTGAACACACCGCACAAATGAAGAAACGCAAGGTGATGATGGGAAATACACTCGTGCTTCTGTTGACTCACCAACAGAGAACGCTTTCAGAAGGTTCTGTCAACATTAGGAATAAACATTCTTCCAGTAACGTCCATAGAATGTTTGTTTAAAGTTATCTTGTCTTTAATAAAGTACTCAAAACGTAAGCACAAATAGATTATTTATACATCGTTCGTGGAACGTTTTTTTCTGAAACATTTTTGTTGGACATTTGTTGGACAGTTTTTTTAATGTTGCAACTTGTTTCAGAACTTTCTGAAGTAATATTAAAAAGTAACGTTCAGAGAACATTCAAAAGTAACGATCAGAGAACATTCAAAAGTAACGTTCAGAGAACATTCAAAAGTAACGTTCAGAGAACATTCAAAAGTAACAATCAGAGAACATTCAAAAGTAACGTTCAGAGAACATTCAAAAGTAACGTTCAGAGAACATTCAAAAGTAACGTTCAGAGAACATTCAAAAGTAACAATCAGAGAACATTCAAAAGTAACGTTCAGAGAACATTCAAAAGTAGCGTTCAGAGGACATTCAAAAGTAACGTTCAGAGAACATTCAAAAGTAACATTCAGAGAACATTCAAAAGTAGCGTTCAGAGGACATTCAAAAGTAACGTTCAGAGAACATTCAAAAGTAAAATTCAGAGAACATTCAAAAGTAACGTTCAGAGAACATTCAAAAGTAACGATCAGAGAACATTCAAAAGTAACGGAATGTTCCCCTGACGTTCACATAATCAAGAAAGAATGTTTTGAAACCTACACATTTTGAATGTTCAGAGAACATAATGTTTTCATAACTTCATGGGAATTGGCAAAACTTTTTAGAGCATATTTTTTGTTTCACCGGCGCAGGAACGTACACATCGTACAGGAATGCAGAAACACACGGTGCTGACGGGAAACACACTCTTCTATGACGGGTCGGGCTGACGGGTAACACTCTCTTCAGTGACAGGACACACACTCTTCTGTGATGGGTCGGGCTGATGGGGACACACACTCTTCTGTGACGGGAAACACACTCTTCTGTGACGGGTCGGGCTGACGGGTAACACTCTCTTCAGTGACAGGACACACACTCTTCTGTGACGGGTCGGGCTGACGGGTAACACACTCTTCAGTGATGGGTCGGGCTGACGGGTAACACTCTCTTCTGTGACGGGTCGGGCTGACGGGTAACACACTCTTCAGTGACGGGTCGGGCTGACGGGTAACACACTCTTCAGTGACGGGTCGGGCTGACGGGTAACACTCTCTTCTGTGACGGGTCGGGCTGACGGGTAACACACTCTTCAGTGACGGGTCGGGCTGACGGGTAACACTCTCTTCTGTGACAGGTCGGGCTGACGGGTAACACACTCTTCAGTGACGGGTCGGGCTGACGGGTAACACACTCTTCTGTGACGGGTCGGGCTGACGGGTAACACACTCTTCAGTGACGGGTCGGGCTGACGGGTAACACTCTCTTCAGTGACGGGTAACACACTCTTCAGTGACGGGTCGGGCTGACGGGTAACACTCTCTTCAGTGACGGGTAACACTCTCTTCAGTGACGGGTCGGGCTGACGGGTAACACTCTCTTCAGTGACGGGTAACACTCTCTTCAGTGACGGTCGGGCTGACGGGTAACACTCTCTTCAGTGACAGGTCGGGCTGACGGGACACACACTCTTCTGTGACGGGAAACACACTCTTCTGTGACGGGTCGGGCTGACGGGTAACACTCTCTTCAGTGACGGGTAACACACTCTTCAGTGACGGGTCGGGCTGACGGGTAACACTCTCTTCAGTGACGTGTAACACTCTCTTCAGTGACGGGTCGGGCTGACGGGTAACACTCTCTTCAGTGACGGGTAACACTCTCTTCAGTGACGGGTAACACTCTCTTCAGTGACGGGTCGGGCTGACGGGTAACACTCTCTTCAGTGACGGGTAACACACTCTTCAGTGACGGTCGGGCTGACGGGTAACACTCTCTTCAGTGACGGGTAACACTCTCTTCAGTGATGGGTCGGGCTTTAGCGCAGGTTTGGCTCGCTGTCAAACTCGTGGACAAGGACACTAGCATGCGCTTCAGCACATGTGCCTCCCTGCTGATGTGAACTATTTTCCTGCTTGCGAGTGTGTGTGTGTTAAAAAGGAAAACACACTGATGCCAATCCGCCCATATCTCTGATGGCTTGCTAACTAGGGCAGCGATGCAATCTGAACCCTCACATTGCGTTTCGATCATTTTGACCCACAGAGGATTTTCTGTTTTCTGAAAATGCTAGTTAATGTTATTCCAATGGACTGAAACTTACTGACTATTCTCACACAGGGTATAACAACTGTACTTTTTTTTTATTTTTATAATTTGTGTCTGATTTGAACTCCCCCCCAACCTCGTTTCTGTGGTTTTCCCGGGTCAAAAACGACTGGCCTACAAAAAAACAAACAAACATTAAATCTCTCGTTTTGTGAAGTTATTGCCAAATATTGGATTCAATCTTTTTGTCATCTTGTTTTCTTTAAATTTGGACAGGTTTTGTGTTTCTTTTTGGAGACGATTCATTGATCAGAGCTTGATTGAATTTTTTTTCACTCAAAAACTGAGATGCACGAGCTCAGATCAATCAAACAGCTCCAGAAAGAAATACAAAACCTGTGCAAATGGAAAGAAAACAACTTGACAAGGAATATTGGGTGATATTGTAGCATAATGAGAGATTTACAGGTCATTATTGACACAGATCTCCACAGATCATCTCCATCTCTACATCTCTTCAGTTTGGGGCTCATCGCACGTCTTCTTATGTGTCTAAGCGTCACCTCGACGTGTCTCTTTGGTGGATGGCCAATCGCTGTCTCACC
>JAJAQA010000012.1:39336502-39339002 GCA_021464565.1 Rutilus rutilus | reverse complement strand
CAATCAGATCAACGTGTGATCGTCAACCAGTGGATCTCTGAGCTGAGTGAGTGAGTGGAGGCGGGGCTCATTTGCATATTCATAGAACTGCGAATACTAAATGAGGCGAGGGTGTCGAGTTACAGTCAAGATATTTTAAGGCATTTTTCAAGGGATTTTTTTTTTAAATATGTCATTTTGGTGATTAAAGATGAGCTTTAAGGGATAAAATGATCGACTACTTTCAAAAAAGTAACTGTAGTCTGAGTATGAGTATTTTAAAACATTTATTACATTTCTAGAACACTTTTTTGCTTCAAATCAGAGTTTGTAGTGTTATGATTCATCGCAGCGGTTCATGGCTTATAACGCTTTAATCAAGAATGGAAATGAATGGAAAAGTGGGCGGGACTATTGCACTCTATAGTCATGTGGATCCAGATAATGGACCAATGAGAGTTCAGACAGCATGGCAACGCATAAACAGAGCAAACTCGTAGAACAAAACTCATATTTTAGGGTCATGTCTGGTAAGTGTCTGGTGTTCGTCTCATGTCAGATGAGTTAAGAGCACAGCTGAGGCTTTAAATACACATCCCTGTGAGGTCTCGTCACATCACTTCAGCGGCGGCCCGGAGTAACAACACAACTGTGATTTCTTCTGTTCTTTACATTATTTATTGCACGTCTACTTCATCAATAAATGAGACCAAGGCAAGTGATATAAATCGCCACGTTCTCAGCAACATTCTTTAAAGATGTGACGTTCAGTTAAAAATACAGAAATGAATAATGATGGGTTCGTTTACAAGCCCTGTTGAAGAGAAGCTGCCCAAGGTCTTTCTCAGAGACTTTATTCATCAAACCTCCGTCAGCGTGAGGGATGACGAGAAACCGATCTGTGCAGATATCCTCGACTAACCTCTGCTTCTGTCTCCCCTAATGGTTTAAAAAAAATTAAAAATACAACACAAGTCGTTTCAAATGCTAGGAGGAGGTAAACAGTATTATAGGAATACTTTAAAGAGTGTACATGCTTGTCAAATTCTAATAGCCTTTTGTTTCTTCGAGGGCGATATTGATTCAATATAATGCTTCACTTCATTTTTACATTTTTTTTTTTTTTTTGAAATTGTGCATTTTGAATGTGAAATTTAGCCATCAAAATATTTTTTTTAAATAAAATAAGTTTATCTTTTGAGTTTATAATAATACCTAGTAGAACATCTTTCCACAGTAATGTAACATTTTCATCAACATTTCCAACTCAAGGACATTTTGGCAAAAAAAAAGACACATAAGGGTGTCTCCCCTTACGTGACCTTTACGGCAGAGCCAATCTGACACTGAGTTATGAGCTAAGTGGCCAATCAGGTGTCAGTAATTACCCTGGCCCCACCCACCAGCTGGCCGAGTGAACAGATGCCCGTATGTTTGAGATGTTCGAGATGTTTGAGAGGAGGAGAATCAGTGAATCTCCCCAGAGCGAGACGAAAGCGCTGGGCTCGACTTCAGACCGTCGAGTGTGTGTGTGTGCCAGGACTGGCCCGGTCCAGATGCTGCCCTGCGCAGCGAGAGATCCGCCCGTTCGCTGTGTGTGTGTGTGTGTGTGTGTGTCTGTGTGTCGAGTCCAGAAGACCAGCTTTAATCAGACTCTTCACAGGCTCTGCTCCAAACCTCAAGGATCTTGGACAATATTTGAGGGAATATATTGGATTTCTGTAAAATAGTTAGTGGATGTTTGCAGTGACCAGTGTTGATATATATATGTGTATGTGTATGTATATGTATATATATATATATATATATATACAGTGATGGGTATCTGATTCTATGTAATCTGGATTACATAATCTGATTACAAAAAATAAATACTTTTTAACAAATATGTTTTAAAATACTCATACTCAGACTACCGTTACTTTTTTTGAAAGTAGTCGATAATTGTATCCCTTAAAACTCGTCTTTGATCACCAAAATGACATATTTAAACGGGTTTTCCTTTAATTTTTTTTATTCATATCTTAAAATACCTTAAATGTAACTCGACACCCTCGCCTCATTTAGTATGCGTGGTTCTATGAATATGCAAATGAGCCCCGCCTCCACTCACTCACTCAGCTCAGAGATCCACTGGTTGACGATCACACGTTGATCTGATTGGTTACAAGGTAGTTTGTGACGTCAGAAACACCAGCGATTTCAAAGCGTGTGTTTGAGACTGTCTTTGGTTCACTGCAGTTTTAAGGAGGAAATACTCAGCAATGGTGTCGACTTATGAACTTACACATGCTTTGTCTTAAAGCACATTAAACACACCACATAGACACATAAACTACATTAAAGCTGGATTTACACCACAGGGGGACTTTAAAATTATAGCAAAATATGCAAATATTTAAGTATTTTAAGAGCGTAGGGACACACGGCTTGTTCTGACTCTCTGATTGGTGGAATTTTCTGTTAAACACGATTACACTGAAATAATGCAGGCTAATGTTTCAACAGAAGTAAATACCAA
>JAJAQA010000012.1:39306502-39334002 GCA_021464565.1 Rutilus rutilus | reverse complement strand
TGAAAATACTCGGACGTCTTATATCATATGCAAGTTGCATTCAAAGTTGCATTGAGGGAACAAACATCAAGAGAAGGATTTCACAGCCTTCTCTGCCATAAAAATGAAAGCTGAAGTAAAATATGCTTTAATAATCACTCAGTTCATGAGGTATGGATCTTTGATCCCTACAAAAAAATGAGTCACATTAAAAAACGAGATTATATTGGACAAATGTGGAGAGGAGAATAAAGACACTAATAAAGCGGATCCGTGCAAGCATGAAAGATTTGAGCCATATTTCAGGAAAGACTGTGATCCATGGCTGCGGTTTACTGTCGGTCATTATGACATGATCACACTTACAGAGGGAGGTAATGGGATCATCAATAAGATGGCGCTTGCCTTATAAAAATACCCCTAATAAACTGCACATGCCCAACCCAAAAAACACACTCTTTCTGAGACTGATTTAACCAGTGTGTGTTTGAGTCCTCGGTGAATAAGCGTTTCTCTGTTTGACAAGCCGGATCTGAAACAGGAAAAAGTGTGGCCTTTCATGATAAAACGCTTTTAAGTGAAAGACGGACTCGAGGCGGCTTGTGTTCACATCAGATGACGAAACTTCATCATGCAATGTTGTATTTCAGGAAAGACATCAAGAAAAGCTGCTTTTCCGTCACATTACCGCTCTTCTCAAAAGAGTGATGTTATTATCAGCAGCAAAATGGTTTTATATGATTTCCCTTTTCAAGTTTTGATGCATAAAAAAAATATAGAAGTGGCCTTTTCTGTGTTCTTCACATCGGGCCACTGCAATGCCAGAAGACGTGTGTGTGTCTGCTCATAGATGCCTGTCTATCAGAGACTTTCACACAGCTTATACACACAGAACAGATTCTGAGTAAAAATGTGAAATTATTATTTTGATACTGTGCATATGGTCTCAGGTTAAATTGCTTCCAAGAGAGATTCACATCTCAACACCTCAGTTTGCTCTAATACACAAATGCACGTCAGAGACTGTGCTAGATAAATATGAATATGAACATTTAAAAGGAGCACACTCTTAAAAATAAAGGTTCCAAAAGGAGGGTTTCATAAATGAGCGACGCCATAGAATGATCATTTTTGGTTCCCCAAAGAACATTTCAGTTTTTCCACTCTAAAGATCCCAATGGAAAGGGTATTAAAGGTTCTTCATGCAACCAATATAGAAACTTTATTTTTGAGATCTTAAGTGAACTATATCCTCGGAATATTACACACTCTAAAAAATGCAGGGTTGTTTTAACCCACATTTGGGTCAAATATGAACAAATCTAGCGACTGGGTTACATTTGGGTCAAATATAAACACAAACCTCGCCATTGCGTTACGTTTTTAAGAAAATATTGTAACCCAACGGTTGGGTTCGTCCATATTTGACCCAAATTGAGGTTAAAACAATCCTGCATTTTTTAATAGGTATTGGTAGAATTTTTTTTTTTTTTTTTTGACTGCATTCAGCATCACCTGAAATCACTGTGATTTATTTTCTTTTTGTTAAATAACAGCGCAAAAACACTCACTTTACGCGCAATTACTGATCTGGAAAGTATCCACAAGTTTACAGAAATCCTTCTACGCTAAACTCACAGAAACGAGCTTCATACCTTCCTCAGGATCCATTGGATGATCAGCAGAACGCTCCAGCAGAGCAGCCTCATCGCACCGTTCCTAGAGAACACTAGTCCCGTGCAGAGTGAACATAAACCGGACACAAATCACCAGCCGAAACCCATCCGCGGGGGAAGAACTCGCTTTAACGCACTGGAACGATAAACCCGCGCTCTCTGAGTTATCACGGCAAACCACGCAGGCTCAGCTCTCGGAGTCCTGGTCATTAGTCAACTGCACATCCATTCGCGGGGTTCAGGTGTTACGGAGGTGAAAAGTTGATGTGGGAACGAAACGGTGGCAAGTTCTTCTGTCAGCTGGAGCGCGCGCTTAATGCCCTCATTACCGCGAGCGTTCCGTGTTTGAAAAAGAAACTGTGTTGCGTTCTCTCTCACACGAAAGCGCGCGCCTCTCTCTCTCTCTCTCTCTCTCTCTCTCTCTCTCGACTGCTGAATGTGTGAATATCTCGATTGGGTCAAAAAAACTAAAACCCTCCCGTGCGTCTTTTATCATATGCGCGCCGCGCGGTGCCAAAAGTTGGCACACACCTCTCATATTCCCATTACTATTATTTTGCATTGAGTAAAAAAAGTTTTCCTGAGTTTTAAAATTCAGATCACATTGTTCCAATTCGAGTTCACAGAATGTTACAGATTAATTTTGAATGGCTTTAAAGTGCATCTTGTCTCGCGCGCTGCTCGCGATGTTAAAATATGAAACGCGCAATCTGTGCGCGAGACACATTCCGTTCATGACTTTTCTTTTTCTTATTATTTCAACATCCTTAAGCATCGCATAAACGTACAGGGAGGGAGAGAGAGAGGGGATCTGGGGGCGAGGATCGTTCTTTTCACCAGAATGCATGCAATCGTGCATGGAGAATAGAGATGAGAGGAAATAAAGCGCATCTATGGTAGCGCATAATAATTCAGCAACGCCTCAAAGTTCACGTCCATCTTCTCACATCTGATAGATGGCAGATATTTGATGGCAACCACTGAAGCCCTTCATCGCCCCCTTGCGAATGACTGACAGAAAACATCTGAATGTAGACTTGCAAGGTTAGGGTTAGAGTTAGAGTTAGACTAACCTCAACCCCATGACCGCTTGACTATTTACGCACAATTGAGAGATAAAATGATTGATGTAAAGAGAAATGTAAAGAGATACTGAAGCAGAATGCAACCAACAGCACCAGACAAGAACAAGAACAGCAAGAAGGTGAAAATCCTCCACACTTCTAGCACATTTTCTAAGTTAATTGCCTTCATGGATACATATTTTTGGAGCATTGAAATAACTGTTCGGTTGGTTTCGCTTCCATTGGGATCCAGCGGCTCGTGCAGTATTGAAGTTGGCAGGTGAATTTGGCGCGCGCGTTTTCTATTTCTCAGAGAACTACGCCGCGCGCTTTAGCACAAATGAATGAACATGCCCGGGAAAAATGAGCGCAATTTTCTCACATATCAACTCAACTTTCCACTTCGCTCTCTTCTTCTCTGCAAATCAACACACTCATTGTAGAACGACAAGAGGAGAGAGTTCGCCTCTATCACACGCGCTGTATATGAACTAATGGACGAATATACGAACAGACAAATACTGAAGAGCAGAACATTTCTGACATCACCATATTTATGCACAAACAATACACGTCATGCAAAATAATCGTATTTGATATTTTCACCTTGTGAACAGAGGTAAACACACATTTTAATCATAGTTTGTCATCATAAAACGGCTATTTGAATATTATTTCCACTTAAAATATAAAAGGACACCATTTTTTTTTTAGCTATATATCAATAGTTTTTTTAATGGACATTTTTTCTTGGTTATGTGGGAACATTCCATATCATTCTGCAAACATTATGGGAATGTTACTTTTAAATCTTCTCTGAACGTTCTTAGACAAGTAAAATTTAAAACGAACGTCCAACTAAAACATAAAAAATGCTCCACGAACAACGTCTATATGACGGAGCCGCGCAAGTGACGTGCAGGAAAAATACTTATATCATGGCCACGAATGAACAAATCGTTCCCACGACTTTCAAATATCAGCACGTTTTACTAATTCATTCCCTCGAATGAAACGACAACGAGGGAGCAAATTATTAGATCATAAGTACCATTTAGCAAAACGAGAGAACTAATTATATCGTAAGTACCATTTAGTAAAACGAGGGAACAAATTATATCGTAAGTAAACGAGGGAACTAATTATATCGTAAGTACCATTTTGTAAAACGAGGGAACAAATTATATCGTAAGTAAACGAGGGAACTAATTATATCGTAAGTACCATTTAGTAAAACGAGGGAACTAATTATATCGTAAGTAAACGAGGGAACTAATTATATCGTAAGTACCATTTAGTAAAACGAGGGAACAAATTATATCGTAAGTAAAACGAGGGAACAAATTATATCGTAAGTAAAACGAGGGAACAAATTATATCGTAAGTACCATTTAGTTAAACGAGGGAACTAATTATATCGTAAGTACCATTTAGTAAAACGAGGGAACTAATTATATATCATAAGTAGCCTACCATTTAGTAAAACGAGGGAATGAAGAATTATATTGTATACGATTTAGTAAAACGCGGGAACTAATTATTATATCGTATGTACGATTTAGTAAAACAAGGGAATACATTTTTATATCGTACGTACGATTTAGTAAAACGAGGGAATGATTATATCGTAAGTACAATTTAGTAAACCGATCGTACGCACAATTTAGTAAACCGATCATATGCACAATTTAGTAAAACGAGGGAACGAATTATTATATCGTATGTATGATTTAGTAAAAACGATCATACGCACAATTTAGTAAAACATGGGAATGAATTAGTATATCATAAGTACGATTTAGTAAAACAAATTATTATATTGTCCGCACGATTTAGTAAAACGAGGGAAGAAATTCCTAATTTGTGGCCATGATATACTGTATATATATATATATATATATATATTTTTTTTTTTTCTTCTGCATATCATGTGCAGAGCTCCATACTAAATAACGTTTTTGTGCTAACGTTTTGAGAACGTTACTAAACACCAGATAACTTTAAATGAACTTTCTAGTTACGTCACTTGAAGAACGAGAGAACCTCGCCAGAACGTTCCCTGTTAGCTGGGACAGCTTTAAGAATACAATAGATATAAATAAATAATAATGTGTTGAACAAAAAACAACAAAAAAAGGTAATTTAAATGAACAACCGAACATCCATGCATGTATTGACTTCTTCACCATTAGTGCTGAAGGTGCGCACATTCTGTCGTTTGTTAATAGAAAATTACACAGTGGTAAAGATTCTCAGTTTAGACTTCCACTGTCGCCAGCAGAGAGAACGCAACAAACAGTAAATCACAATCACAAAGCTAAATGGCTAATTACATCAGTGCAATTTACAATCAGAACAAGCCAGATTCACTTTAGAAGAACACAAATCAGAGAGTCCTTAAGATCTATGGTCCACCTGTCAGATAACCGAGGTTTTCCAAGTATAACGTGCTGAGAACTTCACAGAAAGGTAGAGAAACAAACGCAGAGTTGAACGACATGAATGTTCTTTACACCTGAAGTGAAATAAAATGAATGGTTTTGTGATTCTGCACGCCGGCTCAGTTTTGATGAGAAACTGACATTAGCATTTTGCTGACCTTTACCTTATGATAATATAAACTATCAGCATTATCGATTAGGAAACAGAACAACACGGCACGTTGCTGGGAAGTTCATTTTATTTGTTTGCAGAATGAAAACAGTTTTGATATTAAAGGGCCTTTCCCGCTTTTACTCTTTCCTCTGGGCTGTTATTGGAGTTTAGAATCACATAATCAAGTTCTTCAGAAGCCGAGATGCGTTTCCCGGGTTAAGATATATGTACTTGAAAAATATAAAAGAAATATAGGACAGACTACAAAACAAAAGCCTCTTCCAAAGGTTCCATGAACGATGTTTAGAGAACGTTATTAAAGAGCAGACAACGTTTGACAAACGTTCTATTAATGTTAATATGGATTCTATTAATGTTACATTCTGTTACATGTAACTTTTAACATCCATTATCAGATCAATAGTGCCCAATACAGGTGGTGCCAAAACATTTTGTGATCTAATCACTCAAAAATCATTCAGAAGTAGACGAAAACACGCATGGCCAAATGAAAAAAGACCTGCTAAAAAACAAAGGTTTTAAAATGAAACTGGTATTTTCTCCTCTATTGCGCCGTATATCCGAGTGAAACGCTTCTGGAACAAGAACAAATGTGGGCGGGGCTTGATTGTGTCCATGAGGAATTGATTGGATGGTTGTGGTTTGCTATTGGCTGATCTCATGTGAGTGACAGGTTATAGCCCCGCCCACATCATCAGAGAAGAGAAGAGATGCTGCGAGAGGAACTTATTCTGATTCAACATTATTAACACAATAATGATGATGTGCACCCATAAATCATTTAGAATAAACTCTGCAATATTACATAAAAACAATTAAATTTTGATTTCATGGTGACTTTAAAGCATCAGCCCTTAAATGTAACTGTAAAGACAACATCTGATTAAAAAAATCTGGAAAATCTCAAACAGAATTTGCTAGTCCAGTTCTGAAGTGTACAGTGAACATCGGTGATGTGTGTATATATATATATATGTGTGTGTGTGTTTGTGTTTGTGTTTGCTGGAATGTGTGTCTCCATGCTCAGCAACATTCCCATGATGAGGTGACACAGGACACACTTCTCTAATGAGAGCTTTTGTTCGTGTAAAACCCTCATTCCCCGCTGCCGTGTGTGTTTCTTGTGTGTATTCATCCTTCTACGGCCAACTAATATGATTAATATGATTGTAGCCTGTCGTATGGCTGTGTTTGTTCAGATGCGTTCAGAGCCGCACGACTGGGACGTTTAGAGGAATTATGATTATATCTTTGTCATTTTAATGCGATTCCGGCCGATGTCTCACTGGCTGAGAGACAGACATGTAATGGGTGTCAGGTAGAAGTAGAAGAATGAGATTATATTATATCGCGCTGACAGGAGAGAGAAGTGATTTCTGCACACTTTTCCCTCATTAATCGGCGATACTTCCATGTGTTTCAGAGCGATCCTTCAGGAAGCAGAGCTTCACATTCTGGAGACTAAGAGCGGCTACATCAACATATAATAGGAGAATAGTAATGTTATATATATAATAGCAACGTATTAAATAACATAATTAAGATAATACATTTAAAGATTTTGCCTAACCACTATTTTTATATACATTTTTATAATTTAATGCATGATATATTGAAACTAAGAAACGTGTGGAACAGTGTTAACAAATAATTAGTTATTAATGGGTGTCTGTTTGGAGATTTATATTTGCATGAACTTAGTTTGTTTACAGTGGAATAGCATCACGGTTTACCACGTTAAAACACAAGTAAAACTAAATGAATGATTCTGTATATCAGCAACTTCATCCAATCCTTTACTTTACAGCAAGAAAGTAATAAAGTGAGACATTTCAATTCTCTGAAATAAATGACCTTTGTTCACTTATTATATGCTGCCGTTCAAAAGATTGGGGTCAGTATGTTTAAAAAAAGAAAGAAATTAATACATGAGATTACAAAGTGACAGTAAAAGTGACAGTAAAGACATTTATAATGTTACAAAAGCTTCTATTTCAAATAAATGCTGTTCTTTTTTAACTGTCTATTCATCAAAGAATCCTGAGAAATATCACAGTTTCCACAAATAAATTCAACATTTATAATCATAAATGTTTCTTGATCATCAAATCATCATATTAGAGTGATTTGTGAAGGATCATGTGACACTGAAGACTGGAGTAATGATGCTGAACATTCAGCTTTGATCACAGGAATAAATTACACTTTACTGTATATTCACATAGAAAACAGATGATTTACATTATAATAATATTTCACTGTTTTTACTGTATTTTTGATCAAATAAATGCAGCACTGGTGAGCAGAAGAGACTCTTTCAGAAACCCCATATTTTTGAACGCTACTATTTTTCCATTGAATTACATGATTAAAGATTTCCAAGCCCTCGGATCTGCCGAACACACGGCTCCTGACCGCCGCCTCTGTTGTGCCTCTGCTGGATTCATAGCACAGTATTTTTAAGTAACTATGACCAAAAATAATGTGGCAGCTCAGCGGTGCGCCGGCCTGTCAGACCTCCACTTCTCCCCATCTGTCTTGCTCCCCCCCCCCCCACCTCATTAGGATTCATATCCCAGAAAGGTGACTCTTCCAGCGGGCACAGTGACAGCCGGGTCCCCCCTTCCCCCTCCCTGGATCAGACGCCTGGAGGCAGAAACACTGACAGGTAGCAGAGAGCTCTCTGGGGGGCGAGAGACACTGAGAGAGAGAGAGAGAGAGAGAGAGAGAGAGAGAGAGAGACTCAACATCAGCGATGAGCAGGATCATCTAGTCAAAGATGTTCCCTAAAGATGAGATTTCCACCAGGGACTGAAACACACACAAACACACACACACACACAAACACACATGCTCTCTCTCTCTCCGCAGCAAATCACCATTATCTCACACTCGCTTCTACGAGTCTCATTCGGACACTTGACTTGTGCTCCTCACACACCGGCGTCTCATCACTGACTCCAGCGGGGGCAAACCACACACACACACACACACACACACACACACACACACACACACACACACACACACACACACACACACACAGAGTTTTACAAACACAGCCATAAAAACCAACAGAATAGAGGATGGGCAGAACACACAAAGAAACACACACACGCACACACAAAAACACACACAGGCACACACAGAAATGCGCTCTCTCTCTCTCTCTCTCTCTCTCACACACACACACACACACACACTCACACACAGAGTTTTACAAACACAGCCATAAAAACCAACAGAATAGAGGATGGGTAGAACACACACAGAAACACACACAGGGCACACACACACACACACACACACACACACACACACACACACACACACACACACCACACACACACACAGGTATCGTGCACACACACACACACACACACACACACACACAGGTATACGTGCACACACACACACACACACACACACACCACACACAGAAATGCACACTCTCTCTCTCTCTCTCTCTCTCTCTCACTCACTCTCCCTCTCTCTCTCTCTCTCTCACACACACACACACGGCTCCTGGAGTCTCTACACTGACTGTAACGTGTGTAAAGTGTAGCGCTGCTGGAGAGTTCTGGTCTCTCGGGGGAGTAAAGCTCTGATGCTTCTGTCCTCAGTGGACGTTCCTCATGTTAAACACCACATGTGTGATATTCACCTTCTTTACAACACACGAGAATACATGGAAAGGGCTCGTTCTTAAAGGGTGTCTGTTTGGAGTTTAGTTTACATTTATATTTAGTTTTTTATAGTGGAAAATCGTCACCGTTTACCACGGTAAAACACAAGTAAAACTAAACGAATTAGCAGTCGCTGGTGTTTGTATATCAGATATTTTAGCAACTTCAAAAGCGTCTCGTCCAATCAGAAAACTCACGGTTTTATGCTTAATATCTGATACACTTTATTTTGATGCTCTTCAACAGATATTCTACTGACTAAAAGTAACTTTGCAAGTACATGTCAACTTATTCTGATCCGCACCGTAAAGTCCCCCTGTAGTCAATTATATTATCCCCTAAAACTCATCATTTAACACCAAAATGACATATTTAAACGTTTCTTCTTGCCTTAAAATACCTTAAATGTAACTCGACACCCTTGCCTCATTTAGTATGTGCGGTTCTATGAATATGCAAATGAGCCCCGCCTCCACTCACTCACTCAGCTCAGAGATCCACTGGTTGACGATCACACGTTGATCTGATTGGTTACAAGGTAGTTTGTGACGTCAGAAACACCAGCGATTTCAAAGCGTGTTTTTGAGACTGTCTTTGGTTCACTGCAGTTTTAAGGAGGAAATACTCAGCAATGGTGTCGACTTATGAACTTACACATGCTTTGTCTTAAAGCGTATTAAAAACTATAATTATTTTAGTAAATGTAGAAATGAACATTAAATAAGATTAATAAATGCTGTAGAAGTATTGTTCATTGCTAGCTCATGTAAACTGAATAAAGTGTTACCAAAATAAACAAATTATTCCTTTAATGCATTTTAAAACATGCTTTGATATCATAGTATATTTCCATTTATGAACTAATTCATTAAGAGCATGAGGAAAGAGATTCTCATCACACCATGAGGAGGTTACTGGATCTTTCTGAAGACACGACACTCACCGACATCGTTTAACCCGTTGAGAGTGGGTGAAAGGCTTTGAGAGGTGCATTATGGGACACGTACGTGTGTAGGGACAGGCCCTGCGTAGTCATCGAGCGAGCTAGTCTTAAAGCCCCATTGAAGTGCCTTGGATCGCACAGCTTTGTTTGATGCGTTGACGTAATTTCCTCTGAAACAGGAAGCTAAGGCGGGACATATTGAATGGCCCCTCCCCCTTTTCAAATAGCAAATAGCGTTTAGTTTACCTCACAGACTGACAGCACCATGGAAGCGAATCCGAGCACCGATAGTAGAGGATTCATTAATTTCATTCTTAACCAACATACAGATATAAAACGGAATAAAACTCAAGCGTTTGAGCAAACAAACACACACTCCAACACATACTCTGATGTGTCAACGGTCGCTTTGGTCAGGTGGTGTTTACAGCAGAGAGGGCGGAGCTTCAGATTCTAGAGAGCATTTGATTGGACAGAAAATGTGATGAGAAGCTGAAGTCCGCGGTGATGTCATAAAAATCCCTAAATGCGAATTTTGTCATTGTTTTGAAATTGGAACACACCAGCTTATTCATAACCTTAAGGCTAACATATTCATAGTAAAAGTTCCAAAACTTACATTTTGATTTCAGTGGGTCTTTAATAACGGAGCTCACGCGGGCAGACCTTCCTCGACTCTCTCTCACACCCGTGATTAGTGAGAACAACCCCATCGAGCTCTCATTATTCACAGAGAAACCGAGGGTCACTGCCATTCTAGCATGAGGAGATGCACATCTGATGAGCAACACGGGACATTAGAGTTCATTATTCTCCGTTCACACGCCCGGATGTGACGAACGCTCTTCCGCAACACACACACACACACACACCAACTTCACAAAGTCTCCGTCTGTGGATTAATAACTAAACAAACAAAACGAAACAACTGTCCACATGAGAGGACAACAGAAAGCACAAACTGCACAGAATATATTATTTTTATGATGTTCACACCCCGAGAGGAGCTCGAGACATCAGCTGGCAGGAGCAATTAAAATGTGAAACTGTGGAGAGACTCGTTAATTACAGCGACTTCATGTTGCAAAGGGAAGATAGAAAGACCACGGTGTTATTTTCCTGAAAACATGTTAAAAATCATTGGATTCTGTATATTCTGCTTATTTAACATCTGCACTAGGCTATAAGGAAAGACACAACACAAATGCATGGCAAATACAGGCTACTAATAAAAATATTTCAGCACAAAACTGAAAATTATTTAAATATTTTCTGTATTGAAATAAGATTAATTTAGGATGGATAAATTTATAAATAGTCGGTTTTCTTGGCATCTGTTTATACTTGATTTTGAGACTTAAGTCTGTAAGTCTCACCAAAGCTGCATTTATTTGATCAAAAATACAGTAAAAATTGTGAAATATTATTCCAGTGTGAATCATCTGTTTTCTATGTGAATATACAGTAAAGCGTAATATATTCCTGTGATCAAAGCTGAATGTTCAGCATCATTACTCCAGTCTTCAGTGTCACATGATCCTTCACAAATCACTCTAATATGATGATTTGATTATCAAGAAACATTTATGATTATTATCAGTGTTGAAAACAGTTTCATATTTTTGTGGAAACTGTGACATTTTATTTCTCAGGATTATTTGATGAATAGAAAGTTCAAAAGAACAGCATTTATCTGATATAGAATCATTGCATCCTTGCTAAGTAAAGTTATAATTTCATTTCTAAAAATCTTTCTGACCCCATATATTAGGACTGTTGTGTATATAAGTTGTGCATCAATTCAGACAGAGATTATTAAACCGTAAATTGTGGAATGAGTTACAAGATTAAACTTAATAAAGCACTAGTACTCGTGATGCTTGACTAATAGTAACACACAGGTGTAATGAGTGAAGACGTGACATGGGTGGCTATATTAAACTTGATTAGTTAAAACTGTGGTGGTCTTCATCGTCATCTCTGAGTGAATGAAAACAAGTAGAGCTGAACCCATGAGATCATCTGTGTGTGTGTGTGTGTGTGTGTGTGTGTGTGTGTGTGTGTGTGTGTGTTTGTGTGTGTGTGTGTGTGTGTGTGTGTGTGTGTGTGTGTGTGTGTGTGTGTGTGTGTGTGTGTGTGTGTGTGTGTGTTTGTGTGTGTGTGTGTGTGTGTGTGTGTGTGTGTGTGTGTGTGTGTGTGTGTGTGTGTGTGTGTGTGTTTGTGTGTGTACACAGTATGAATGATGATGAAGTATGTGAGGGCTTTTATAATAATCAGAGGTGAAGGCAGGAGGAGACGCTTTAACCGAAATGTTTCCTAACGAGCTCCCCGGCTGTTTGACACTCACACCGTCCCACTGCTCATTAACACACACACACACACACACACACACACACACACACACACACACACACACACACACACACACACACACACACACACACACACACACACCACACACACACACACACGTTGTCTCACTCTCTCTTTCATACACACACACACACTGATTGAAAAGTCTCCTCTGTATTCATACACACGTTGTCTAATTCTCTCTCTCACTCTCACACACACACACACACACACACACACACACACTGATTGAAACGCCTCCTCTGTATTCACACATACATGTTGTCTCACTCTCTCTCTCTCTCTCTCACACACACACACACACACACACACACACAGATTGAAACTTTTCCTCTGTATTCACACACACGTTGTCTCACTCTCTCTCTCTCTCACACACACACACACACACACAACACACACACACACACACACACACACACACACACACACCACACACACACACACACACACACACACACACACGTTGTCTCACTCTCTCTTTCATACACACACACACTGATTGAAAAGTCTCCTCTGTATTCATACACACATGTTGTCTCACTCTCTCTCTCTCTCTCTCACACACACACACACACACACACACACACACACTGATTGAAACTTTTCCTCTGTATTCACACATACACGTTGTCTCACTCTCTCTCTCTCACACACACACACACACACACACACACACCACACACACACACACACACACACACACACACACACACACAGATTCTGTATTCACACATACACGTTGTCTCACTCTCTCTCTCTCACACACACACACACACAAACACACACACCACACACACACACCACACAACACACACACACACACACACACAACACACACACACGTTGTCTCACTCTCTCTTTCATACACACACACACACTGATTGAAAAGTCTCCTCTGTATTCATACACACGTTGTCTCATTCTCTCTCTCACTCTCACACACACACACACACACACACACACTGATTGAAACGCCTCCTCTGTATTCACACATACATGTTGTCTCACTCTCTCTCTCTCACACACACACACACACACCACACACACACACACACACACACACACACAGATTGAAACTTTTCCTCTGTATTCACACACACGTTGTCTCACTTTCTCTCTCTCTCACACACACACACACACACACACACACACACACACACCACACACAACACCACACACCACACACACACACACACACACACACACACACAACACACACACACACACACACACACACACGTTGTCTCACTCTCTCTTTCATACACACACACACACACTGATTGAAAAGTCTCCTCTGTATTCATACACACATGTTGTCTCACTCTCTCTCTCTCTCTCACACACACACACACACACACACACACACACACACACACACACACTGATTGAAACGCCTCCTCTGTATTCACACATACACGTTGTCTCACTCTCTCTCTCTCTCTCTCACACACACACACACACACACACACACACACACACACACACACACACACACAACCACACACACCACACACACACACAGGGCCGTGCACAGACATTTTGAGGGGCAGTGGCTTAAACCAAAAAAGGGGCGGGCACTATAAGGAGTTTGAATGAGGCAGTATCATCTTTAATATAGAAAATTAAAAACAACTCTTTTATATGGGCAATAAGATTTCAATTAGGATTTAGTGCAAAATCAATTTATGTTGTTATAATTACTCCTCCAATTAAATAATTCAATGTCCAATGCCAGTTTAACTGTCTGATGCTCAGTGGGCTCTCACTCTCTGAGCTGCCTCATCCTATGGAAGTAGTATAGACATTTAATTTAATATTACTACAGTTAAAGTATATATTGAAATGATATACAGGTTACAACAGTTATAAAGTCACACCAGGGAAGAAATGCGCATTTGACTTAATTCTCTATTTTACCACTCGATGGCACAAATTCTGCTCAGCACTTTTTTTTTCATAAACGCTTTTGATGATGGATTGGAAAATTTGGCTGTCATTGACTTGATCAAAGTTGATTCTGTGCTAATTTAATCTACTATTTTATTTTTATTTTTATTGTTTTAGACTTATGTAGCAATTTAAATACAAAGATCTCAAGAATCTTGTTTCTGTATTTTTAAAATGATCATAAAAAATGAAAATTATGACAGATAGCCTATATTTATTGAACAAACATTTATTATTTAATTTATCAAAAAACTCCAAAAATGTTATAAACTTTGCTAAAATGATTGGTTTGAACAAGTATCGACTTAGACATTATTAAAAGCATATTAATTTAGCTTAAGTATTTTTATCAATACTGTGTCTTTACCTTGCTGGTTTACCCCGTGTGTACCTCCTTGCCACCTCATACATTAATACGATTTTTAAACAAACCACCTTTCTGATTATTTTCACACAAAATCTGTTTGCTCCATCAATTTTCAAACATATATTGTTCTGCAATCATACACTCGGAGTCAGTGAAAATTAGAATTCTTGTTTCAATCAAATTATTTAACCTGATCTAATCTAAATAACACTAATAAATAAATCACAAATAAATAAATCACATTTTCTGTTGTCGGCAGATTTTGTAGACAAAAAAAACAATGCCTTCACAAAATTAGAAGAACAGAGTGAGAAAGAGCAAAGACAAAGCCTATTCTTGCAAAAATGTAATCAAAGTTCTAGAAAGCCAGAGGGTAAATCATTTAGTATAGAATATTTGGCAGACAGTTTTTTCCCACTTTAACTCCTGTAAATATATTTCCCATTATAATCAGTTGCCTTAGTTGATTATACTAGTATATATCTATAACATACATCATATTTATAATATTTTAATGAGGACCATATTAACATTATACATAATAAAAGGTAATATACTATATATTATCCTAAATGTGTTCTAATTTAAATGAATAGTACCCTTAGTATAGTAGGTTACAAGGGGGCTAACGGCACGAAACACATTTGCTTTTCTTCCAAGAACATGGATGTTGCACGAGTTGTTAGCACTATTTGAAGAACAGGAGCAAAACATTTTGCGACAGAAATACAAAACATATTACCAAAAATACTAATTTTGTGGATCGACTACTGTCTGTAATGTGGATTGTAATTTGTAATCGACCTGTGAATGGGACAACATTCTATTCTGAAACTGTCGTCGGAGAGGCGGGCACATGCTTGGTCTACGAGTAACGCTGCGGAGCGAGCAGGAAAACACGGAGCGGATTAGCGGAATCAGTGGATCTTTAGCGGATGTAAGTGATAACAGAACGTTCTTTATGGGAATTTTCTGGAGGGTGGCGAGAGGGGCACCTCAGCTGATAAGGGCAGAAGGGCAGTGGCTCTAGCCACCGGGCCACCCCCTGTGCACGGCCCTGCACACACACACACACACACACACAGATTCTGTATTCACACATACACGTTGTCTCACTCTCTCTCTCTCTCACACACACACCACACACACAACACACACACACACACACACACACACAACACCCCACACACACACACTGATTGAAACGTCTCCTCTGTATTCACACACACGTTGTCTCACTCTCTCTCTCACACACACACACACACACACACACACACAAACACTGATTGAAACGTCTCCTCTGTATTCACACACACGTTGTCTCACTCTCTCTCTCTCTCACACACCCACACACACACACACACACACACACACACACACACACACACACACACACACACACACACACTGATTGAAACTGTCTCTCTGTATTCACACACACGTTGTCTCACTCTCTCTCTCACACACACACACACACACACCACACACACACACAAACACTGATTGAAACGTCTCCTCTGTATTCACACACATGTTGTCTCACTCTCTCTCTCTCTCTCTCTCACCACACACACACACACACACACACACCACACACAAACACACACACACACACACCCCACACACACACACACACACAAACACTGATTGAAACGTCTCCTCTGTATTCACACACATGTTGTCTCACTCTCACTCTCTCTCTCTCTCACACACCCCACACACACACCACACACACACACACACACCACACACACACACACACACACACACACACACACACACACACACACTGATTGAAACGTCTCCTCTGTATTCACACACACGTTGTCTCACTCTCTCTCTCACACACACACACACACACACACACACACACACACAAACACTGATTGAAACGTCTCCTCTGTATTCACACACATGTTGTCTCACTCTCTCTCTCTCTCTCTCTCACACACACACACACACACACACCACACGTACACACACACCACACGTACACACACACCAAACACCACACACACTGATTGAAACGTCTCCTCTGTACTCACACACACATGTTGTCTCACTCTCTCTCTCTCTCTCTCTCACACACACACACACACACACACACACACACACACAAACACACACACACTGATTGAAACGTCTCCTCTGTACTCACACACACATGTTGTCTCACTCTCTCTCTCTCTCTCTCTCTCTCACACACACACACACACACACACACACACAAACACACAGACACACTGATTGAAACGTCTCCTCTGTACTCACACACACATGTTGTCTCACTCTCTGCTGGAGCGTCTCATAACACAGACAGTGTGTTTGATGAAACCGCACTGCATTTTCAAGCCTAAATATTTAACAAGCTTCTGCTCCGTCTGTTCGAGTGTCTGAACTGCAGGACGTCCGGGAAGATGTTTCTCCTCCCATGTAATTAGACATCAGACGACAGGTCTTCAGCAACACGTGGGTCACCTGTGGGTGAAAACACACACACACCACACACCACACACACACACACACACACCACACACACACACACACACACATACACAGACACAGAGACACACAAACACA
This sequence comes from Rutilus rutilus, assembly GCA_021464565.1. NCBI lineage: Eukaryota > Metazoa > Chordata > Actinopteri > Cypriniformes > Leuciscidae > Rutilus > Rutilus rutilus. The sequence goes on along the minus strand of JAJAQA010000012.1, from coordinate 39,316,768 downwards.
CACACGTCTCATTGCTCGTGGAGTTTCATTAAGTGTGTAATGAGTTGAACTGCAGCTTAAACTGTAGATAGCAACAATAAAAGATGGGTTACATTTCCTGTGAATGTAGATTTAACTTCATGCAATGCAAGTCGCTTTGGATAAAAGCCAAATGCATAAATGTAGATTCAGATGGTTTTATTGATTGTTTGATATGTTTTTCAATGTTTTTATTATTTCCAAATTTAAATATACACATTAATCAAAATCAAAAGTGACAGTAAAGACATTTATAATGTTACAAAAGATTCTATTTCAAATAAACGCTGTTCTTTTTAACTTTCTGTTCATCAGAGAATCCTGAAAAATAAAATGTATCACAGTTTCCATAAAAAATATGAAACTGTTTTCAACACTGATAATAATCATAAATGTTTCTTGATCATCAAATCATCATATTAGAGTGATTTGTGAAGGATCATGTGACACTGAAGACTGGAGTAATGATGCTGAACATTCAGCTTTGATCACAGGAATAAATTACACTTTACTGTATATTCACATAGAAAACAGATGATTTACATTGTATCATTATTTCACATTTTTAACTGTATTTTTGATCAAATAAACACAGTCTTGATGAGCAGAAGAGACTCTTTCAGAAACACTAAAAATACTGACTCCAAACTGTACTTGTGACTACTTTTTTCTGTTTTTATTTTAAGTTCAGTAATTTAGTTTTTTTGTAATTTGTGTTAGTTTTATTTTAAAATGTCTGTGTTGTTATTATTATTATTATTTTGTATGACAGTTTTAGGTGTTTTAGAACATCAACTACAGAAAACGAGATAAAAAACAACAACTTATATATTATTGCTCTCAAACCAATTAATCGTGATTAATCACATCTAACATAAAAGTGTGTGTGTGTGTGTGTGTGTCTGTGTGTGTGTGTGTGTGTGTGTGTTGTGTGTGTGTGTGTGTGTGTGTGTGTGTGTGTGTGTGTGTGTGTGTGTGTGTGTGTGTACATAAACAACCCTGGGTGAAACACAGGTGTGATAGAGAGAAAGTTAATGAGCGACTGAGGAAAGTCACATGACCCCGGTTAGAAATCACAGGTTAATCGTCCTCTATCTCTGTGATGAGTTGTTCAGTCTCTCATTCTCTCTCTCTACACACACACACACACTGAACCGTGACAAGCAGACGTTTAATATGAATGTGCCGACCGCCCGCAGAAACGCAGGATCGAGTGGGAGAACAGAGAGACGCCGGAAAGATAAAGAGACTCGTTTGATTTACTGTCGCATTTCACATCCTTTTGGCGAGCCACGTGGGAGCCGCAACGCGTGTGTGTGTTCACATCAACTTCATTTCACTGCTTCTGTAAGGACTGTTTCACTAGTCAAACACAATGTGATTCTGCTGCATGAAGAACAAACCTGTGTGATAGTGATCTGCAGAGAAAAGAGGCCGGAAACGGTTCAGTTTTCTGAGAGATTTGACAAATTCTGGAGACTTCTGAATGCAATGCTGGAAAAGTTGGATTTTATGCAAATGAAATGCAGGTTCAACCAATAGGAGAGGAACGCTCACGACATGCAACAATACAGACATGGCAATAAATCACTGTGAAGCACAACAAACACACCGTCAAAAATATACATTTACACTAAAGTCTCGTCTGCTCACCAAGGATGCATTTTTTTAAATGAAAAATACAGTAGAAATGGTAAAATATTATAATAATGTAAATCATCTGTTCTCTATGTGAATATATAGTAAAGTGTAATTTATTCCTGTGATCAAAGCTGAATGTTCAGCATCATTACTCCAGTCTTCAGTGTCACATGATCCTTCACAAATCACTCTAATATGATGATTTGCATTGACTAATATGCTTCTGTCTAAAGCAACTCACATTGCATTTCCTGAACCAAAAGTGTAAAAGTGGACAGTCATGTTGATGTTCATCTGTCCGATGATAAACCTGACATTAAACTGACTGTATTTACTGCACCAGTTGCCATATTAGGCAAGGCACGTTTATTAATATAGTACATTTCATACACTATGGCAATTCAAAGTGCTTTGCATAGAAAATAAGCATGAAATAATAATTAAAACAGTTATAAAAGGAATTAAAAGAGATATTAGACTTTTATCCTCTGTAGTGGACATTATGTTTTACTGAATTTCTCTGACAGCATACGTCACCGTTTTCAGTCTGGATGTAAAGACATTCACGGTTTTTCAGAGACACCAAACGTTTGGTCTATAAAAAATGACTGATATTAATTTAGTGATCAAATTTAGCACTCTTATGGAAATATATTTTGCATTTAAATCTGAAAAATTTTCAAATTGTTTGTCAAAAATCAACATCTCAGGAGAACGTGCAGGACCTGGAGGATCTTTCTGAAGAACTGTGGGCAAACATGGGACTTATCGTAAAAACAAATCATAAAAACAGTTGTGGATCATCCAGGTAATAATGACAGAATCATTGAAGTGCATGTAAACGTTTGGGGCCCTATCTCGCACCCAGCGCAATTGACTTTGTACACCAGCGCATGTTTCATTCCTATTTTGCACCCGCGCACAGCGGACTTTTCCCTCCACAGACGCACGTCGGTAAATTAGGGAATGAACTTGCGCTCCCGGGGGCGGTTCAGCGAAAAGAGGAGGCGTGTTCCGGCGCAAACGTTCCCTGGTGCTATTTTGCAGGTTTAGAAAACAATTCCTCCACAGACCAGGAGAAACCTCGTCTAAAGTCAGCGGCGCGTTGCGCATGTTATTCAGTTGCTATTTTAAGGGCGCATGCTTGGCCATAATGTAGCGTGTGCACAACGCACACACACTTTGCTTATCTCATCTACACACAGACGCAGCAGTTCTCATTTTTGCAAATCATACATTACAAGGAAAAATATTAACACACAAGGGAAATCATTGTGGTGTCCATGAAGATGCGAAAAAATAGGCATAAATCTAGTTTACACATTAATCAAAATTATTATACGCCTGTTTAACCGAAGCTAATCTGTGTGTGTTTCTCCATCCCCAATGTCACTTCTCTGTGTTTTACGGCCCTGACGAGAACGTCGGTCTAAACAATGCAGTGCTAAACAAAAAACGTAATTTATGATCTCTCTTATTTATTTAAGTTAAATTATTGATATTTTGCAGATTATGCAAGGTGTATACAACTTATGACTAGTATACTATACAACAAAGAGCAATATACAATATGCTGATCAAATATTTTAGAGCTGAGCATAACTGAGAAATATTTTTCTAGAAACGAATTTTTAAATGACCAAAGTTAAATGTACAAGTTTTCCATGATCAATTTTCCACGAGACTCGAGCGTGATTATGAAGGATCTGTCAGAGCGTCTCATGTCTCGAGAAGACATCAGATATGAGGTGTGCAAAAGCTTGGGAAATCTGCTCAGATTGAATGGATATGATATGAATGAAGATATGAATGAGGATATGAATAAGGATATGAATGCTTTTACAAGTTGAAATCTTGTAATTCTGGCAATTCCGGCACCAGAAGTTCTGAGTGTCAGTGAGGGAGAACCGGGAAAGGGTGAAAAACACAAGAAGGAGCACGAGGAGAATCTGCCCTGTGTGAATGAGGTTTCACGTTAAGTTTAAAAAAAAAAAACATGATCACATGATGTGTGTGTGTGTGTGTGTGTGTGTGTGTGTGTGTGTGTGTGTGTGTGTGGATTTGAGTGCAACACACGCTTCACACGCATCATTTCTTCCTTCAGTGTTGCAGGATTTAACACAGAATTTCTAGAATTCAAGACAGCAGCTCAAGGCAGCAGAGGGGTGTGTGTGTGTGTGTGTGTGTGTGTGTGTGTGTGTGTGTGTGTGTGTGTGTGTGTGTGTGTGTGTAATGATGGACGGTAGGCCTGTAAATCGCCTGCTGTCATGCTATAGGACTAGTCTGCAATAGTTTTACCATATGTCAGTCAGTCAAGAACCGACCCATCTTTTATTCATTATACACCTTTACTACAGTAGACAGCAGTAGTCACATCCCTCACACACACACACTCACACACTATGCTGGAAAGCCTATAATGATGTGTGATGGAGCAGAATTCCTTCCCAGCAAAAATGAGAAGGAAATCAAGGGAAAGATTGAAAAAGGGATGTTGGGAAAGAGTGAAAGCCGAAATTAAGTGTGGGATGAAGTTCAGTGGCAGGAAATCCAGAATCGTGAATAATGTGCCTGAGCAAACGAAAGGCAAATGTGTGAAATATGGCACAGGTATTGATTTGAAAATCAAATGTATCTGTGATGGATAGAAGCTTGACGTCTGTCTGGGGCGAATCTCACCAAAAAATACAAATAACACAACAAAAAAATACCAATATATATAAATAAATATATTTATAATATGTAAAAAAAAAAAAAAAAGATATATATATATTATATATATATATATATATATATATATATCTATATACTATATATTTATATATATATATATATATATATACTTTTTTTTTTTTTTTTTTTTTTTTTTTTTTACATATTATAAATATATTTTTCGCACTTTTAAAGTAGCTCTTACTACTACTTACTACTATTGAGAGATGGAGGTAAAATAAATAATAATACAAAAAATGTATAAAACTGAAGAAATGTCTTTTTTGTAAAAATTATATGTAAAATTTCCTTAATAGAAATTAAATATTTGGTGAGGAAAAAGATAGGAAACCTCCACATGTATTTACTACTTGCATAAAATGAGAATCAGGTGCGCCACATCATGTGCAAAAGATTAGATCATCGTTAGAAAGTTAGTGTCACAAACTCTGACACAAGAACGGTGAGGATCCAAATGCAGGTGAGACAGGAACGGGAAAACCAGGACACAGCCAGATATCAAAAACCAGGAAGTTAGAAAACAGAGGAAACCAGTCAGAGATGCAGTGTAAACAACTAACAAGACTTCGCAGGGAATGACCGAGAGAACCAGGCTTATATAGGGAGAATAAACAAGATAATGACATACAGGTGAATGTGATGATGGCTGATTAGTCTGGGCAAAGGATTATGGGAAATGTAGTTTGTGGATGTGTGGTGATTGACTCTCACTGGAGCCTGACCTCAGACATTTAGTTTGGTTTGCTCTTGATTGTGGAAGTGAGTGAAATCACCATGGTGAGATCAAAAGAGCTGTCTGAGGCCTTCAGAAAGAAGTCATACGAGTCTGGGAAGGGATTTAAAAAAATCTCCAGAATATTCTAAATCTGCCAATCCACTGTCCGGAAAATAATTTACAAGTGGAGAACATTTAAAACAACTGCCAACATGCCCAACATGCCCAAGTCAGGCCGTCCTAGTTCAGCCCAAGAGCAGAACGCAAGATGATTAAAGGGTTAGTTCACCCAAAAATGAAAATTCTGTCAGTAATTACTCGCACTTTCGTTCATCTTTGGGACACAAATTAAGATATTTTTGATTAAATCTGAGAGCTGTCTCACTCCTCCATAGGCTTCTCTGTTATTGAAACTTGCCGGCCCAGAAAGTTAGTAAAGACATCGTTAAAATAGTCCAAGTGACTACAGAGGCTCAACCTTAAGTTCATCAAGCGATGAGAATACTTTTTGTGCTCAAAAACAAACAAAAATAACGACTTTATTCAACTCTTCATGTTCTTCTGTGTGTCTCTGAGTGAGTTTCTGGGTTGTGCGTCAGAACGTAGGCTCACTATTGGCCGACGCTGGTCATGTGTGCGTGTGATGCTGGCCACTAGTGAGCCTACGTTCTGACGTTGAGTAATTACTGATAGATTATTCATTTTTGGGTGAACTAACCCTTTCACTTCAAATTCAAGGAGCTTTCAAGGACTTTCCAGGTCCAATACCCTCAAACTCAAGGACTTAATGTGGGACACATTTAAAGTGATAGGTTATATTGTGTTACCTTGTAAGATACATCAGGCGCGTTTCCATTACAGATTTGCGCAAAACTTTTGCGATTTTTTCTAAATGTCGACAAAAAACGATTGCGAAATGACGGCGTTTCCATAAACCGATGTTATGCGACTAAAACTTAATTTTTTCCTCTCGCGATCAGTAAAATCATTCCAAAAACCATGGCAACGGACGTTGGTAGGATTATGTACTATATCCCAGCCACTGCACTAATAATTATTATTAATGGAAGGAGATGTATGTGTGTTTTCAAGCATTAATGGAAGGAAGGACCCTTATTATACTTGTGAGCGGCTCATATGAGGAGTTTCTCCCTCAGTTCTGCTTCGAGGTCTTGATTGTGGCATTTATTTAAGGTTTAGAATCCATTATTCCTGTAATTATTTTGTCTTTTATGAATTTAATAAAGAACTCTGTCTCGTATTCTGTCCAAACACACCTCGTCAGGTGACTGTAAATGCACAAAAACTGTTTCCATTGCAGTTTTGCGAAATATTTCTTTTTCGAATTGCCTGAAAACCTCCTCATGCGAGCGGGAAAACTTTTTTGCAATAAATGGGAGTTTTTGCGAAATTGACGTGTTTCCGTTGGGCGCATTGTCAATTCGCAATTTGACAATTTGAAGTGTAATGGAAACGCGGCTAGTGTTACAGTTTTGCGCGCGTGAACGCCATGGCAACGTACAACACAAAGTACCTCACGAGGGAAACACAAACACGTCGTAACACGTAAACGCGCGTAACTAACGTAAATCAAGCGAGCTAGTGCGCATAGGCCACGAAGTGTTGGCGGAATAACACATTAGCGGAGGGATTATATGGAATTTTTTCCAGAAAACCTCTTGCACAAAATAAACTCAAGCACTTTCCAGGACCTTTATTTATTTAAATTTTTTTTTTCAGATTCACAAACTTTCAAGGATTTCAAGGACCTATGGGAACGCTGCTTCATTGTATCAGAGGCTACTTGAGGAAAATGTAAGACCATCTGTCCGAAAATTGAAGCTGAAGCGGATGTGGATGATGCAACAGAACAATGACCCAAAACATCCCAGTGAATCCACCCAGGAATGGCTCAACAGAAAGAAAGGGAGAGTTCTGGAATGGCCAAGTCAAAGCCCGGATCTTGATCCTGTCGAGATGCTGTGTGTGTGTGTGTGTGTGTGTGTGTGTGTGTGTGTGTGAGACGGGCTGTGTGTGTGTGAAACCCTCAAACATTCATAGGAGTGCGGAAAACTTTCTCCCAGTCGACGTCAGAAACTTCTAGGAAACGTCTTATTGAGGTTATTAACTTCATCTTTGTACATTTTTTTGTTAAATAAATAATATCATGGTTAAAATTTCATAGTTTTTGGTTCAATTACTGTACATCACCTTTATCTAAAGATATTGTTTGAAAGAAGATAAAATATTGATATGTCCATATTTCTGACAAAAGAACAGTATATTTCATGGGGTGTGCTATCTTTTTCACATGACTGTAAATAAGCATAAATAATACAACATTTATGTAAATACAATTAATAAATAAAATAATACATTAAAATGAATAAAATAATATATATTTAATATAAATAATAATATAAAATCTATTAAATACTTTAGTTTGAAATATGGTAATTTTGTAAAAAAAAAAAAAAATCATTACAATAATGAGAATTTAAGGTTGAATATCTTTAATTGTCATGAAAATAAAGTCACTGTGTGACTTTATTGTACAGAAAATAAAGTTATTTAAAGGATAGCATAACCTAAAGTAATAATGTTTCTTTTGTTGTGTGTTGAGATATGAGCTGGACAGTGTTGACGTGTGTGTGAGATTCACTCAGATGTCAGGCGAATGGCAGCTGTCTTACAGATCATTCTATACACACACAATTCACCAGTAGAACTCAATGCACTGAAACACACAGAAATACATTTATGGGTTGAAATTATCAGTTTTATGATGAGTTTTATAGTTTCAGCAAGCAGAGTTCATTTTTTCTCTAAACTTGCTGGATTGCATTCTGGGACTGAAGGACAAATGTGATGCACTTATGTGTGTGTGTGCGTGTGTACACACAAGTAAATTTCTGTACATGTATTGATTTGAAAATCATGTGTGTGTGATTGGTAGAAGCGGGCGGCCTTGTTTCTCGAGCTGGACGACAAAACGAGAGCGAAGAGACGGATCACATGATGAGAGGAGAGACGGCAGAGACATTACTGTCCCACGGAGAACAAATACAGATACACACACACACACACACACACACACACACACACACAGAGAGAGAAAGAAAAAGAGAGAGAGAGAGAGACACACACACTCACACACACACACACACACACACACACACACACACACACACACACACACAAACACACACACACACAGAGAGATAGAGAGAGACACACAGAGAGAGAGAGAGAGAGAGAGAGACACACACACACACCACACACACACACACACACACACACACACACACACCACACACACACAGAGACAAACACACACCACACACACACACACACACACACACACACACACACACTCACATAGAGACAGACACACAAACACACACACATGGGAACACACACAACACTCACTCACTCACTCTCTCTCTCTCTCTCTCTCACACACACACACACACACACAATAGAGGGAGACACACACACAGAGAGACACACACAACACTCTCTCTCTCTCTCTCACACACACACACACAGACAAACACACATCCTTTCTTACATAAACACACTCACACACAGAAACACTCTCTCTCTAACATACATACACACAGAGAGAGAAACACACACACTCACATAAACACACAAACTCACACACACACACACACACACACACACACACACACACACACACACACACACAGGTTTAAATATAAACTAAAAAAGTTAAATCAATAAAACATTACTGTAAAAATACTGTAATTGTACAGTAATGTCTAATGAAAATCATCCCACATACACTCACCTAAAGGATTATTAGGAACACCTGTTCAATTCCTCATTAATGCAATTATCTAATCAACCAATCACATGGCAGTTGCTTCAATGCATTTAGGGGTGTGGTCCCTGGTCAAGACAATCTCCTGAACTCCAAACTGAATGTCAGAATGGGAAAGAAAGGTGATTTAAGCCATTTTTGAGCGTGGCATGGTTGTTGGTGCCAGACGGGCCGGTCTGAGTATTTCACAATCTGCTCAGTTACTGGGATTTTCACGCACAACCATTTCTAGGTTTGGTTTACAAAGAATGGTGTGAAAAGGGAAAAACATCCAGTATGCGGCAGTCCTGTGGGCGAAAATGCCTTGTTGATGCTAGAGGTCAGAGGAGAATGGGCCGACTGATTCAAGCTGATAGAAGAGCAACTTTGACTGAAATAACCACTCGTTACAACCGAGGTATGCAGCAAAGCATTTGTGAAGCCACAACACGCACAACCCTTGAGGCGGATGGGCTACAACAGCAGAAGACCCCACCGGGTACCACTCATCTCCACTACAAATACGAAAAAGAGGCTACAATTTGCACAAGCTCACCAAAATTGGACAGTTGAAGACTGGAAAAATGTTGCCTGGTCTGATGAGTCTCGAATTCTGTTGAGACATTCAGATGGTAGAGTCAGAATTTGGCGTAAACAGAATGAGAACATGGATCCATCATGCCTTGTTACCACTGTGCAGGCTGGTGGTGGTGGTGTAATGGTGTGGGGGATGTTTTCTTGGCACACTTTAGGCCCTAGTGCCAATTGGGCATCGTTTAAATGCCACGGCCTACCTGAGCATTGTTTCTGACCATGTCCATCCCTTTATGACCACCATGTACCCATCCTCTGATGGCTACTTCCAGCAGGATAATGCACCATGTCACAAAGCTCGAATCATTTCAAATTGGTTTCTTGAACATGACAATGAGTTCACTGTACTAAAATGGCCCCCACAGTCACCAGATCTCAACCCAATAGAGCATCTTTGGGATGTGGTGGAACGGGAGCTTCGTGCCCTGGATGTGCATCCCACAAATCTCCATCAACTGCAAGATGCTATCCTATCAATATGGGCCAACATTTCTAAAGAATGTTTTCAGCACCTTGTTGAATCAATGCCACGTAGAATTAAGGCAGTTCTGAAGGCGAAAGGGGGTCAAACACAGTATTAGTATGGTGTTCCTAATAATCCTTTAGGTGAGTGTATAAAACAAAAATCGGTACATGTGTTCATTTGATTTTGGTGTGAAACAGTGAATGTGACTCGACACACGATCAGTGTTTCCAGTGTGTGTGTGTGTGTGAGTCTGTGTGAGAGAGATTCGTCTGA
>JAJAQA010000012.1:39294002-39301502 GCA_021464565.1 Rutilus rutilus | reverse complement strand
AGCAAGCGTTTCACTGACCGCCTGATGCGAATCACACAGAACTGCTGAACTGCATCTTCAGTTTCACATTCACTGTAAATAAATCTGTGCATGTTCAAGTGTGTAGTGTTGCTGTTTGATCATGAAGAAGCTCCAGTTCTTCTCTATATCAGTGTCAGTGTTTCTGAACTCCTGAAACGCCTCCACTGTAGTCTTGAGTTTCTTCCGGGAATGAACACGTCTCAATATTCCTCATTATAATAATTCATACGCAGAATAAAGGGGCGGGGCCTGGTTGAGATAGTTAGTAGTGTGTTGAAACCAAGAGGCAACGTTCATATCTCTCTCTTGAATCCAACACTGAAGAGACTTAAACTGCAGTTCATCGACTGGCCACTAGAGACCGGCTGCAGAAGAGACTCAATCCCATAGACTCGCATGTTAAAATGCCCAACTTTACAGCAGAAAAAAACATGTTTACAGCCTGGTGCAAAAAGTGGTTTTGGTCTATATTGCTAATTTTGTCCTTAATGATGACTGTGAGGGAGTGAATTTTTCTAATAACTCATCCGTTTAAATTATATTCAACCTTAAAGTTCTGCATAATTAAGGGCGTGGCCACTTGAGTGACAGGTGGATTGCCGCTGATGTCACTACTAGCCGTTTGTCTGCTGTCTGTTAGCGTCACGTCACCTCAGCTAATCCGCCTCGCTGCACATTTTCGTTTATCCGGGAGTGACGCGCGGCCAAGATGGCGACGGCCGGCTCCGCCCACTTTGGGCTTCAAAAACGCTCTTCAGAAACATCAACGTCACGGACACTACGTCCATATTTTTATACAGTCTATGGTTTAAACTGGCGGTTATGGTAGGGCGGGACTTTCCCAAACACGCTCGAAGCGCTCGACCAATCACAACACACTGCTCCAGCCGACCAATCAGAGCACAGTGTGCTTTTCAGAAGGAGGGGCTTCATAGAGACAGGAAGTAAACAGAGCGTTCCTGACAGACAGGGAAGAGAGGAGCTGCAACAATGGAGAATATGAGGAGAATAATCAACATTCAAGCAGGAAAACTGAGCCTAAAAACAAAATCAAGACTGTAAAAGGGTATAATAGGTCCTCTTAAGACCCATAATCAAACGTCTGGCTGTGAGAATCTCCCACACACTTCACATGAGCACCATCAGCAGAAGATGAGGATTTCTGCTCTCGAACCACAATCCAGTGGCGTCTTCACATCACAGACGGGAGTGTGTGTGTGTGTGTGTCTCCCACACAACCGCTCGCAAACCATCTTTTGACTAATTGCTGGTGTTTTTCATTGTTTGAGCCGAAAGAAGGCTGATAATTGAACACACGTGCCCTTTCCTTTCTTCTCCGAGAGTTGCTTAACCTTTAGCGAAAGACAGACGACCCGAGCGGCATCCATCTATGCACATCACATCAGCGAACAGAGACTCAGCCTTCGTCTACATTCATCCAATAATAAATAATATCTAAATATAATAATATCTATATAACTAAAATATAATCCGATAATAAACATATCTACATTTGAAAACTGCGTTTTCACTTTAAAACGCTCTCCGCCCACATTGGCTATTTTTGGAAAACCTTTGGAAAACGCCTGAAAACACTAAATTCTCCTTTACAGCGCATGCGTAAACTCTCACAAAAGCTCACTGAGATGATGCAGACGGGAAAATAAATAATAAAGTTATCACGCAATTCTTCTGACAGGATTAATTTTAGCTAAATATCTCAGCGTTCACTGATCGTCCAGGTCGCTCTCTCTCCATTATATGTCTGGTCTGAAACGCTAAAACTGCTCTCATGTTTAGCAAATGTGAGTGTATTGTGTCATCTTTGCCGGACTGTGAGATGAAGAGTGTGTGAAGAACATATCTTTAGCAACAGTGTGAAAGTGAACCGCACATAACAGGCACAATACTGCTATAAACATGAATATCTATTGGTACGATATGCGTCACATGACTAAACTTACTTAATTGTTTTTAAATACCTCAGTTTTCAGTCGACACTACAACACGAAACCGGCGCTTTCAAATTCATCCACTTTGGAGAGCGTTTTCAAAAAGCTGTTTTCATTAAAGCTGCAGTCCGTAGCTTTTTTGGGTTAAAAATGATCCCAAATAAATGTTTGAGCAAGTACATCACCAGCCAGTGTTCAGAACTCTCTGCTTGCCGTAGCTCGACTCAGAACGGTAAACTTGTAATAATGTTTTAAACTCCAGTGGTCCCGGTGGATTTCAGCGGGAAATTCGAGCATGTCTTTGCGTCATTACGTCACATCTGTCCTCATAAAGAAGAGTCTCGGCTAGTCGGCTACGAGTGTGAGGATGCTGGAGATTTATAGCCTTTTCTCACAGCACTGGATATGATTAAACTTAGCAATTTGATGGCGGATCCAGAAAGGTTCAAACGACAATCACCAGCTGGAGATTCACCCGCTGTAAAACGTGAAAGACTTCGGATCGGCTACAAAAAATGAGAGACTGACACCGGCTCATGCGGAAACAAGGATAATATCGGAAGGACATTAAATGTAGTCACACAATGCTGATGTTGTTAATTTGAGAACAGTATAATTTGCACGGTTTGACGATATGATGAGCGATCGTTAGATTTAATCAGCGTGATTTACTGCAGTGCTTTTTCCCCTTAGTGTGTCAGAATAAAAGTGGATGCTACTTGTTCGGAACATTTCTCAGTGAAAACTCTTATGTTGGTCATACTTCCCAAAAGTAGAATCTGTGATTGGGAATGCCAGGATCCACACCGGCGGCGACTGACAGCCGCACGTTCTCCTCTAAACACTGGATTCATCCGCGCTGTGCCGAGGCACAACCCACGTATAGTTGATAGTTCCGCGAATAACTGCAATTGCAGATTTCGAACAGAGAGGGCGACAAAGAGGAAAAACTGCGGACTGCAGCTTTAATAAAAAAATGTGCTAAATAAAATTGTCCTGCCAGAAGAATTGCGCAATAACTTTTTTATTTATTTTTCCGTTTGTATCATCTCAGTGAGCTTTTACGCATGCGCAGTAAAGGTGAATTTAGTGTTTTCAGGCGTTTTCCAAAAGTTTGAAAACGCTAGTCCGGACGGAGAGCATTTTAAAATGAAAACTCCCTTTTTCAAATGTATCTGGAATTCCGGATTACTGTAGAAGTAGCCTGAGTGTGGACGGAAGGCCAAACCGGAGAGAAAAATATGCGTTTACAAACTATAACGTATTAGGGGCTGTTTACACGACACCGTTTTCAACTAAAAACGTAAAACTTTTCATGCGTTTTGGCCGTTCATTTACACGACAACAGCGTTTTGGGTGCCTGAAAACGCAAAGTTTTGAAAACGGGTTTCAAAGTGCAAGTTTTTGAAAACGGTCTCTGTGTAAACAACAAAAACGCGAATCTCTGAAGACGATGACGTCATGCACATGTGTATTACGTGCTCAGTCTATAGTGTTTCATCGCCATCTAGTGGCCTGGCAGCAGAATACAGGGCTTTTAGTCGTTTTCGCGGATCTGTGTGAATGGGGAACGTTTTGACAATGGTGTCGATCATCTGTCCGCGGAAAACTCAAAGGAAAAACTTCTTCGTTTTTAGCGTATCGTTGTCATGTAAACGTACCCTCAGTGTCAGTGTGGACGAAGGAGAGAAAAAGATGCGTTTTCAAATGAAAACGTGTCAGTGTGGACAAGGCCTAAGAGGGACTGTGATGGGTCGGTCATGAACGATTCGTTCATTTTGAAGTTGTCTCAGAGAGTGATCCGTTCATTTTGTGTTGACCGCACATGCGCAACATCCTATGGGTTCAGTTCACCTCTCGAGTCTTCGGGTCTGATTCTTCTGAGTCTTTCGTTCTTTTGTCACGTGATGAACGAACGACTCGAACCCGAAGACTCAAAAGATGAACTAATCAATTCTGTATCCGGTGCCGACTGCATAGCTCAGTTTATGAGGACATTTTGGCCTTTTCCTTGCATTGCATTTTTTTTTTTTTATGCGATCAACATTTGATGTGTTTGGGGAATTTGGCTATTAACATTTTAAAGACATTCTGCTGAAATGAACAAAATGAACGAAATGACTCGAAAAAAGATTTAAAGATCCAAGTCAGTAAAATGATCTGAACTTCCCACCACAACACGACAGCATATCCTTCTGCAACTACAACCCACCCAACACCAGGAACATCAGTCCGATCGCGCGATAAGGCCGTAAACAGGGCGCGTGCTTTGCTTTGCTTGCGCGTGCACGTGCGTTTGATGCACGGCTCCAGATATAATAAAGGCTTATCGTTTGGAGGCAATTTCACAGCAGCACGCGCCTAATTGAACAGTCTGTTTCAAGCTCTCTCTCCTCCCTCCGAAGCCGAGCCGCCGGGAACAATCTGAGAAATGACAGCTTCCTCGAGTCATTGAGCAGGGCTGCGGTGAGAACACACACACACACACACACACACACACACACACTCGAGCGCAGGACCTGCTACAGGACCGCTAACACACACATCATAATGAGAGGAAGCAAGCAGCGGACGTTGGTGAGCAGCATTCAGAGTTTCATTATATCAAATTACTCTTCAATTCCTCAATTTCAATTGCAGAAAAATTGTAATGAGGTTGCAAACAGGCAACCTGTTTATTTTATTATTTTTTTATGTTTTGTTAAAATCAATAGAAGTTCAAAGAAATTCATATAGCCACAAAACATGTCAAACATTTGTCGATGCTTCACAGCCTTATTTCAAAAAAAAAAAAAAAAAAAAAATTCCAAGTTTGAAGGTTTTTAGGCCTTACAGACAGACAATAAATAAATAAATAAATAAATAAATAAAATGCTCTCAAACAGCTTTCATACACACTCACACACACACACACACACAGACTCACTCACTCTCTCTCTCACACACTTACACACACACTCTCTCTCACACACACACACACACACACACACACACACACACACACACACACACTCAAACATTAACTTAATATTCCATGTTCTCTCACAGTTGTTCTCTGCACCTTTTCTCTCGCACATTATTCGTGAGTGAGAAATCTTGTTCTCTCTGTCATCACCCAGTGTTCATCAGCCCTTATTACTGTTGTACTAATTGGAAGATGAGTCTCGATTAATCACGCGCGCGTGCGCACGCACACACACACACACACGGCGACGGAGTCACAGAGAGACTTAATTGGGCCACCGATTGGCTGAGACTAATTGAGCATTGATGGGAGTGCATGAGTGTACGTGAGAGCGCGACTGTGACACGCCAGTCCAATTAAAACACACACACACACACACACGCTCCTCTCGTGTCTCTGCTTTAATTGCCGGTTGAAGGTTTGCACTGTTCTTCTTTTCCTTCTTTGTACTAATTGTCCGGCTTCCTTCAGAGGCCTGAACAACATCTAACTGCAAAAACAAACACGTGCTTATTAAAGATGAGCTCCGCCGAGACGTGTCGCTTTTTTTTCTTTTCTTTTTTTTTGTTGCTTTTAATGAAACGAGCAGCATATCAGGAGCATGATGGGATACTCTTCAAAAAAACAGCACCATTCCACCCATCTATCAACTCGAAACACAAACACAACCAACAATAACCGCTAAACAAATGATGCAGTTATTGCCACAGCTATTAATAAGCTAGATGACTTTATTAATAGATATAACGTGTGTTTGAGGCTAATGATCTTACATCGCTGTCCGATAATGAGAGCATAATGAAAAATTTAATTAAGTAAAAAACTCATACTGTAGGAGAACATGATGCACTCTGGGAAACTCTTCAGCTTAACTAGACGTCATCCATCACAGCTCGAGCATAAGCCGAATATTATCTGTTAACAGTATGGAGCTGTCCTTGTGGAAAATAGAGCGATATTACCGATGCATTTCTGGGTCAAGATGTGCAGCGGGGATAAAAGATGATTCCAATAAATGCTTAAGACTAACAAGTTACTCTGGGAAGGTAACGGTGAACTTTATGCTTTTTGCACTTTATCCGGGTCCAAATAGTCAAGTTAGTAATAATGAGAAGAAGAAGAAAGAGAGAGAGACAAAGATCAGCATCATAATAAAGAGTTAGAAACTCTTGAGATGAAATACAACAAGGCAAATGTATTCTTAGATACAATTAACCCTCCGCCTCGGCACTGATGTGGGGAAAGAGGCTGAAACTAAAGTGAGATACTGAGACATTATTAGGGGTGTTTGGTGAGTCAAGAATCACTGTTATGATTATTGTTGCTCATAGTTAGAGTTCGTGATGTGAACAAACTTCCGTCTTTGTGCTGCATACAGGACCTCAGAACTTCTTAACAACCCGAGCAACCCCATTGCAACCATTCAAAACAGCCTAGCAACCCTATAGCAACCAACTAGAACATCATAACAACCCCATAGCAACCACTCAGAACACCCTAGTGACCTCATAGCCCTAGTAAACTCATAGCCACCACTAAGAACACCCTAGCTACCCCAAAGCAACCACTCAAAACACCTAACCCCATAGAAACCTCTTAGAACTTCTTAACAACCCCATAGAAACAGATAGAGTCTTTGTGCTGCATACAGGAATTGTGTGCTGGGGCTTCACTTCGAAAACAAGTGAACACGATCTTACAAACACACATTGGAGAAGGAAACAGGCACATCTACAGACCAGAAGATCACAGACACTCTTTTCACAACAGACAGGAAGAAAACACCTAGCCTAGCAACCCCATAGCAACCACTTTGAACACCCTAGCAACCCCTTAGCAACCACCCAGAACATCCTAGCAACCCTTTAGCAATGAGTCGGAACACCCTAGTAACCCCATAGCAACCTCAAAACTTCTTTTAACAACCCGAGCAACCCCATTGCGACCATTCAAAACAGCCTAGCAACCCTATAGCAACCAACTAGAACACCACAACAACCCCATAGCAACCACTCAGAACACCCTAGTGACCTCATAGCCCTAGTAAACTCATAGCCACCACTAAGAACACCCTAGCTACCACCCATAACATCTTAGCAACTCATTTGCAACCACCCACAACATCCTGACAACCCTATAACAACCACTCAGAAAACCATAGAGAGCACAAACCACCACCAGAACACCTTAGCAACCTCATAGTCTTGGTAAACTCATTGCAACCACCCAAAACAGCCAAGCAACCCTACAGCAACCACCCAGAACACCATAGCAACCACCCAGAACACAATAGCAACACCATAGCAACCAATCAGAACACCCTAGCGACCTTATAGCCCTAGTAAACTCATAGCTACCACTAGGAAAACCCTAGCAACCCTTTAGCAATCACTCAGAACACCATAGCAACCAGCCAGAACATTCTAGCAACCCCATTGCAACCACCTAAAACTTCTTAGCAACTCCGTTTCAACCTCCCAGAACATCCTAATAACCCTTTATCAACCACTTAGAACACCCTAGCAACCCCTTAGCAACCACCCAAACACACCAGCAACCACT
>JAJAQA010000012.1:39276502-39281502 GCA_021464565.1 Rutilus rutilus | reverse complement strand
AACTTCATGTACTTACTATAGGATTAGGGTTTGGTTGAGGGTTAGTTGCATGTAATTATGCATAATTTACTGTTATTACTATGGTAAGTACATGTAACATATGTAACAAGGACACTGTAAAATAAAGTGTTACCAACTCCTC
The DNA here is from genome assembly GCA_021464565.1 of Rutilus rutilus. Classification (NCBI taxonomy): domain Eukaryota; kingdom Metazoa; phylum Chordata; class Actinopteri; order Cypriniformes; family Leuciscidae; genus Rutilus; species Rutilus rutilus. Next base: position 39,281,360 of record JAJAQA010000012.1, on the reverse strand, counting down.
TATTCAGTGGACAACACATACATTTTTGCACTTAATTCACACGAAAATATATCGTTAAAATAGAGCCCATAATCTTGAAGTGCTTGTGATCGGATCCGACTGCTTGATTGTTGATGTCAAGTCAAGTCAAGTCAAGTATATTTGTATAGCGCTTTTCACAATACAGATTGTATCAAAGCAGCTTCACAGTATTAATACATAATTAATTAATTAATTAAAATAATACAACAAGGTTTGTTTCTAGTGGAATTTATTGATAAAATCAAATTAGATATCCAGAATATGTGAATGTCCACAATATATGTGCGATCCGTGAATCAGGAAAGCAATACTGAAGCCATTAGTGTTAACTAGCGGATAACTGACCTATCGCTGACTCCTTATTACCTGTGCGGTGCTTAAGAGGAACTTCTTATCTTCTGCATTACAGACGCTCGTTCACTGATGAAGAGTCTGAACCACACAGTCCTGTTCGTAATTCAGATAAACTCCTCTGTTCAGTGGACAACACATCGATTTTTGCACTTAATTCACACGAAAATGACCATTCTGTTGTCATTTACTTAACAAAAATGTTTTGAAGTTGTAAATAAAACTAAGATTATTATAAAGAAGGTCATTTGTACTATCTATCTAATACCTATCTAGTATCTATCTAATGTATGTTTTACAAGAAAATATTATTTCAGTCTTTATACTGCAAAATTTCAGGGCATTTTCTTTCTAAATTATGACCGTTATAAGTGTGCATCGGGAAACATTATAAAATAAAATGCAGTTCATGACACCCTTAAGAGAGCTTACTAAGTATAACCGTCACCACAATAATTCACGGATTTATTTAAGAACGAATTCACTGATAATCTTGCCACGCGTCATGTGACTGATGTAATGTAATATTTGGTGAAAATGCACTGGAAATATGATCGAAGCTAACAGGGAACATTCTCTCAAAGTTATGAACAAACGTTCTTCCAGCAACATTAATTCAAAATTCATTCAAAAGTAATGTTCCCATTCAAAAGCAACGTTTACATTCAAAAGTAACGGTCCCATTCTAAAGTAACGTTCCCATTCAAAAGCAACATTCCCATTCAAATGTAATGTTCCCATTCAAAAAAACATTCCCATTCAAAAGTAACGTTTACATTCAAAAGTAACGTTCCCATTCTAAAGAACGTTCCCATTCAAAAGTAACGTTCCCATTCTAAAGTAACGTTCCCATTCAAAATTAATGTTCCCATTCAAAAGTAAGGTTTACATTCAAAAGCAACGTTCCCATTCAAAAGTAATGTTTACATTCAAAAGTAAAGTAAAGCAACGTTTCAATTCAAAAGTAATGTTTACATTCAAAAGTAAAGTAAAGCAACGTTTCAATTCAAAAGTAATGTTTACATTCAAAAGTAACATTTACATTCAAAAGCAACGTTCCCATTCAAAAGCAACATTCCCATTCAAAAGTAATGTTTACATTCAAAAGTAAGGTTTACATTCAAAAGCAACGTTCCCATTCAAAAGAAACATTCCCATTCAAAAGTAATGTTTACATTCAAAAGTAACATTTACATTCAAAAGCAACGTTCCCATTCAAAAGCAACATTCCCATTCAAAAGTAACGTTCCCATTCAAAAGCAACGTTCCCATTCAAAAGTAACGGTCCCATTCTAAAGTAACGTTCCCATTCAAAAGCAACATTCCCATTCTAAAGTAACGTTCCCATTCTAAAGTAACATTCCCATTCAAAAGCAACATTCCCATTCAAAAGTAAGGTTTACATTCAAAAGCAACGTTCCCATTCAAAAGCAACATTCCCATTCAAAAGCAACATTCCCATTCAAAAGTAATGTTTACATTCAAAAGTAACGTTCCCATTCTAAAGTAACATTCCCATTCAAAAGCAACATTCCCATTCAAAAGTAAGGTTTACATTCAAAAGCAACGTTCCCATTCAAAAGCAACATTCCCATTCAAAAGCAACATTCCCATTCAAAAGTAATGTTTACATTCAAAAGTAACATTTACATTCAAAAGCAACGTTCCCATTCAAAAGCAACATTCCCATTCAAAAGTAAGGTTTACATTCAAAAGCAACATTCCCATTCAAAAGTAACGTTCCCATTCAAAAGCAACATTCCCATTCAAATGTAATGTTCCCATTCAAAAAAAAAAACATTCCCATTCAAAAGTAACGTTTACATTCAAAAGTAACGTTCCCATTCTAAAGTAACGTTCCCATTCAAAAGTAACGTTCCCATTCTAAAGTAACGTTCCCATTCTAAAGTAAGGTTTATATTCAAAAGTAACGTTCACATTCCATTGAAGAATGACACAATGGACTGTTCCCTTAAAGTTCCCATAACCAAGAAAAAACATTCTGAACGTTCAGAGAAAAATCTGAAAATGTAATGGAACGTCAGCAAAACATTCTAAGAATATATTTCTGAACATATTACAACATTTTTGTTATCTGTGATGTGAGATAGAAGAGAGATAGTGATGTGAGATAGGATGAAGAGAGTCTTTAACAGAACTGCACATTAGTGATGCCAAACGAGGGTGTTTTTACCTCGCTGTGTTTCTTCTCCGTTGTTCAATGGAGCAACATCTCCACATCTGCTGGAAGCCACTTTACTGAAGATCCTCCCTGTGAACACAGCAGATTTACAGCAGTGAGATCTTTACAACAGTATAGCAGACATAAAATGCACATAAATATCAATATCTGCCAATAACATGTCTTAGTAAGATGATATTTAAAGCTCTGTAGTTTATTAATGCAATGCAAGAAAATGATGATTGAGAGATGAACAAATAAACCTTCCTCAAAAGCCTGATGATCATATTTGATACTTGTGATTTTTATAATAAATGATTATGGATAATCAAGTAAACCTGCTTCAGTCCAGCTGAAGTATTACTAAAAATATCAAAGTTATTCTCATGTTTGATAAAAATCAGAGCAGATTTCAGATCCTAAAGACTCGAGCTGAAGGACGTTTGTACAATTAAAAGACTTTTACTTGCTAAAAAATCTAGATTGTTATCTATTGAGTGCGACAGGTTTATCAGATCATGTTCATCGTTTAGAAATGTGTGTATTTAATATGATACCGCAGCTTTACAGGGTTAAAGAACTGGCTTTTTAAAATAAGATTCCCTAGAAATATTAAAGCAGATTACAAGCTTAGATCACAGTGCGAAACACCTGACCGGTCTAACATCTGCTCTCATGATCTCTATCTATAATAAAAGTCCCACACCTGACGACAGGGTCATGCTTAATCTGCGATCTCCTCTTGAAAAGGTCTCCGTCTCGTTCTCGCTCTAGAAGAACCAACAGAAAGACGAATGGCTGAACGGATGCGGTGACAACACTGGGCGTGATTCTTCTTTTTCTGTGCGTGTGTGGTGGCGTTTGGTTAATAATGCCCTGACCGTTTCATTATAGTAATCAGAGAGCGATCGGCCGGTGCTGGCAGAATGAGTGAGAGCTCACACACTCGCACCATTAACTCACACACACACACACACACACACACACACACACACACACACACACACACACACACACAGACTCGCGACAAATTGGAATTGCCTTTTGCGGTCGGTGGCCCCGACAAAACACACACCCTCTCTCTCTCATGGCCTCTCTCTCTCTCTCTCTCTCTCTCAGAGCCGTATCTCTTGTGCCATCGTGTCTGGTGTGTTCACATTACTCCTGAATCTCAGACAGGCCGGCGGAGAGAGAAAACACAAAGAGAGACGATTCGTTTCATGCTTATGTTGTAATTTTAACTCAACATGAAAGGAAAATTGACTCTATTTGCATTTGCATTCTATTTGCATTCAAGGTTTACATTTCATCAGATCATTCATTCACCGGGGAATCTTTACTGTCGTGTTTTAGAGACACAAACCAGAGCTCATCAAATCTGTTGATACTCTCTGACACTTTTCCCTCCAAAATGATGTCACTTCCTGGAGGATGATGTCATTAACCCTGTAAAGCCTGACATATGAAATATGGGTAACACTTTAGAATACTGTTCCTTCATTAATGAATAATTACACAGGAACAAACGAGTAACGCACTATTAACATTCTAGTAACTACTATTAACTAACAAGAAACTCTGATTAACAAATTAGTAAGTAATAGCGCTCAGATGAACGTAGTAGTTCATTATTAGCTAATCAATAACTACTATTTGTTTCATACCTCCCAGAGAACTACTATCTACAGGTTCATAATTAACATGAATAATGCATAATTTATAATAAAAGGTAATGGTAACGCACTAGTAATGACTCAAGTATTACTACATCATTCTAAAGGAACTACTAATAATTTGGATCATTATCTAAAGTGAAAAACATGATAACTACCTAATATTGCCTGAAGTCATTGTAAGCTTTTGAGATTTTTGTAAGATTTTGAATAGTAATTCCTTCCAATGGATTTGGTAACACTTTAGTCATTACTAGTGTGTTCCCATGATCTTCACTTTAGTCATTACTAGTGTGTTCCCATGATCTTCACTTTAGTCATTACTAGTGTGTTCCCATGATCTTCACTTTAGATACTGATCCAAATAACTAGTAGTTCCTTTAGAAAGATGTAGTAACACTTGAGTCATTACTATCCAAAACCTTACAAAAGCCTTAAAACTTACAATGACTTTAGTCAATATTAGGTATTTATCATGTTTTTCACTTTAGAATACTGATCCAAATTATTAGTAGTTCCTTTAGAAGGATGTATTAACACGTGGTTAATTACTAATGAGTTACCATTACCTTACTATATATTATGCATTATTAATATTAATTATGAACCTGTATATAGTAGTTCTTAGTAG
>JAJAQA010000012.1:39249002-39271502 GCA_021464565.1 Rutilus rutilus | reverse complement strand
GGACACATAAATAACCATCCGGGTTACACACACACACACACACACACACACACACACACACACACACACACACACACAGGTAAAGGTGTCGCTCGTCAGCAAATCCAGCGTTCAGCTGATTCCAGATTTCTACAGACAATGAGAGAAGTTTCTGTTAGGACTGTTGAGCAAGTTCAGATTCAGCGTCTGTCACTTTCAGATTCTACAAACTGCAATGCATGAAACATGAAGTCTGCGTCCAAAGTCACACACTTCACTAATATACATCACTGAAAAAGAGTGTGTGAAAGAGGATAAAGACAGAATTCATAGAATTCTTAAAACAGTATCACACACACACACACACACACAGAAGAAATCTTTCCTGGAATATCCATAACAGAAAGCTTCTGATGTTCTATAGTGCTTTTATCGAAAGTGTTATGATATTCTGTATTATTTGCTGGTTTGAGGTACAGAAGAAATCAGTCAGAAAAGTGGCAACAATGTTTCTCTGATATGAATATCTAAACTGTCATAAAACCTGACAGTACACCTAAAAGCCTGCGATTTGAAGGTCAAAACTCAAAGTTTTAAGCACTGAAATATGTTAACACCCAAAAGTGCCATTATTAAAAGACATTTAGTTACACATAACTTAATTGAGATAACTGACAATTTTGCAGAAATGGAGCAAGTCAACTTAAAATTTTGAGACTGACCTTCACAATCTTGACAGTGTGTGTGTGATGGCATGAAATATCAAAGCAGCCAAACAGCGCTTGACCATCTGGAGACTAAAAGCTTTTATCACTCCATGCCCATCACACAGTTTAAGTGTACATGATAAATGTTAGCATGAGCATGTTATAGTGATTTTACTACACTTTACATTTTGAGATTTGACCTCCGAAATTAGAGGTCTGCACATGTGATGACCTACCCCAACCCCGCCCCTAAACCTACCCGTCACTGGGGTTACGACCAACCAAGAGCGGTTGAGGTCACGTGTGGTCAGGTGTGGTCCGGATAACCGTATAGTACCCCCGTGGGTCCCGACAAAGCCTGACACGCGGAGTCCATTCGGCCAGACTCGGGACATTTTTTTATTAAGCTTCTCTCCTTTCATCGTGCCCATAATATACGGCCGCTGTATGAAATATTGTTTTATTGATAATATTATAAATATGCAACGCAATACGCGATTACGCGAGTCACGCGACGCGTGCAGTGCATCAGGTGACAGCTGACCATGAGCATCGGGGAGAAGTTGGAGCGGGGAGTTCCTAAAAGTTCCCAATGCTTCGGGAAAAGTTGCATTTTGAAAGAGTTTTGATCTGATTACCACAACAGCCAATGAGCCTGAAGCCTTCAACAGTGGATGCTGTTCTTCTTCTTCACAACACTCGCGAATAAACAGCGAATGATGACCAACGTACTCAGTTCAACGGATTTTTATTTATTTATTATATTTTCATTATTATTTAACGTTAGCCAGTTGGCGAAGAGTTCTTTGAAACGTTGTTCTTCAGTAAAGTTACTTAACATAAAAAAAAGGTAGGTCGTAAATCTTTATTTACGTTCTGGTCTGGATCACACTTGGCAATATAATATTCTCTACTGCATGCTTATGCTTCTCTATAATGGACTCTCTCTCTCTCTCTCTCTCTCTCTCTCTCTCTCTCTCTCTCTCTCTCTCTCTCTCTCTCTCTCTCTCTCTCTCTCTCTCTCTCTCTCTCTCTCTCTCTCTCTCTCTCTCTCTCTCTCTCTCTCTCTCTCTCTCTCTCTCTCTCTCTCTCTCTCTCTCTCTCTCTCTCTCACACACACACACACACAGTGATCGGCCCAGAATCAGTGTTAGAGCAGTTCTTCATCTTCTTTGATTATCAGACTCACGCGAGCCTCGTCCTGACAGTCCAATTCCTCTCCGTCATCCCTAATTCAGTTTCTGCTTCCACAATTTATTTCCGCTCGTGACCCGACAGTGTCTGAGTGTGTGACTCTGATCCCAGTGCAGACACACTCCGGGATCATCAACACACACATCTTCATACGGGAGGCCGTATGGGACGAAACACACTGAACAGGGCCGTGCACAGATATTTTAAGGGGCAGTGGCCTAAACCAAAAAAGGGGCACTATTTTGTTTTTTTGCACACTACAAAGTGTGCCAACAACAGAAAATTTAGTTATTTGTTTTAGATCTGATCGAGAGTACAATAATTTGATTAGACAAGCAGCTAATTCTAAGAACGTGGATATGTTGTACACAGGGCTGGACTGGAAAAAAATACAAATAGGCCCAGACTGGCCCACTATATGATCATAAACACCACCCATCTTTGCACGGCCTTAAATATATGCAAACCAACTCCAATTCCTTAAAACCACTAATGCCATGTAATGAGTGAGTATATGAACGAGTGAGAGTTAACAGATGAAATAAGTAAAAATGTGACATTTATTAATACAGTGATGAAGCCTAAATAAAGCTATAATCTGCATTACCAGTGTTTCTCACAGGATTTTTGGTAAAACTGTTGGGTGGACCTCGGTCCTTCTAGGGGGGTTTGGGGGCATGCCTCCCCGTAAGAACATTTTGTGCATTTTAATGTTAAATTCATCAATCTGGTGCACTTTGAGAGTTAAAAATTAAAAGCTCCAACCCATATTCAGTGTGCAAATTAAACAAAGAAAAATTCAAACCTCTTTTAGTTACAGTGTCTATTTACATTACACCTACTACATAATAATAGTTATAATATTAATCCAATGACAGTAATAGCCATATTTTGTAAAACAAATGCACTAAAACAATAAAGGAAACTTTCATAATTAGTTTTGTACCAATTTCTATACTTGAAAGAGATAAGCACATGATCTTTTATTTTGACGGAAACTGCATCAAGCTTTTATTTTGGCGGAAAACATGGTTTACAAACGCCTCTCATTACATTTCTAGTGAATTGTGGTAATCGTCAACTATGCAGATGTGGAAATTAACTGGGTTATGGGTTCCTACACTCATGACATGGCCTAAGTGTTTTGAAAGTAGTTCTGCTTACCGCAGGCTCTACACTTTCTCATCTCTCTCCTGATCCTCCTCACTATCATCATCATCACAGGAGCTGATGAAGGGCAGAAAACATACACTACCGTTCAAAAGTTTGGGGTCAGTAAGATTTTTAATGTTTTTAAAAGAAGTATCTTCTGCTCACCAAGGCTGCATTTATTTGATTAAAAATGCAAACAAAAACAGTAATATTCTGAAATATTATTCCAATTTAAATCATCTGTTTTCTATGTGAATATACAGTAAAGTGTAATATATTCCTGTGATCAAAGCTGAATTTTCAGCATCATTACTCCAGTCTTCAGTGTCACATGATCCTTCACAAATCACTCTAATATGATGATTTGATGCTCAAGACACATTTATGATTATTATGTTTCACATGTCTGCGCAAGTCTAATGTGAACGCGCAAGTGTTTCAGTGTGTTTCGTCCCATCCGGCCTCCCATATCTTCATCTTCATCTTCATCTTCCTCCAGATCGGCCTGTCACGCGCTTTTTGCTAATTGTGTTTCCGTATGAAACACAATTAGTGTCTCTCAGTGTCTCGCGCTCGACCAAACTCTACAGAGGACTTTATTGAGCTCTATAATACTGAACATCTTCCTCCTGCTTTACAGTACAAACATCACAACACTATCAGATCAAGATACATTTACAGGAGAAGGAAAACGACTGAAGATAAGAAGTGCTTAAAACCACAAATATCTGCCAATGAGGTCAGAAAAATATGAAAAATCTTAATTATAACATAAAATTTTTAAAAATAATGAGTTTAAATTTTGAAATTATAATGATATAAAATTATATTATGATATACAATTTTGACATTATGAGATAGCCGAAATTATGACATAATAAATCATAATCATTAAATAAAATGTCATAATTATGAGATAAAAAAAAATTAAATTGTAAAAAATGTAAATTATGACAGTCATAATTATGATATAAAAAGTTGAAATTATTAGATAAATTGTCAAAATTAGATTTTCTTATAACTTTTTATGTTACAATTTCAAATTTCTAAGCTATAACTATGATTTGGTATGAAATAATTTGGTATTTTTAATGTCAAGATTATGAGTTTTTAAAGATTAAGACTTTCTTTGACTTTTCATCTTATAATTATAACTTAGTATGTCATAATTTCGACTTTGTATGTCATAATTATGATTTACAAAAGCATGATTCTTGGCAGTAATGGGCTTCAGTACAAATGTGTCAAAATAAAAAATGTACACACACACACACACACACACACACACACACACACACACACTGACTGATTAAAATGTGTCAGAGGGGGGGTTTCAAGCTTCTGGCATGTTTTACATTTGAAGAGGGAGAGAAGAAATCTATATTTAACGTTTATTTAATGATTGCTGCAGACAAGTGAGCAGGAACGCGCCACCCATGAGGACGATCTGAAAAAAACTCACAAATCACAATTATGAGCAGAATACAGATGTTTACCGACTTCAAGCGGCGTAATATCGTTAAGACTGAACACATTTACAACATGAGGAAAATTACACCTGTTGAATCTCATCATATTCTCAGACTCTCGTCGCCACACTTACAGTCAGAGCTTTTATTTGTTATTATTTCATTTCCAGACAGGCAAGATGTCTGGAGTGTGTGTGTGTGTGTGTGTATATATGTGTGTGTGTGTGTGTGTGTGTGTGTGTGTGAGTGAGAGTATGTGTGTGTGTGCATTTGTGTGTGTGTGTGTGTGTGCGCGTTTGTCTGTGTACATGTGAGTGCGAATGAGTGTGTGTGTGTGCGTTTGTCTGTGTACATGTGAGTGCGAATGAGTGTGTGTTTGTTTGTGTGTGTTTGTGAGTGTGTCTGTGCATGTGTGTGTGTGTGTGTGTATGTGTCTGAGTGCGTGCGTGTGTGCGACTGTATTTGTGTGTGTGTGTGAGCGTGTGTGTGTGAGTGTGTGTGTCTGCATGTGTGTGTGTCTGCAAGTTTGTGTGTGTGTGTGTGTGTGTGTGTGTGCGACTGTATTTGTGTGTGTGTGTTTGAGCCTGTGTGCATGTGTATGTGCAACTGTGTGTGTGTGTGTGTGTGCGTGTGCGACTGTGTTTGTGTTTGAGTGAGCAAGTGTGTGTGTGTGTGTGTGTGTCTGAGTGTGTGCGTGTGTGCGACTGTATTTGTGTGTGTGTGTGTGTGTGTGTGTCTGAGTGTGTGCGTGTGTGCGACTGTATTTGTGTGTGTGTGTTTGAGCCTGTGTGCATGTGTATGTGCAACTGTGTGTGTGTGTGTGTGCGTGTGCGACTGTGTTTGTGTTTGAGTGAGCAAGTGTGTGTGTGTGTGTGTGTGTGTGTGTATGAAAGTTGCAATAAATGTAATACTTTTGTATTTTATTTTCTTTCAGGAAATTACGATGTTAATGTGTTTGGTTAACGATGATCTCTCTGGTTCAGGCATTACCGACTCCATCATGTGTTTTTTGGACGGCCCAACACGCGTACGGAAAAGAGCAGCGAGAACATTCTGCTAAACGTCTCTGGAAAAGAAAGAATGTCAAACAGGTTTGGAACGACACGTACAGATTCCTGAGTGGATTAACCCTTTACTTTCCTTCATGCATTTTGCATTAAATTCTCTTCATACACATTCAGAACTCACACCCTGATGCATTATGGGTGAAGACGCCACCAGACAACGCCTCCCCAAAACTGCTTACTTATCGACATTCTTTTAATATCGGCTGAGAAATTCTGCAAACGCGTCTCTTTCCGCCTCTATCGGGCCGTTTGTGAGATAAGAGCGGATGGCTGACATTATTCTCACTGAGAGCGGATCAATGCGAGCGTTAAAGGTGAAAGATCAGCGGGAGACTAGCCACCGCTAGTTAGCGTAATGCGCTTTAGACAGGACGGCAGATTGAGAGAGACGGGTCGACTGGGAGACGCATTTAGAGAGAAAACACGACAGAAGCCAGCAATTCAGAGAGGAGCCGTTCAGGAGGACACACACACACACACACACACACACACACACACACACACACTCATCACTCCAGTCTAAAGCAGCAGCGTGTGTCCGAACCATCTGCTGCATTCGCCACACAGAAAAACAAACCAGTCCTAAACGAGAGAAGAGGGACGGTGAGCTGACAGTCGGAAAACAACAGCGAGTTTCACCAGAACATCAACATTTCACCTCAGGATAAACTCCCAGCATGCAACAGCCGTCATTTCACCGTCTCGGTTTACTATCGACCCGATATAGTCCGGCTATGAGTAACTCACTTCTAGCCAAAATAACCGTGAATTTCGTTACATGTCATTTTTGTCTAAATAACTGGCGACATTTATAACATTCCATCATGTAGGCGAAGTCAACACTGATTACAAGGTGTTTGGTTTCATTTCATTTGGTGTTTCATTTCATTTAATCTAATTGATGATTAGTCTATTCTTGGGTTATGGTTTAGACGTCTATTACATTTTCACTGACAGCCCAAATTTTGCCATGTTTTAGCCTAGACGCAGAACTGCATGCTGGGACTCTTTACCGCACACCAAACAATTAACTATAATCCATTAAGAGTTTGTGCATCGTGACACTGTTTCAATGACAATTACACATTTTTATTCCACAAATTAACTATCATAATGCATGTTCCTTTTCTTAATTCTCGTTATTATAATTATTCCTAATAGTGATTTGCATTGACATTACATTTTATTATGCATTCGGCAGATGCTTTAACTGAACAACGATTTACATTGCATTCAACGCACACATTATAGAAGATCTGCTTTTGTCACAGAGCACCTTAAGCGTGACATTTACATTTAATGCGTTTGCAGACACTTTTATCATTCAAGGTATTGCCTTTTAGAAGGTTTGCTTCTTATTTCTGTAATACAGTAAATTCCTGAATGTGATTTTTATGCATAACAGAAATGACAACTTGTGAAAATGCAAACCACCTCGAGCGTAACGTTCACATTCATCCGCTTGCAGACGCTTTTATCCGAAGCAACATTCAAGGTTTTCATGCTATAAGGGAAATTGCACCTTTGACGTTTCTCCACAGAAGTGCTTTAAAACATTTGTTTTCTTCATGCAAAATATCATTTCACATTTTTTAATGTTGGGGGTCGTGCACAGACCTTCTGAGGGGCATGTGCTGAAACTGAAGAAGGCCACCCCCCTCCCTCAAGATTATTTAGTAAGCCTACATAAAAGGAAGAAATGGTCACATCTTCATGACAAATTCAATAACACAAAATAATAGTCTCAAAAGCTTTAGATTTATTCACGATTAATAAGAACCATAATTCAGCTTTGATCACAGAAATAAATTACATTTAAAAAAATATTCAAATAGAAAACAGTTATTTTAAATTGTACAAATATTTCACAATATTACTGTTTTTGCTGTATTTTGGATCAAATAAATGAAGCCTTGGAATGAATTAAATCATGAATTACATTCTGCATGATAAAATATAAAGATTTCACAGTGTAAGACTGAAAATACTGGTTGAGGCCCTGGTCTGAGACAAAGGGCTAATTACCATTTGACCTCCCCCATACGACCTCACTTCCGCAAACTACCAAGAACTCACACAAGAATATGGTTTAATGTGAATGTTTATCATTGACTGTTATGTTTTTGGTGTCATTTGAAATGTCTCAAAGTGAGTGGTACAGATATCTCATTTCCAGATAGGTAAAATAAAAGGTAATAAGGTTTTAAGAGTTTATGGATAACTGACTTACAAAGGAAGGTGGTCTCTCAAGCAAATGGTCACCCAGCCCCATGAAGGTGCGACCACTGCATGCAAATTTCTTTTGTTAGCACATGTTTCCATGTGAAAGAGGTCTGACTATTTAATGAGATGCAGCAGAGAGTTCGGGGCCCTTTTCTGTACTTCAGATCGGTCCGTGAGGCTGAGAGAGATAGATCTCTCAGCCTCACGTATTTCTTAAAGTTGGGTTTGCATCTTCTCTCTATTCCAGAGCATTTGATGTTTTGTATCGATTATCTTTGAATTGATTATGAAATTGGCATGATACATTTACCTGACATAATAAATCCTTACATGTGATTATTCTAACTGATCTTGACATCGTTCATTTAATGGTTAAAAGGAATAGTCAAACATTCGCTCACTTTTAGTGAGGCACAGATATTATTAAAACCTTTCATTTATGGAGTCAGATGAATTAACGAGTAAATACATATGATTAATGTATTACAAATTTAACCAACCAATACTTTGCATGAGTGAGGACAGAGCACGTGATTCCTTCCCCGTATATTGGCGAACCGGCAATTGGGCCAATATAGCGGGCCTTACAACAGTGATCTTCTGTAATGTTTTTTTTTAGTTACTACTACAACATTACTGTAGTAAAACCACGTTTTACTACATTTTATACATGTGAGGACGAGCGGAGAGTATAGAATACTGTAGATAAAAAAATTAGATAGATAGCGAATACGTGCATATTAACAGCCTTGAATTAACCATAAATGAATATTATTACCATAACATGATTAGCCTAAATGTTAATAAATTAAGTGTATCAGCAATCATAAATCACAGAAGAAATTTCTTAGAAATATGTTACCTAGGTGACGAGGATCACTGTCGCTTTGTTCCAAGCGAAAGTTCCAGGTACGAAACAGCGCCGGGGCGCACCTGTTATCATTTTCCCGATGGTAAAAACAAATTGTATTACTTATCAATATATAGTTTTTGACCAGCGAATGTGTGCAAATGTGCATTTTTTTGTCCGTCATTCACATTACATTTTCATCAACAGGTTACAAACTAGTTTGTTGTAGCTATATCCCAGACAGCAACATAGTGTTGGCCCAGATCCGGGCCATATCTGGTACATGTGGATTCAACGCGTACCAGATCTGGGCCAGATTTGGGCCGACACTATGTTGCTGTCTGGGATAGGCGGGGCGCTCAGTTTTTCCTGTTGTAAAATACATTTGGCCAAAATCGCATTTTATAAAAGATGAAATGCTACTGTATGCACGCACAGGCTATTTAAGTGTAGGCTATGCATAGAGACAGAGGGCAACGCGTCATAATCTGAAGACCACGGCCACCAAGGGGCGAAACAATCCAACCGTCTCCATTGACTTTGCATTGCGAGAGGCTGCCTCCTTGTCATTTCTTGCTTCTAACAAAAGACAGAATAATGCCTAAAAGCTGCTGTGTGACAAGGTGTACAGCAAACAAGCTAAAAAACCCAGAAATACGTTTTCATAAGCTGTCGACCCCAAAAAACGAGCGTTTGAGGACATAAAAGTGGATACAGGCTGGAATGAATGGGTAAATTGTGGGATCCTGACACTCAGTATGCACTCAAATACACCACGTGTGCAGTAAGTTAAACATTTGGTCACTGGTGAGTCAAATATCCAAATGTCAGTTTTATATATTATATTTCTGTAAGATAAACTATCCTGTGTTGCCGATTACGGTCTCCTCCAGCGGGCGTACGTTAGTTCTCAGAGTAATGAGACACGTGACGCTCTGTCTCAACTGCCTGTATCCACTTTTATGTCCTAAACACTCGTTTTTTGGGGTCGAGAGCTAATAAAAACGTATTTCTGGGTTTCTTAGCTTGTTTGCTGTACACCTTGTCACACAGCAGCTTTTAGGCATTATTCTGTCTTTTGTTAGAAGCAAGAAATGACAAGGAGGCAGCCTCTCGCAATGCAAAGTCAATGGAGACGGTTGGATTGCCCCCCCCCCCCCCCCCCCCCCGGTGTGGGCGTGGCCTAAATGCGCTCTGTCTCGATTGGCTATGACTAGATGGCAAATGCTAGCCTAGACCTCTCTCTCAGGTGACGTCCCACATGTCTCAGTCAGTGAGTCAGACATCAAATAAATAAAATATGAGCCTTTATAGACATAGTGTTTAGTAGTACTTATTCAAACAACAAGATATTTATTTAGCCTTCGCAAAACTTGGTTCAGCTGCTGCTGTCTGCTGTGCGGCTGCTGTGGAGCTTCAGCTGATTCAGTGAATATAGAGGGGGCGGAGTTATCAGCCTACTGACAGCTTGAGGATCGAATAAGATTTACACAAGCTCGTTTTAAGAACTTTCATTGGCTAAATATTTGTAAAACAGACAGACCGGCGTAAAGGGTGACCAATAGCATTGATGAAAATAAAATAAAATAAAAACACCACAAAAAAAAAGGGCACTTCGGAGTGTAAGGGCAAAAAGGGCACAGGTTGAGCCCTACCTGTGCACGTGCCTGGCTGGGGGTCATGTGTGATGAAATCACTCACCCAATGAGACGATCACTTCGTTCAGGAAACGCTGGTATCATTAAAGGTGTAAAGAGAGGAGAAGGCCGAGCCGGAGCGCGAGGGCCCGATATCAATTAGCACTGAAGTCAAGGGCCAATGTTTCTGCTCTAAACTCATTACAAGAGGCTTGATTTCAGCTTTAATTAAAATAGATTCGTGTTTAAAGCATTATGTGCTTCACACGCTTTACTCACACGATCCATACGCAATCTGTGCGACGCGTTTCCATCTTACTGACACATGTTCTCTGTTCATGAACGTCTACAGAAATAAAGCTGATCAGATGGACATTTACAAAAGTTATGTTGTGATACAGACAGAATATCAGCCTGTAGATGAGAAATATTACTTTAAAAGTGCCTCTGTTATGCTATTTTAAAGGTTTATAATGTTTTATTTTGTGTTTTCTACAATAGTTTTACATGCATCGCATGAAAATCACTTTAATGTCCTCATAATCTCCACTGCAGCTTCAGCTCTTTCCTCTCAGTGTCTGAAACGCTTCCATCGGAGATTCAGTCTCTCTAAGCCCCGCCTCTCTGAGAGCTGCTCTGCTGTGACTGGTCGGAAGCCAAACGCTCATTATCATATCTGAATCTCAGCTCTTGATCACAGTGATACGAACAGTAACGATGGCGTGGGTTTTACCGTATCAATCTCAGAAAACAGCATCTTCTCCACATGAACAACACGAACCAAACTCTTCCAGTCTCAGAGACACTACAGTGTTTGAGGGCGGGGCTAAGAGACGCTGCTCAGCCAATCAACACCACAGGCTAATTAGGTACAAACCTACGCTGATCGTTTCAGCTCAGAATCGATTCTATCTTTTAGGAGACAATAACTTTATTTGTTTTGCACTTTTATTTTAAAAATTTTGTCTGTGCAATATGAAATAACTTCTGGTCCGGTCATAACGATGGAATTTACTGTATTACGTGGAATTTAACATATTTTGGATGGATAAATCAAATGTAGGCTGGACACAAAATTATTAAAACTTCACACAATTTTTCTTGTTTTAATTTTAACAATAAACCTCTGTTGTACAGGAATTGCTTAATTTTCATTTGATTACATTTTAACAGATTTTTTTTTTTTTTTTTTTTTTATGCCTTTATTAGATCACCACCATGTTAATACATTTGCATTAAATCTTAAATCCAGAACAAATAAAACACAGAATTTCTGGGAAAAAACTCCATTTTATTCCAAGGGTAAACCATTCAAATGGAATCCAGAAAAATTAAAACAAAAAACATGGAATTTGGGAAAAATCAAACAGATTTTGAGAAAAAAATCAAACGTATTTCATGGGGGCTCTAAAAACGTCATTTTTAAACTATAAATAAACTGTTGTAAAATTATCATTAATTTTATCAACCAACATTAATTTAACCATCAAATCAGAGTCCAGAAACGGGAAAAATGGCTTTCATACGGCCCTAATTATGCTAATATGTCATTCGTCATAAATCAATTCTAATGTGTGTGTGACATTTCTATAATGCACTTGCACTAATGGAAGTAGCGATGAGACAAGACACACACACACACACACACACACACACACACACACACACACACACACACACACACAGAAACAGTGCTGAGATGAAGAGGGTGGAAATGGATTTCTTTATTTTGGTAAAAGGTAAGCGACATCACTTCCTCCCTGCCCTGAAGAACAGAGAGAGAGAGTATGTGTGTGTGTGTGTGTGTGTGTGTGTGAGAGAGAGAGAGAGAGAGAGAGAGATTATAGATGGGCTTCAGTCACTGCTCTCCTCAGGCCAGCTATTAAAGACAAGAGCCAATCAGCATTTCATCAGCCTGTCTCTTTATCCCTCTATCATCTTTTCTTGCTCTCTTCTCTGTCTCTCTCTTTCACTCCATTCGTCTTCTGAGTCTGCAGTAAAAGCCCTGCAAGAGATTCAGTCGAGAACATCAAGAGAAACAAGAAACTGTTTTGCCACTAATTATATATATATGTATATATGTGTGTGTGTGTGTTTGTGTATGTGCTGCATCTATCATTTGTAGTATAAATATGTATATGTATAAAATATATATATAAATATAATGAATAATTAAGACAAAATATATATACAAATATATATTATAATATATAGTATTATATATACTATATATTTAATACAAATATAAAAAACTATAATTAATAAATATTTAAAAAAAATTATATATACATAAAATCATACAAAAAAATAGGATGTAATCATGATGTTAATGTTTATAATATCTTAATATCTTCAAGTCTTTATCAGATTAGAGCTGAACGATAATGTAGTTCAATTTTTTTACAGAATTAACAATCAAGCAGTTGATGTTTGCTTTTTATATCGCTTTGTATGAGAGTACAGTATGTATGTGGATAAAGTTGGATATGCTTCTATAACAAAAATGTGGATGTACAATATATATATATATAATATCTGCTCTGTTTGCTGTCTTTGACATCATGTCTCTAGTGAAGCTTTTTGAGACTGTGTGTGTTCTTGTGTTGTCATCAGTGAGTGTAAAGAGACGGATCTACAGTGTCTTGACATCTCAGAGTGCACACACACACACTGACACACACACACTGACACACACACTTGAGTCGTGCCCTAAAGTGAGTCTGACAGTGGCGGCCCTTCTCACTCACACCTCGGCCTCCGGGGCGGCAACATTATGAAACAATTACCCTGTTAATTGACACTTAATTAATCTAAAGTCAATTTAACCTTGACAGCGTAACCTTGAGATCCACAGCAGACATGACAGAGAGAGAGAGAGACACAGAGAGAGAGAGAGAGAGACACAGAGAGAGAGAGAGAGAGAGAGAGACAGAGAGAGAGAGAGAGAGAGAGAGAGAGACAGAGAGAGAGAGAGAGAGACGGAGAGAGAGAGAGAGAGACACAGAGAGATAGAGATAGACAGAGAGAGAGAGTGAGAGAGAGAGTCTTCTGTTATCACTCCTCAGTGCTTCACGTGTGGGTGTGTGTATGTGTGTGTTTATCACAGAAACCTGCCGTTTTGCTGAGTCGATCATTTAGATAATTATCACCTGACTGTCACCTCATCTACGTGTGTGTGTGTGTGTGTGTGTGTTTTACTGAGGTCAGCATTACTAACACTAGTGCTCAAACCAATCAAACCTCCAGCAGAAAGTATTAAAGTCCAGAAGATCACAGAAACTCTTCAAGCCAAAGAGAAAAATGACTCCAAGAAGTCGTAATTGTAACAAATTTTTCATTTTCAACAAATAAATCTATGTTTGGTACTTTACTTAAATATTTTAAGTAACTTATTAATATAATCGAGTTGTAAACACATGTCTGGAGTAATCTTGACAAGGCTTTTTTACATGTATGCCTTTCCGAGATACTTTTTAAATAAAAGACACTAAAAAAGATTAGAATGACAATAAATATGAGCAGTTTAATGGTTTGATGCTTTAGATGTCGCCACACAGGAACACTGATAAACAGGGTTCTGCTACAGAAAAAAACTAATGTAATTTATACATGAAAAAGTTAGTTCAGGCAAGAATTCCCAAAACAAAGTAAACCCTGTATTAGTACTCTATTCAAGATTGTAGAAATTAAAGCCTAAATATCAACGATATAAAATTAAGTAAAACCTACTCAACTTTTCTAATACTGGAGTTCCCATCATGCACTGGGGCATAAATAATGAATATGGTTGATTTTTCACTGTTTTCCAGCTGTATTTCCAGCGTTTTATCATTACTTTTGTTGTTAGGTTTGGTAACTTGCCATTTTGTGACATCTGGATTCATTTTCTACTCAAAATGAGACATTCATACTCAAAAACGATCTATCGAATGTTAACGTCACTGTGAGTATTGAGGTCTCAAGTGTTCAGGTGCCATGATATTTCTATTATGTAGATACAGTATGAAATCTATACAATATCTATTGTATTATTTACTTACATGTTTTTAAGTAAAGCATTCACGTTAAAAGTGTGGTTTAATTCAGTGTAATATTGTTTAAGTAAAAGGTCATTTTGTTAAGTTAGTTAAGTAAATGTTACTTAAATCTATATGTGAAATATAATTAAATAAAATTGAGTAATATTTACTTAATTACTTCAATTAAATGTTAAGTGTCAATTAAATGTTAAGTTCAATAGTATAAGTGGATTTTACTTGATAATAACAGGTACGTTGTACAGAGCAGTCGCAGTAAATATTACTTAAAATTTGCAAATTATCAAGTAAATTCATGCAAGTATTTTTTGTTCAGTGAAGAAAACTGTTCTGTTCTGAAAAGAGTTCTGTTCTGTTATCATCATGGTTTGGGTTTCCCTGTCTGTCTGTCTGACTGTGTTCCCTAGTTAGTGTCCTTGTTTGTGAATTAGTCACACACCTGTATCTGTTCATGTTGATGATCTCCTCTGTGTTTTACATGTGGTTATGTTGATCGTTTCCAATCCTGAGTTTTCTGTGTGGATTTAATATTTTGGTTATTTATCTCCTTCGACATGTGCATTACTACAGACACTTTGTGACAGAAGAACACAGAACAATATTTACAAGTAGGAAACTTAGAATTTTTGATGCTACACAAGTTGCGACATTGGAAATTGCGTTGATTTAAAGCAGAAATCAAGTCTGAAGTGCATGGAAATTAAGTATTTTGCAAGTTATTTTAATTTTACATACTGCATACCAATCGCAACTATTCAGACACCCTAGCAACCACTCAGAAAACCCTAGTAGGAAACTCAGAACACCCTAGCAACCACTTAGAACACCCTGGCAACCACTCAGATCACCCTAGCAACCACTCAGAACACCCTAGTAGGAAACTCAGAACACCCTAGCAACCACTCAGAACACCCTAGCAACCACTTAGAACACCCTAGCAACCACTCAGAACACCCTAGCAACCACTCAGAACACCCTAGTAGGAAACTCAGAGTTTTAGATGACACATAAGTCACGACATCGGAAAGGACATGTTGATTTAAAGCAGAAATCAACTCAAAGGGTTTTGCAAGTTATTTTCATTTTACATTGCAACTATTCAGAAACCCTAGCAACCACTTAGAACACCCTAGTAGGAAACTCAGAGTTTTAGATGACACATAAGTCGCGACATTGGAAAGGACATGTTGATTTAAAGCAGAAATCAACTCAAAGGATTTTGCAAGTTATTTTCATTTTACATTGCAACTATTCAGACACCCTAGCAACCACTTAGAACACCCTAGCAACCACTTAGAACACCCTAGTAGGAAACTCAGTTTTAGATGACACATAAGTCGTGACATTGGAAAGGACATGTTGATTTAAAGCAGAAATCAACTCAAGGATTTTGCAAGTTATTTAAAATTTTACATTGCAACTATTCAAACACCCTAGCAACCACTCACAACACCCTAGCAACCACTTAGAACACCCTAGTAGGAAACTCAGAGTTTTAGATGACACATAAGTCGCGACATTGGAAAGGACATGTTGATTTAAAGCAGAAATCAACTCAAGGATTTTGCAAGTTATTTAAAATTTTACATTGCAACCATTCAGAACACCCTAGCAACCACAAAGGATCAAATAGCATCTCAGTCAGTGATCTGTAATGGAGAAACTCATCAGTTTTCATCTCTTCATCATAATTTAGTCTCTCTGACAGAAACGACTTTATCCAGCGAGTTTGAAGACAAAACTCAACTCAACACACTTCATCTTCATGAGGAACAAAACAATAATGATGCTGAACAACACAACGACTTTCAAACTCAGATGAGACTCTTGCCTCCTGATGTTTAACACAAACTTGCTGAACTCCACTCTGAAGTCTTTCATCTTTTTCAATTTCGCCTTTTTTAAACACATATTTGCTTCATAACACCCGCTCTCTCTTTCTTACACTTAGCCAAAAACATCAGCCACGAGGAGGGGTGTGGGAGGGAATTGTGGGTAAATTTGTCTCCTGTTTGTTGCCATGACGAGACAAAGCTCTGCCTTCACGCCCAGACGAGTCTGTGTGATTAAAGAGACGACAAGCAAAACCATCTGCCTGTCACACTCATCCGTCAACACACTCATTCTCCATCAGCAGACCCTCCATCACTCATACTTTCCCTCTGACACACACTCACGCACTCTCTCTTTCTCTCTCTCTCACACACACACACACACACACGTCACACACACACACACACACACACACACACTCTCGCATGTGAACTTACGCACTCTCTCTCACACACACACACACACACACACACACTCTCTCTCTCTCTCTCTCACTCACACACACACACACATGTCACACACACACACACACACACACACTCTCGCATGCGAATTTACGCACTCTCTCTCACACACACACACACACACACTCTCTCTCTCTCTCTCTCTCACTCACACACACACACACACACACACACACACACAGCTCCGTGAACATCTCAAACCCTGCTGGAGGTTTTAGGGAAGGATCAAATGGAATGAGTGATTTGGGAAGCATCACTGAAGGAAAAGGAAACACTGAGGTTGTGTGTGTTTTTAAAGGTACGAAACATTTCAAAAGAGTTAACAATACGTTCAATAAGTTCAACATGTGCGAAGGTAAACAGTGGGGAGAACCGGATGTGTATCAGTATATTGGATCCGTGCATTAGCTCTTAAAGTGACAGCAGCCTAATAAACTGGCTGCTTTAAAAAAAAAAAAAAATTATAAAGCACTTCTATAAACGGTAAATCAAGGTTGACACAAAGTGCTGTACAATACAACTAAAATCTCATACAATACAAAAGAACACAACACAATACAAACATAATACCTGGTTGAAAGCTATTGATAAAAGGTGTCACCTTATATATTATAAAAGGTGTTTTGAAGCAGAGACTAGGACCAACAACAGCGAAGGCTCGATCACCTCTGCAGTGGAGCCTCGTTCTAGGAATAGAAAGCAGACCCAGATTGATTATGTAGAGATTTAAAAACTAAAAATAGAATTTTTGTGAGAGAAAAGAGAAAATCCCTCACTGCTCTCGACTTAATAACTTTTGTAGCTTTAATAAAACTTGTTTCGTTCAGGCTACTTGCATGTTATACTTCTGACTTGACATTTACATGTATGCATTTGGCAGAAGCTTTTATCCAAAGCGACTTACATTGCATTTCAAGCTACACATTTACCTTCTTATCAGTTCTTGCTTTCCCTGGGAATCGAACCCATGACCTTGGCGTTGCAAGCACCAACACTCCACTGTTTGAGCTACAGGGAAGTTTGAGTGCATGATGAATGCATGGTGTAATAATAACAGATGCTGTAAGTGCAAACTATTTCTACAGGCAGTTTTCTGTTTCAGGTCAAACACTGTCAGCAAGAAAACCTCTATTGCCCCCTTGAGTTCGGCAGTGTGTTCCCGCAACAGTGCAGCAAGTTAAGTGTGTGTTAAGATGTGACGGCATCTCGAGAACTGAGATCATCTGATCCGATCTCAAGCGGGACACCGATACAGCATCACTAAATCATCATCCGAAGAGCAGAAGAAGAGAGAGCGTATGCTGGTTTCTCTCCAGTGGTCTAACACAGCGAGTTTTTGTCCTGGACTCCATTATCTCTCGGTTTGATGTGAGAAACACAGTCAGCACTGATGAGAGACACAGGAGAACCGGAGCTCATTCCTCATCCTGCAGGTCCTGCGTTTCTCTTCTTCACGGGCCTGAATATCGATTAAGCGAGAGATTGAATCTCTCGGTCGGCGGTCGGGCCCCTGAGGGCCTCCAGTACAAGAGTCATGACTTTAACAGTATGACCGTCGTCCCTTCGGCTCCAGAGAAAAACACATGCTAGTTTACTTGCTTTAGTGCTCTAACTTACCTTGACTGTTAAAGGTGCAGTGTGTAATATTCAGGAGGATCTGTTGACAGAAATGCACTATTATATACATAACTATGTGTTCAGTGGTGTATAAAGAGCTCACATAATGAACCGTTATGTTTTTATTACCTTAGAATGAGCATTTCTCTCTACACACACCGCGGGTCCGCTTACATCGACATTTCTACGGTGGCCCTGAACGGACAAACGCGTTTCGTCACTATGTTGTTCTTCGTGCAGAGAAGCTAGCTGAAGTCAGCGGATAAAACACTGACACAATGATGAACAAGTAACAATAACATATCATTTTACTGAATAATTAAGTAAAACTAATTTCTTAATTCATCTTTGTAAAGAAACGTCATTGTTTAACTGGCTACTCTCTGCTGTCTCAGACGACGACATCACTTCCTGTCAGCCACTGTAACTTCTGTTGGGTGCAGTTCACAACCTCACCACTAGATGCCGCTAAAATTACACACTGCACCTTTAAAGTGCGGTCACATTTACCAGTGATCAGCGAAAATTTATTTAGGGGTGATCGGGGCACAAACTAACGCGGGGCTCGTTGTAAAACACTTGTTTTAAATACTTCCACACATGCTAGCATGACGAAACTTGGTGTATTTACTAGTTGCCATATCAACACTATATAGAGATAAAATTGTGTCAATTGTTCTAGAATGTACAGGTCAACAGATACAACAGGTCCTGCGTTTCTCTTCGTCACGGGCCTGAATATCGATTAATCTCTCGGTCGGCGGTCGGGCCCCTGAGGGCCTCCAGTACAAAGAGTCATGAATTTAACAGTATGACCGTCGTCCCTTCGGCTCCAGAGAAAAACACATGCTAGATTACTTGCTTTAGTGCTTTAACTAACCTTGATTGTTAAAGTGATGTCCCTTTTACCATTGCTCAGCGGAATTTCATATATTACAATATTATTACACATAAAATGTCTTAAATAATACAAAACAATACCCCCAAAAAAACATTGAAACTGTATTACACATGTCCGTATCTATATTATTGCACGCAGAGTGGAAGAGCAAGATGTCAGTGTCTCATGTTCAGTGTGTGTGTGTGTACATGTTTTTCTATCCCGGTGGGGACTTAAACCTGAATGCACACACACTCATGAGGACTCGTGTCACTGTGGGCCTAAAGTGAGGTACACACGCTTATAAATCATACAGAATTAGTTTTTTTGAAAATGTTAAACTGCTGAAAGTTTTCTGTGATGGGCAGGGTTAGTGTGTGTGTGTGTGTGTGTGTGTGTGTGTGTGTGTGTGTGTGTGTGTGTGTGTGTGTGTGTGTGTGTGTGTGTGTGTGTGTGTTACTCACCCTTAAGAAAAGCAAGTGCAAAAATGCTTACAAATCACAAGAGCGCCGTCCTGCTGTACATCAGAAACGGGTCCCAGTGTTATTCATATAGCGCTTTTCACAATACACACTGAGCAACTTTATAGAAAATCATGATGTTAATGTTTATAATATCGTAATATCTTCATGCCTTACGGTTGCATTTTGAGAGCGATTTGCTGTATATCAGGAGAGATCAGGAGAGATTGAATCTCTCGGTCGGCGGTCGGGCCCCTGAGGGCCTCCAGTACAAGAGTCATGACTTTAACAGTATGACCGTCATCCCTTCGGCTCCAGAGAAAAACACATGCTAGTTTACTTGCTTTAGTCTTTATCAAGTCTTTATAGGTATATCAAGGGTAAATCAAGAAAAAAGTATACTAATAAAACAAAAACACATAATTGTACTAGATGTGTGAAATTAATGAACCGAGTAACACTGAGTAACACACTGGGTAACACTGAGGAACACTGAGCAACACTGATGAACACTGGGTAACACTGATGAACACTGGGTAACACTGAGGAAGACTGGGCAACACAGAGTAACACTGGGTAACACTGAGGAACACTGGGTAACACTGAGTAACACTGGGTAACACTGAGGAACACTGGGTAACACTGAGGAACACTGGGTAACATGAGTAACACTGATTAATGCTGAGTAACACTGAGGAACACTGAGTAACACTGGGTAACATCTGAGTAACACTGGATAACATGAGTAACACTGAGTAACACTGGGTAACATCTGAGTAACACTGGATAACATGAGTAACACTGATTAATGCTGACTAACACTGGATAACACTGAGTAACACTGGGTAACATCTGAGTAACACTGGATAACATATGAGTAACACTGGGTAACATATGAGTAACACTGAGCAACACTGATGAACACTGGGTAACACTGATGAACACTGGGTAACACTGAGGAAGACTGGGCAACACAGAGTAACACTGAGGAACACTGGGTAACACTGAGAAACAATGGGTAACACTGAGGAACAATGGGTAACATCTGAGTAACACTGGATAACATATGAGTAACACTGATTAATGCTGAGTAACACTGGATAACATATGAGTAACACTGGGTAACACTGAGTAACACTGAGCCACACTGAGTAACACTGAGCAACACTGGGTAACACTGGATAACACTGGGTAACACTGAGTAACACTGGGTAACACTGAGTAACACTGAGCCACACTGAGTAACACTGGGTAACACTGAGTAACACTGGATAACATATGAGTAACACTGGGTAACACTGAGTAACACTGGGTAACACTGAGCCACACTGAGTAACACTGGATAACACTGTGTAACACTGAGTAACACTGGGTAACACTGAGTAACACTGGGTAACACTGAGTAACACTGAGCAACACTGGGTAACACTGAGTAACACTGAGCAACACTGGGTAACACTGGGTAACACTGAGTAACACTGGGTAACACTGAGTTACACTGGGTAACACTGAGTTACACTGGGTAACACTGAGTAACACTGAGTAACACTGAGCAACACTGAGTAACACTGAGCAACACTGAGCAACACTGAGTAACACTGAGTAACACTGAGTAACACTGAGCAACACTGAGTAACACTGAGTAACACTGAGTTACACTGAGCAACACTGAGCAACACTGAGTAACACTGAGCAACACTGAGTAACACTGAGCAACACTGAGTAACACTGAGCAACACTGGGCAACACTGGGTAACACTGAGTAACACTGAGCAACACTGAGCAACACTGAGTAACACTGAGCAACACTGAGTAACACTGAGTTACACTGGGTAACACTGAGCAACACTGAGTAACACTGAGCAACACTGAGTAACACTGAGTTACACTGAGTAACACTGAGCAACACTGAGCAACACTGAGTAACACTGAGCAACACTGAGCAACACTGAGTAACACTGAGTAACACTGAGTAACACTGAGTTACACTGAGTAACACTGAGCAACACTGAGCAACACTGAGCAACACTGAGTAACACTGAGTAACACTGAGCAACACTGAGCAACACTGAGTAACACTGAGTAACACTGAGCAACACTGGGTAACACTGAGCAACACTGAGTAACACTGAGCAACACTGAGTAACACTGAGTAACACTGGGTAACACTGAGCAACACTGAGTAACACTGAGCAACACTGAGCAACACTGAGTAACACTGAGTAACACTGAGCAACACTGAGCAACACTGAGTAACACTGAGCAACACTGAGCAACACTGAGTAACACTGAGCAACACTGAGTAACACTGAGCAACACTGAGTAACACTGAGCAACACTGAGTAACACTGAGTAACACTGAGTAACACTGAGCAACACTGGGTAACACTGAGCAACACTGAGTAACACTGAGCAACACTGAGTAACACTGAGTAACACTGGGTAACACTGAGCAACACTGAGTAACACTGAGCAACACTGAGCAACACTGAGTAACACTGAGTAACACTGAGCAACACTGAGCAACACTGAGTAACACTGAGCAACACTGAGCAACACTGAGTAACACTGAGCAACACTGAGTAACACTGAGTAACACTGAGCAACACTGAGCAACACTGAGTAACACTGAGCAACACTGAGCAACACTGGGTAACACTGAGCAACACTGAGTAACACTGAGCAACACTGAGTAACACTGAGTAACACTGGGTAACACTGAGCAACACTGAGTAACACTGAGCAACACTGAGCAACACTGAGTAACACTGAGTAACACTGAGCAACACTGAGCAACACTGAGTAACACTGAGCAACACTGAGCAACACTGAGTAACACTGAGCAACACTGAGCAACACTGAGTAACACTGAGCAACACTGAGCAACACTGAGTAACACTGAGCAACACTGAGTAACACTGAGTAACACT
>JAJAQA010000012.1:39204002-39244002 GCA_021464565.1 Rutilus rutilus | reverse complement strand
AGAGGAGACGGAAAGGCTTTTAACCCATTAGAAGCAACAGCCGCTGTGGAAACTCTGTTTTTTCATGTTCTGCACAATATATTTCACGTTATCACACGGCTCTGTGGAATACTGGATTCTGATTGGTCAATCCTTCCATCCGGCGGTAAGTTATTCCCAGATAACAAACGCTGAACACAGAAACACATCTGGGTCACTGAAGTCAGCAGCGCTACACACTCGCTAGGAACGAGGTTTTGCGTTTGGTGCGCTAATAAAATATTAAAACTCAGTCGAATCAAACACGTCCTCTTCATCCGAGATACGGATGTTCGCTCTGAAAGTTGTAGTCCGGACAGATAGGATAACAAAAAGGAATGATTTTAAAACAGTTTAATTTAAAATCAATATCTCTGATCTCCATAATTATTAATGTGGTGAAATGCTGTGTAATAAGTGTTATGACTGTATACCGTATCTCTTAAATATCCGTCTAGTTTGAACTCGCCGCTGAAACTGCTCTCTCCGCGGAAGCTTTGCGTTTAAAGACCTAATAAAATATTTCAACTCAGATCAATATTTCATGTCTAATTATTTACTTATGTGGCAAGTATTCGTGTAATAAACGGGATAATGTACTTTGAGCCGATTGTTATATCAGAATAAACCCCCTTCAGGTGTGTGTGTGTGTGTGTGTGTGTGTGTGTGTGTGTTATCTCAGAATAAACCCCTTCAGGTGTGTGTGTGTGTGTGTGTATGTGTGTGTGTGTGTGTGTGTTATCTCAGAATAAACCCCTTCAGGTGTGTGTGTGTGTGTGTGTGTGTGTGTTATCTCAGAATAAACCCCTTCAGGTGTGTGTGTGTGTGTGTGTATGTTCTCAGAATAAACCCCTTCAGGTGTGTGTGTGTGTGTGTGTGTGTGTGTGTGTGTGTTATCTCAGAATAAACCCCTTCAGGTGTGTGTGTGTGTGTGTGTGTGTGTGTGTGTGTGTGTGTGTATGTTCTCAGAATAAACCCCTTCAGGTGTGTGTGTGTGTGTGTGTGTGTGTGTGTGTGTGTGTGTGTGTGTGTGTGTGTGTGTGTGTTATCTCAGAATAAACCCCTTCAGGTGTGTGTGTGTGTGTGTGTGTGTTATCTCAGAATAAACCCCTTCAGGTGTGTGTGTGTGTGTGTTCTCAGAATAAACCCCTTCAGGTGTGTGTGTGTGTGTGTGTGTGTGTGTGTGTGTGTGTGTGTGTGTGTGTGTGTGTGTGTGTGTGTGTGTGTGTGTGTGTGTGTGTGTGTGTGTGTATGTGTGTGTGTGTGTGTGTTATCTCAGAATAAACCCCTTCAGGTGTGTGTGTGTGTGTGTGTGTGTGTGTGTGTTATCTCAGAATAAACCCCTTCAGGTGTGTGTGAGTGTGAGTGTGTGTGTGATCTCAGAATAAACCCCTTCAGGTGTGTGTGAGTGTGAGTGTGTGTGTGATCTCAGAATAAACCCCTTCAGGCTGATGAAGACCTGATCCTGATCACCCTGTCGGGTTTATTCTGAGATAACAGCCGGCTGGACGTACATTATCACATAACCCTGCAGGTTTTTTAATTTTTCTGTCACTAGAATCACCAAACGGACTTGCAAAAATAACTGTTTTCAAACAGGTTTTCCAGCAGTCAAACAGAGCAATGTTCTGACCATGTGTTTTGATGACTGTGGTCTTGAAAGTCGTCATGAAACGAAGTCGCGCTCGTCTTTTCTTCTCTATAGTGCCGTATACATTGTTGCCAGATTGGAAATGTCCAAGTATTGTACCAGAAGCTCAAAATGATCATATTTGGAAGAAAATTATCGTACACGAGTCAAACGTTCAGAATACAGCTATTTATCTAGACAACTTTTTGACACGACCTGCAAGTTACTTTATTGCTAAACTATCGACCTCAGATTGGAAACGACTGACCTAAGCGCCACGGCAGGAACGTTAACTTGTCCTCGTGAGAGTCATTCTCCACGATGATTGGCCGAGAAGACGTAACGTGAGATGTGACGGAAGACAAGCGTAACACCACGTTCACGATCTCCTCATGATCATGATGGTAGACGTAGAATCCACAGCTAGATCAATAAGATTACAACGACCATCATTCGAAGAGTCACAAAATTCTGAAATTATCGTACATTATGGGATTTTTTTCATTATTGATCATACATCATACAGAGGTCAAAATTATCGTACAAATATGATAATCATCGTATGTCTGGCAACACTAGCCGTATATCTGAGTGAAAGAACAAATGTGGGCGGGGCTTGATTGTGTCTGTGAGGAATTGATTGGATGATTGGATGGTTGTGGTTTGCTATTGGCTGATCTCATGTGAGTGACAGGTTGCCCCGCCCACATCATCAGAGAAGAGAAGAGATGCTGCAAGACAAACTTATTCTGATTCAAGATTACCAGGAACATGAAGTTAAAAACTACACAATTCATTTAGAATAAACTGCAATATTATGTAAAAAAATATTAATGCATCATCCTCCAGCTCATCATATGAAATCAAACGTAAGGCATAATGACGTCACACTGATCTGTAACACTGAGCATTCACAGTGAATCAGTGCAGATGTGAGACAGCTGGAGATCGACACTCCGCACTGCATGATGGGAGATGTTACTGTCAGAATCCAAACAAAAGACAGTGTTAAAGTATTGATGCTGAGAGAGAGAGAGAGAGAGAGAGAGAGAGAGAGGTGGTCAGACTGCAGAAACGAGGGGCATTACTGACATCTGCTGGCAGACAAGAGCAACACCAATGGACTGAACACTGGAGAAATAAAAATAATATTGGAAAATCTATCTATCTATCTATCTATCTATCTATCTATCTATCTATCTATCTATCTATCTATCTATCTATCTATCTGAAGTTTTTTACTTCAAATCAAATGTTTTAACTCCTGATTCATGGTTGATCTGGCATGTTCGACTCATCAACTCTTTATTAAAGGGGTCATATCATGAAAATCTGACTTTTCCCGTGTGTAAATGCTATAATCTATAATCGGGTCCCGGTGATTCTACCAACCCAGAAAACATGAAAAGTGAAACCCAGTAACTGTGTTCTGGTGAGCAGATTTCGCTCTCCTTCTGACGTATGAAGAGGATCTTATTATAATATTACCGGCCCTTAATCTGCACGTTTACACACACCAGCCGACATTTGGTTCCACAAGCGACAACAGAGACCAGTTCTAACGCAATGATAAAGATCCAGCAAAGCCTGAAACTGTTCTGTGGTTGAGCACAGACGAGCACTGAACACTATTGACCAGAACATGTCACCGCTGTCTTATAAACACCTCAGGAACTGTGGACACTTGTGGAGAAGTTCAACATGATGATGAGATGATCAATGTAACTCCACAACAACTCCACAAATGTCTCCACTAACATTCAGAAACTCTTCCTGAGTCTCTCCGTAAGGCTGCACTCGCTACTGGTTATTCTGGGATTCTGGATGAGTGAGATTGGCCTGTTTTGTTATTGCCGGAGTTTCTGTAAAGACTCCGCCCTCTTCTGAACGGAGGCGGGGCTAAAGCTCATTTGCATTTAAAGGGACACACAAAAAAACAAGTAAATGATCTGGGGGGGGTTTAAGCTGAAATCTCACAGACACATTCTGAAGACACCATAGATTTATATTTCATGTTGTGAAAAATATGTCACCTTAAAATAATATTTGGAGAAAATAAAAACAAAGTTTCAGAAGTGATCAGAACTGAACGATCTCTAAATGATTTGGTGATCATATTCGGCAGATGATCTGAGCGTCTCCTCTGTATTCCTCAGTTTGATCTTCACGAGACGCCTGCGGTGACAGAGGTCAGAGGTCAACTCTAACACGACCGATCTGATGTCATCAGTGTGACGTCTGCCATCAACAGGAAGTGACCCGTGTCTGACGGGGGCTCCTGTAGGCCGATCATGTGATCACTGAAGCTTAGCGGGAACCTGAGCCAGACTCACTGACAGCTGAGAGA
Source organism: Rutilus rutilus (assembly GCA_021464565.1). NCBI lineage: Eukaryota > Metazoa > Chordata > Actinopteri > Cypriniformes > Leuciscidae > Rutilus > Rutilus rutilus. Next base: position 39,240,007 of record JAJAQA010000012.1, on the reverse strand, counting down.
GAGAGAGAGAGAGAGAGAGAGAGAGAGAGAGAGAGAGAGAGAGAGAGAGAGAGAGAGAGAGAGAGAGAGAAGGCATCTACTACAACAGTGTTTTAATTAGTCGTGTCCTCAGAAATTATGTATATTATTATTATTATTATTATTATATTAATATTAATATTATTATCAGCGTTGAAAACTGTTGCGCTGCTTCAGAATGTTGTGGAAACCGTGATACACTATTCAAAAGTTTGGGGCAAGTAAGATTTATTAAAAAAGAAAAGAAAAAGAAATGTATACTTTTATTCAGCAAGGACGCAATAATTTCATCAAAAGTGACTGAAGCAGAAGATATTAAGCAAGGAAATCTTTTCATGATAATAATTAGTATATATTTGATTATTTCTCTTCTTGAAAAGTAACAGTGCAAAGCAAAGACATGCAAACACACACACACACAAACTAATAATTATGTTAATAATAATAAATAAATAATCTGCAATATTATTAATAATAATAATAAAAAATGTTAATAATAATATATTTTAGACATTTTATACTATTTACAATAAAAACTAAAAATGCAAACAACAGCAAACAATTAACAAAAAATAAGAACTGTTTTTATTATTTAATATGATTTATTGTTATATTTGTGTTTTAATTCATTTATATATTATCATTTAAACTAATATTAATACTATTAGTAATACCAGTTAAATACTAATAAAATAAGCAAAAGTTTGATTAAATATGTTACTGCAGTCAGGTTAACAGACAAATAAATACAGGAATAACAGCGATGTCAGTAAAGGCCTATTTTATACTTCTGCGTCGAACTCACGCCGTAGCTACGTCGTAGGCTGTGTGTAGCGCGCGTACCCTTCGCCGTACCCTGACGTGCACCTCTCCAAAAATGTAACAACGCGTCAACTCTACGCGGACGCAAGCGCTGTGATTGGTCTGCTAGGACCGCTCCCTCGGGTTTCACATGCTCCCTCTTCAAGTGTATTTGCGCGTAGAGACGCGGACAACGACGCAGAAGTACAAATGAAAATCAAGCGTCGCCTACAGCGTAGAGGCTCCGGCGTAGGTCCGACGCAGAAGTATAGGCCTTAAATCTCACTGTAATGAACTGAAGCTGAAAGAGTAATGAAGTGAGTTGATATTCTCCTCGTTAGAGTGAGTTGAATCTGTAGGAAACAGTGTGTGTGAGTGTTTGTGCAGACGCAGCAGTGAAGTGTAGAGTTTAGAGTTTAAAGTTTCTGCTTTCAATAATGAGGCCAGTAATGAAGTCACATGACTCACAGAACGGAGGAAGCTCTTTAACAATGGCTTTCTGCTGACGTCTCTCTCTCTCTCTCACACACACACTTACAGTCTTTAAACCTGTCGTTCACGGGTCGAACCGGCTCTTCCTCCTCCTCCTCTTCATCAGAGATGAAACACACCTGAAGGAGGACGGAAAACACACACACACACACACACACACACACACACACACACACACACACACACACACACACACAGATGTTGGTGTACGACATTTAAACAAGTACAACATCAACATAAACTCAGGGTACGTTTACACTGAACACTGTACTAAAAATGGAAGAGTTTTTCCTTTACAGACGACAACATTGACGAAACCGTTCAAAAAACCAATAAAAATGCTGTATTATTCATGCCAGGCCAGTAGATGGCGACGTTTGTAAAGAGACACGCGTGTGCATGATATCCTGTAAAACGGTCTGATTTCTGCACTCAAAAAAAGTGTCTATTATAGTCTAGTATTTATACTATTATTATTTATATATATATATATACAGACTTATGTTAGATGCGATTAATTGATTTGACGGTACTAATTTAAATTTAATTTAAGCTACAATATGTAATCTTTGTTCGCCACTAGGGGTCGCTAACCTCTTACAATAACACAGGCGTAGGTTGATGACGCATAAGCGGAATTATGGATCTTGTCATCATGCCGATGGATCTAATAATGTTTATGGATGAATGAATACACTGATGTGTTTAACATGACTGTGGTGAAGCAGAGCGCGAGTGCTAATGAGAGACAGATCTCAGCGCCACACGCGAGTCCCGCGGATATAAAGGAACGAGGACATTTCATTCCACCGAACTAACTTACCCGCTAGTGCTGAATAACACTCACACAGGGCAGTTTATCAGACCAAAGAAACTTGTGAGGGAACAGCGCTGTCTCACTCGCTCTACACTATCACACTAAACTGCATTTGAGTGTGTTAAAGTTATAATGTTATTCTGTGTGTTAGTTTGTCTGTATGAGACTAGCAGTGAGCGAGATCAACATTAGCATAACATACTGATCATATTCTAACATTTCATCATGCTGAGCTATATAACATTGACTAGTTTTATGTACATTAGCTCACCTCTACATTTGCGCGTCTCTGTCAAGTGAAAGTTAGCCGCGGACGCTAGCTCTCTGCATCTCGAAAACGCCACGCTGATATTGATCCTGGTTTTAGTCCTCCTTCTGTCCCAAAGTCTGCTTGCCATGATCCATAATGTTTGAACGAAACAACAACAGCGTGAGCGCGCCGCTAGACGTAACGCGGTTGTCCATGTCTGTCGCCATGGTTACTATGGCAGTACGAGCGGAAACCAGGGATAACGCGGAACATGGACGAGCCATTATTTAAAATGGGAATTTCCCTGAAATTAAAAATCTTTGGGAACTTTTGGGATATTGTAAGTACACAACTGCAGGAAATATATTACACTGTGCAAGTGATTTTTGAATATTTTATCACAAAAATGTAGCTTTAAGTAGTTTTTCAAAATGCATTTATTCAAAATTGCTTAAAAGCAGAATCATAAATCTGCTAGTTATAAAAACAATTAAATGTTTGGAAAAATGTTGTGGTTTTTTTCTTGTTTTTTTTTTTTCTTCATCTGATTGGTATGAGCGGATTGGAAATAAACGGGAAGAAGTTCATCTAGTGGAAGCGTTTGGTACTGCAGCCAAACAAACTCTCACTGAAAGCTCATTTCTAAATAGATCAAGCTTACATTTTCAACACAACTTGTTCAGATTTAAGGCTTTGATTTTTGATTTTATACAAAATTTGAAAATAGTATTTTTGTGCATTTTCATAACAAACTCTTTTTTTTACTTCAACAATAACCTGCTTTAAAGATAGACCAAACTTCAGTCTGTGCTCCAAAGCATTCAAGATTTATGACAGTTTAAGTGAATAAATGCATTATAACTACTGCATAAATATAATTTAGTAGACCTATTTCATTTATGTATGATTGACATATGCATTAAATCAAGCTTATTAGTTTGTTCATGTCAAAATGTGTAATCCAAATGAATGGAAATTTAACATGCAATTCATAAATCTTAAACTGAAGCCTAAACGTTGTTTTTAAACCCTCCTGATGATCTCAATCTCATGAAATCTCCAGCGTCAGTGAAGCTCATGAACATCATACTGTAACATAGATCTAAATCTCAGACGTTTATATTGTCCCGTGATCTGCGGTTTTCCCTCTTTGAGGAGGTTATCATGAGCGGGAGGATTGTCATGAATATCCAGCAGAGATGGAGCCGATAATGGGAAAGTTCATAACAGATGCTTCGTGCAATAATTGATAGACTTTTGAGTGATTACAGATTCAAGCTCAAATGCGCTGCGTGTCTCAGAGGAAAGCGTGACATTATCAGCTCGACGTCAGATCACATCTCTCAGAGTTAAGCATTCACACACACATTTACACGATTTTTCCAGGTCCATTTGAAAAAAAAACGTCCTGATATACACGCGCATCATGACTGCAGATCTCCTCATCAACCAGCAGAGGGAACTAGAGAGAGCAAATCAGAAACAAGTCACAAAAGTTAAAGCTGCACTCAGTAGCTTCGGGATTTCTTCGCTGTATTCTCGCTTTTTGCTCGCAGGTTTCTCTCTAGAGCTCCCCCCACAGCTTCGGAATAGATATTTGACAACACTGTTGTAAAAACTCGTAGGCGATTCTCAGACACCAGAGGCTAGCAGATCAACGACATCAAAGCAGATGGGACATTCTTTAAAACGTCTTCTTCATTCGGGTTCGAACAGCGTGAGGGAGCTCAATAATTACAGTATTTGAGCAGATTTCTTTTGGCCGTAAAGCAATTGTTTACATCGCGAGACCTGATATCACGCGATACTTCCTGCCGCGGTGGCCGGCGGCCCGCCGTCTCAAAGTTGCAAGTGCGAATTTTCCGCTCACGGGCACCAGGGGGGTGCGAAACGACCACCATTCAACCCGAAATAAGTAATATAACCATTCCAATGACTCCGAAGCTGTTCAGTTAAGGTAAAAAAGTTACTTAGTTCACCTTTAATTTGGTGACACTTTATTTTGATGGTCCCTTTTGAACATTCTGTTGACTATAAGTAACTTTGCAACTTCATGAAAACTGACTCTCATTAGAGTATTAATAGACTGTGCTTAATATCTGATAACTCTTTATTGTGACGCTTCTCCAACAGACATTCTACTCACTATTGGTAACTTTGCAAGTACATGTAAACTTAGTAGACATGTAGGTGCAACATTAGTCAACATAATGTGTTAAAGAAACCATCAAAATAAAGTTCATCTCATAGTATTTAAAGGGGTGGTTGATTATGATTTGACTTTTCTAGCTTTAGTTAGTGTGTAATGTTGCTGTTTGAGCATAAACAACATCTGCAAAGTTACGACGCTCAAAGTTCAAAGCAAAGGGAGATATTTGCTTTTAAAGAAATCACTTTTTAAGGACTACAACAAACGGCTGGTAGAGACTACACGAGCTTCCTCCCGGGTTTGTGACATCACTAACCCTAACATTTACATAAACCCCGCCCCCTGAACACGATTTATAGATTATCATGACAGAATATGCTAATCAATGACTAGAAGATAACTACACATCAGCTACATAAATTCATCAACTAACCATTCAGAAATGTCCTGTTGCTTCTACATGTTGTCACTTCTTCTTGAGTCTCTCCATCATTATCTGACTCCGGTTTGAACATAAGAGGCTAAAAGTTTTAGAAATGTTCAGTGCATGTGTGTGTGAGTGCAAGCTGTTGAAGCTCCGCCCCCTGTGCCGGGAGCAGCAGCTCATTTGCATTTAAAGGAACAGTCACAAAACAGTGTGTTTTTGCTCACTCTCAAAAAGTGACAATTTTAACATGCTATATAAACATATCTGTGGGGTATTTTGAGCTGAAACTTCACACACACACTCTGGGGACATCAGAGGCTTATTCTACATCTTGTGAAAAGGGCATTATACCACCCCTTTAAGACCTAAAACACTTTTAGTCCCACTTTATATTAAGTGTCTAAATACTAAACTTAACATTTCAATTCATAATTTGACACAATGCACTTATTGTGTACGTGTTAACATTGTACTTATATTTTTAAATTACCTGTTAATGTGTAATTACACAAGCAGCACAAGTGATTTAACACATCATCAACGCTATTATTTAGGACAGAAGTTAAAGACGCCGGTTATAAAGTCGGACCATATTTTTGAAACCTGGAAAATCAAAGCAAAGCAAATTGGGCTTGACTTCACATTTCTCTTCACATTTCTACATTTATCAATATATTTTACAAATTATAAAGTTACACATTAGTATGTGCACTGCAAACTAACATGTAATATAATTAACAATTATATTTTTTATTAATGCTGTAATAATATATTGCTCTTAGTTAGTTCAGGTTAACTAATGCATAAACTGATGTTAACCAAAAAGATCTTAGTGTAAAGTGTTACTAATGAATTAAATGTATCTTTCTAATTAACGCAAACATTCTAAGAGTTTTGATGGAACACAAACAGACGCTGGTTTGTAGTTGTTCTTTGTATAATTTGTTCTCACACATTGATTTTTATTTCATCAGCTTGTGAGTTTAATAAAAGTAAACCTTTCTAGCCTGTTTGTAGGAAGTGTTGGGAATGTTTTCAATATCAGATTCGTTCTCTTCTAGAACTAGAGTTCAGATTCCAACATCATGTGAATCTCAAACACTGTTTTCAGCTTTAAAAACACACTTTATACCTGAAACTCTTTCCTATAATTCCCCTTCAGTCTGAGAGCAATGACAAGTCGACATGAAATCAAAATTGACCCTATTTACTGTGTTAGCGCATATTACTAGTCTTGTGGTGAACAATTAATCTGTGCAAGTTAATACACAGAAAAAAATAGCTTGCCGTGGTAATCTTTAATCAAAGTCTGAAAAGTTACTTCCAGTCTGGAATGGCGTTCCTTCTCTGATGATGTCAGTTTGACGGCTTGGGTTGAAAACGCTGAACCACTCCTCAAACCGTCAGTCTATGAGCGAGAGATGGAGAGGAGGAGCGCTGAAGTATAACCAGAGCCCGTCTACGGAGAGCCTGGCCACTCCCTATTGAGTCCTATTGTACCGAATTGTGGTTGTAGTTCCACCAGAGCTCCACTGGGGGCGATCGCCCATGAGTGCAGAATGAATGGGAGTCTATGGGGCTAGACGGCTAAATTAGTCTCTTTCACCCGATTGCCGTTGAGAAATCTCAGATTTGATTGTAGGTTTTGCAAGTTCAACATGGGTTATAGGTCGAAAGTTGAATGAACGAGTACTTGTGTCCTTTTGATTTCTTACAGGTTGAGTTGTTGTTGCCCATAACACGCTAGCATTCTGCTAATGAACGCTGATTGGTCAGTGAAGGACTGATTACAACCAGAGATACCGCTTGATGGCATCGTGTGTGTGTGTGTGTGTATTTTCGGCGTGGTCTTTTAAAACAACAAAACTACAACTCTTCTAGCACGTGTGTTTACCTGTGTCAGCTGTGTGTGTTTGCCTGTGTCAGCTGTGTGTGTTTGTCTGTGTCAGCTGTGTGTGTTTACCTGTGTCAGCTGTGTGTTTACCTGTGTCAGCTGTGTGTGTTTGCCTGTGTCAGCTGTGTGTGTTTGTCTGTGTCAGCTGTGTGTGTTTACCTGTGTCAGCTGTGTGTTTACCTGTGTCAGCTGTGTTGTCGATGCCTCGAGAGAAAAGAAAGTGCAGAGCGCGAAAGCACCAGAGTGACTGAAGGATTGCCGTAAAGCAGTATCTCTGGTCGTACGATGTGTGTGACGTCATTGACATTTTAACCCTCTGGGCTTCTTCGTAAATGGGTTACACTTAGCTTCCTCCGGGTCAAAAAAGACCGAAGCCTTAAAATGTAACTTTTTTTTTCCCCAGGAAAACCAATCAAATATATTTTTGTTTAATAATATTTTTTTTATATTATTTAGAATTTTTAAAGATTTTTATGATACTTTGCATTAATTATATAATTTTTATGAGCTATTTAGAATTAATATATATTTTTTTATTTTTTATTTTTTTTTATTTTTTTTCAATAAATACAACATTTCACATCAAAATAGAGTGCAGGCCTAAAAAAAAAAAATTTCAAGTGAGAAGAGCGCCATCTAGTGGCTTTAAAAAATATACATTTGTGTAATGTCCTATAACCGCCTATAGCTCTTTTTTTTATTTTTATTTTTTATTTTTATTCCCATTCGGAAAGAAAAAAAATAATTACTAAGCAACCACTGAATGGAACAACACAAATTATATATCATTTTAAAGCTTAGGATCTCACATTTATTAACTCCTAACGAGTGCTGAGTAATCCCATTAAAACCGAGTGTACCGTCCGCAGGCGCCACCTAGTTGCGAAAATATTCATTACCATATTTTTCAAAAAATTTGCCTTGATTAACACAAAGTTGATGTCATTTGAAAGCTTAGAGTCTGAACTTTACAGTGAATGTATCCACTTAGAAAAACTCTTAAATATTGCTGAGTTATTTGCTGATAAATAGAATTTCTTTTTTTCATAATCTATAAAATAATGTACTGCAATGTGTCAAAAACATCATACAGCTCATGAAACATTCACAGATCATTGAAAATAGCACTTCATTTTTTACAGCATATTATTACAATTAAAATGAGCCCAAAATTAACAATCTATTGCTTTTATGGCAAGATATTCTTCATGGAGAAAAAATTGCCCATGAGGGGGTGTCAAAGACTGTACAAAAAGGCTGTCTCTTTTCCAAATGCTGTAACTTTTGATTCCTTTATCCAAAAAAAAAAAAAAGTATCCAGATGCAGCTAACATGTAGGGGGACTTCCCTAAAAAAGAATTTTCCTCCTACCTTATTTCCTTCCTGAGTTATTCCATGACAAATAAGAAAGATATGCAAAATCATAAAAAATATATACATATTTTTGTCTTTTATCAGCCGTTTCTCGGCAGGACAATGTCCAAATGTAATCTAATTTATATTTTAAAAAAATTTAAAGAGAGTTCTTTCAAACGATACCTACCTTTTGACTCTCCTTGCTAGTTTTGGAGTTATGATTATATAGTTTGGAGCAAAATTTGTTGTGTGTTTGTGTGTGTGGGTGGGGGGGGGGGGTATCATATTTGCACTCTTGATGTTTTAGAGTGTCACCCCTTCATTGCTGTACACTTTTTTTCTGCACAGTGGCTGATTTGTAGTTTGTACCACCAAAAGTTTCTCTGAGTTTTCGTATTTTTTCGTATTTCCCATGTCGGTCATTTTTGACCGGGAGGAAGCTAAGTGTGACTATTTTTTTTACGACCCTTTAACATATCCGAATCATGTCCATGATTTTTTTGTGTGTTCACATAGCTAATACAACAAAAGTTACCAAGTGTCATCCCATTCCGATGAAGCAAAGAAATTTATTCAAAACGTAAAAGTTCCGGGTCATTTTTGACCCGAAGAAGCCCAGAGGGTTAAAAGACTTTTTAAAAGACTTTTTAAAGCAAATAAGTGACTCTAAAAAATTTAACAACCAACATGTAATTTCTCTTTTCGAATACAACATTCAAATTACTAGACAAAAAATGATATCCTGAGAAAAGTGGATTTTGAGGGGTATAGCGCCATAGACCTCCAATCATTCTGCACTCGTCCTGTGAGCGGCCTCATGTGGAGCCAGAGTGGAACTGCACTCGTCCTGTGAGCGCCCTCACGTGGAGCCAGAGTGGAACTGCACTCGTCCTGTGAGCGGCCTCATGTGGAGCCAGAGTGGAACTGCACTCGTCCTGTGAGCGCCCTCATGTGGAGCCAGAGTGGAACTGCACTCGTCCTGTGAGCGCCCTCACGTGGAGCCAGAGTGGAACTGCACTCGTCCTGTGAGCGGCCTCATGTGGAGCCAGAGTGGAACTGCACTCGTCCTGTGAGCGGCCTCATGTGGAGCCAGAGTGGAACTGCACTCGTCCTGTGAGCGGCCTCATGTGGAGCCAGAGTGGAACTGCACTCGTCCTGTGAGCGGCCTCACGTGGAGCCAGAGTGGAACTGCACTCGTCCTGTGAGCGCCCTCACGTGGAGCCAGAGTGGAACTGCACTCGTCCTGTGAGCGCCCTCATGTGGAGCCAGAGTGGAACTGCACTCGTCCTGTGAGCGGCCTCACGTGGAGCCAGAGTGGAACTGCACTCGTCCTGTGAGCGCCCTCACGTGGAGCCAGAGTGGAACTGCACTCGTCCTGTGAGCGCCCTCACGTGGAGCCAGAGTGGAACTGCACTCGTCCTGTGAGCGCCCTCACGTGGAGCCAGAGTGGAACTGCACTCGTCCTGTGAGCGCCCTCACGTGGAGCCAGAGTGGAACTGCACTCGTCCTGTGAGCGCCCTCACGTGGAGCCAGAGTGGAACTGCACTCGTCCTGTGAGCGGCCTCATGTGGAGCCAGAGTGGAACTGCACTCGTCCTGTGAGCGCCCTCATGTGTAGCCAGAGTGGAACTGCACTCGTCCTGTGAGCGCCCTCATGTGGAGCCAGAGTGGAACTGCACTCGTCCTGTGAGCGCCCTCATGTGTAGCCAGAGTGGAACTGCACTCGTCCTGTGAGCGCCCTCACGTGGAGCCAGAGTGGAACTGCACTCGTCCTGTGAGCGCCCTCATGTGTAGCCAGAGTGGAACTGCACTCGTCCTGTGAGCGCCCTCACGTGGAGCCAGAGTGGAACTGCACTCGTCCTGTGAGCGCCCTCATGTGTAGCCAGAGTGGAACTGCACTCGTCCTGTGAGCGCCCTCACGTGGAGCCAGAGTGGAACTGCACTCGTCCTGTGAGCGCCCTCATGTGGAGCCAGAGTGGAACTGCACTCGTCCTGTGAGCGCCCTCACGTGGAGCCAGAGTGGAACTGCACTCGTCCTGTGAGCGCCCTCATGTGTAGCCAGAGTGGAACTGCACTCGTCCTGTGAGCGCCCTCACGTGGAGCCAGAGTGGAACTGCACTCGTCCTGTGAGCGCCCTCATGTGGAGCCAGAGTGGAACTGCACTCGTCCTGTGAGCGCCCTCATGTGGAGCCAGAGTGGAACTGCACTCGTCCTGTGAGCGCCCTCATGTGGAGCCAGAGTGGAACTGCACTCGTCCTGTGAGCGCCCTCATGTGGAGCCAGAGTGGAACTGCACTCGTCCTGTGAGCGCCCTCACGTGGAGCCAGAGTGGAACTGCACTCGTCCTGTGAGCGCCTCACGTGGAGCCAGAGTGGAACTGCACTCGTCCTGTGAGCGCCCTCATGTGGAGCCAGAGTGGAACTGCACTCGTCCTGTGAGCGCCCTCACGTGGAGCCAGAGTGGAACTGCACTCGTCCTGTGAGTGCCCTCACGTGGAGCCAGAGTGGGTGGAGCCAGAGTGGAACTGCACTCGTCCTGTGAGCGCCCTCATGTGGAGCCAGAGTGGAACTGCAACCAGTTCAGAAGCCGGAAGTTTACTGAGAGTCGAAGTTCTCCCCTTATTAGACATTCTCTGGTAAAATCCTGCCCTGTTATGTTTCACTTGGAAATACGTCACAACTCTGGAGAAAAGTCGTTTGCAACTTCCGGTTCACGCAGACTTTAAAAATAAAGGTTCCAAAAGAGTTTTTCACAGTGATGTCATAGAACACCTGTAGTAATTATAGATCATATTCATATCATGATGGAATTACTGAGATTCTAAATCTGTTACAATCCTGTTTCTATAGCAACGCTCACTTAATGACAGCAAAAACACATCATCACTACAATAATGAACCTGTATGTAAAAAAAAAAAAAAAGCACCAGCTAAAATTGACAATAATAATAATAATAATAATATGTTCAGATGCTGATACACGTTCATCTTTAACTATAATTTTGGTCGATACATGCCTGTTAAAGTGTTTAAAATCCCAAGCTGCTAACCTACAATCGTGAGTTTGACAAAGACGTGAAAGTCAAACACTTACAGTAACCTCATGATGTGAACGCCACATTAATATTTATCATCACATTAATATTAACCAGCCTTAAATTAGTATTTTTACCCCTGCAAGTGTTTTAGAAAGGCTTCATCCCCTCAGGTGACATTATTATAATCTGAGAGCATCTGATTGGCTCTTTCTTCTGAAGGCGGGGCTTATTCCATCCATTCATTTCACAGCAACACCAGCAAATCGCAATTGGCCTTGATGACATCACCGGCACTGGAAAGTCGTTTCAGAGGCGGAGTAAGTGAAGACAGTCTTACACAACATCACAATAATAAAAGAGTCTTATATATATTTATATTTATATATATATATATATATATATATATATATATATATATATATATATATATATATATATATATATATAATTTCAGTTGCACATATAATAATATTAATGCGTATTCTGATACACTCTCTCTCAAACACACACACTCTCTCTCGCTCACACACACACACACACACTCACTCACACTGTCTCTCTCACACACACACACTCGCTCGCTCTCTCTCTCTCACACACACACACACTCACTCTCTCTCTCACACACGCTCTCTCTCACACACTCATTCTCTCTCACTCACACACTCTCTCTCTCTCTCACACACACTCATTCTCTCTCTCTCACACACACACACACACTCATTCTCTCTCACACACACACACACACACACTCATTCTCTCTCTCTCACACACACACACACACACACACACACTCATACACACACACACACTCACTCACTCTCTCTCTCTCACACACACTCACACTTGCTCTCTCTCACACACACTTTAATATCCCACAGAAATTTAACTAAATTTCAAAGATAATTAACGACAAGTAACACTGAATTAAACATGAAATTTTGAAGTAGAAAAACTGAGGTAACGCTTTAAGGTTTCATTAGTTAACATGAACAATTGAACAATAATGAACAGTGTTCAATTCAACATTTACTGACACATTATTAAAATCAAAAGTCATTTCTGTTAATGATTTAATAGACCTGAACTAATAATGAACAGTTGTATTTTTATTTATTAATTTTAGCAAAGATTAATAAATACTGTAACAAATGTACAGCTCAATGTTAGTTAATGCAATTACTAACGAGACCTGATTGAACAGTTTTGACGCAGGATGAAATCAACGGACTTTGGGACCAAATCCGAAGTTTTATAAATGAGAATTCATAAAGTAAAGAGTCTGGGATCTTTCACAAACTCACACACACAATTCAACACCACGACAGGATTCTTTGAGTTATCTTTTATATTTTTAAAAACAAACAAAAAATAACAGATTAAATGGAATTTACAGTAGACATTCGCAATCATTGTGCACTTTTTAAATACCTCAGAGACTTTCTGCACAGCCGTCAACGGGAAAACGCAAACACAACGAGGAAGAGGAGGAGGAGCGGGCCGGGAAAAGAGCTTCAACTTATCCACGGGAAAAGAATCACTGAATATATAGATTATTTCTTATAATCCTTACATCACTTATATAAATATACTGAAACGAGAAAAGAAGATTCATCTGAGAGAGAGAGAGAGAGAGAGAGAGAGAAAATAAACGGCGCAATACAGAAGTCCACAACAGCGTTAAGGCAAAACAGAAAGCAAGAAACGCTAGAAAGTGAAAGAGGAAGAAATCCAAAGTGAACCGAGAGAAGACGAGGAGAGAGAGAGAGAGAGAGAGAGAGAGAGAGAGAGAGAGAGATGGAGAAGTGCTGAATGATGATCCTTCCATCATTTACTCATCCTCATGTTGATCCAAACCTGTGTGACTCCACCGGAAGAACATCTGCGCTTTATCGTTACATATAAAAGAATCATAAGAGACGCGTGTCTATATTCCTATGAAAGCTTGTTTCCGCCACAGAATTCAAATAAAAAAGGACTTTGTATCTCACAATTCCTACTTTTTATCTTAGAATTGCGAGTTTTTTACATCTCGCAATTCCTACTTTTTATCTTAGAATTGCGTGATATAGTCGCAATTCTGACTCTTTTTCTCAGAATTGGATGTATATCACGCAATTCTGACTTTATAACACGCAATTGCCACTTTATATCTTTCAATTCTGACATCTTTTCACAATTGCAAGAAAAAAACGTAAAAAAAATTTCCTTAGAATTGGACTTTATAAAAGATATCACAATTCTGACTTTATTTCTCGCAATTCGGACTTTATCGGACTTTATTTCTCGCAATTCTGACTTTATATCACGCAATTCTGACTTAACACGATAACACAATTCTAAGATAAAAATAAGGAATTGCGAGATATAAAGTCAGAATTGCGAGAAATAAAAGTCAGAATTGCGAGAAATAAAGTCAGAATTGCGAGATATAAAGTCAGAATTGCGAGATATAAAGTCAGAATTGGGAGAAATAAAGTCAGAATTGCGAGATATAAAGTCAGAATTGCGAGAAATAAAGTCAGAATTGCGAGAAATAGTCAGAACTGCGTGATATTAAGTCAGAATTGCGAGAAATAAAAGTCAGAATTGCGAGAAATAAAGTCAGAATTGCGAGATATAAAGTCAGAATTGCGAGATATAAAGTCAGAATTGGGAGAAATAAAGTCAGAATTGCGAGATATTAAGTCAGAATTGCGAGATATAAAGTCAGAATTGGGAGAAATAAAGTCAGAATTGCGAGAAATAAAGTCAGAATTGCGAGATATAAAGTCCGAATTGCGAGATATAAAGTCAGAATTGCGAGAAATAAAGTCCAAATTGCGAGATATAAAGTCTGAATTGCGAGAAATAAAGTCCGAATTGCGAGATATAAAGTCCGAATTGCGAGAAATAAAGTCCGATAAAGTCCGAATTGCGAGAAATAAAGTCAGAATTGCGAGAAATAGTCAGAATTGCGTGAAATAGTCAGAATTGCGAGAAATAAAGTCAGAATTGCGAGAAATAGTCAGAATTGCGAGATATAAAGTCAGAATTGCGAGAAATAGTCAGAATTGCGAGATATAAAGTCAGAATTGCGAGAAATAAAGTCAGAATTGCGAGAAATAGTCAGAATTGCGAGATATAAAGTCAGAATTGCGAGATTAAAGTCAGAATTGCGAGAAATAAAGTCAGAATTGCGAGAAATAGTCAGAATTGCGAGATATAAAGTCAGAATTGCGAGAAATAAAGTCAGAATTGCGAGAAATAGTCAGAATTGGGAGATATAAAGTCAGAATTGCGAGATTAAAGTCAGAATTGCGAGAAATAAAGTCAGAATTGCGAGAAATAGTCAGAATTGCGAGATATAAAGTCAGAATTGCGAGAAATAGTCAGAATTGCGAGATATAAAGTCAGAATTGCGAGAAATAAAGTCAGAATTGCGAGAAATAGTCAGAATTGCGAGATATAAAGTCAGAATTGTGAGAAATAAAGTCAGAATTGCGAGATATACCCCTGGTTTCACAGACAGGGCTTAAGACTAGTCCTAGACTAAAATGTAAGTCTGAGCTGTTTCCACTGAAATAAACTTGCACTGACTGATCTTAAAAATATATCAGTGCCTTTTTAGTTTTAAGATGCACATCGGTAATGTTTTTTTCTAAGCATGTTTATAAAAATTACTTAAATGTCCTAATTGATCTATGGTCTAATCCTGGCTTAGTCTAAGCCCTGTCTGTGAAACCGGGCCATAAAGTCAGAATTGCGAGAAATAAAGTCAGAATTGTGAGAAATAAAGTCAGAATTGCGAGAAATAGTCAGAATTGCGTGAAATAGTCAGAATTGCGTGATATAAAGTCAGAATTGCGAGATTAAAGTCAGAATTGCGAGAAATAAAGTCAGAATTGTGAGAAATAAAGTCAGAATTGCGAGAAATAAAGTCAGAATTGCGAGAAATAGTCAGAATTGCGTGATATAAAGTCAGAATTGCGAGATTAAAGTCAGAATTAGGGATGGGAACGACACGGGATTTGGGAAATCGACTGTCGAGGACCATGTGTCGACTTTTTGTCGGATTGTCGGCCTTTCTTTTCTTTTTCTTTTTTAAGGGGGGGTGAAATGCTCATTTTCACTCAATCTCCTGTTAATCTTGAGTACCTATAGAGTAGTATTGCATCCTTCATATCTCCAAAGAGTCTTTAATTTTATTATATTTATAAAAGACAGATAGGCTGTCCCGAGTCTTTCCGCAAAAAAACGAGCGTCTGGAGGCGGGCCGTGTGCTATAGCTGTGCTAACCGAGCTAACAACACACAGAGACATTTTTTTAAGCAGTTTACTCACCGAATGCGATCGCGAACCTTTATCATTGTGACTGCTCGATCCGCATTAGACGATCTGCAAATCCGTCGATCTGGGCTTTGTTTATAAAACAATAATTGTCAAAATGCAGGGAACAAACAGTCTTACACAACTCCATCCACTGGTCCACTTAACGCTGGGTTCTTTGGGAATCTGTGCAGGGTTGTCTTGCCCTGGCATACAAAAACACACTTCTTTGGTGACATTGACTTCCAAAACCCGAGCACACAGCGCTTTGATGGCGTACTGCTTTCGCTATCTTGCTCTGGTCTACGAGTGCGCGCGCGCGTCTTTCCGGGAGAAGTGGGGTCAACGGTCAAGTGGCGATTCCATTTAGAAAAAATGTATTGTTTTATTTAAAATGTTTTATTTCATTATGGGAAAAGTGCCACTTTATGATGTGTATTTGAATAGGAAATGTAATAAATTAAAAGCCAAAAAAAAAAAAAATGCAATTTGGAAATCCCACAAGCCCCGCCCCCTCGACATGTCGACACTCTATTTTTTTTGTCGAGTGGAGCATGTGTCGAATGTCGGTCGTTTTGTCGACAAAAAGTCCCATCCCTAGTCAGAATTGCGAGAAATAAAGTCAGAATTGCGAGAAATAGTCAGAATTGCGTGATATAAAGTCAGAATTGCGAGATATAAAGTCAGAATTGCGAGAAATAAAGTCAGAATTGCGAGATATAAAGTCAGAATTGCGAGAAATAAAGTCAGAATTGTGAGAAATAAAGTCAGAATTGTGAGAAATAAAGTCAGAATTGTGAGATGTAAACTCGCAATTGTGAGATAAAAAGTCGCAATTATGTTTTAAAATCTTCCATATATTAATGTGAAGTCTAAAAGTTCACTGTATGATGTCCAACACCACTGACTCTTAAACATCCGCGTTGACCACAGTTTGATGGTTTCTCAGTCACACGGGTTTGGAACGACACGAGAATCGAGATGTGTTTCCGGCGCCTGCTTGTGTCTATGAGTGTGTGCGCGTGTCATATGATACACATACAACGCATCACGCTTCTGTGCCACATGTGCTCTTCAGTTAATGATACAAAACAATAAAAAAGGAACATCAGGATGATCTCTCTCTCGCCCGCCTCACTGCGAGCTCGCCCGCTCGAACACGCGCAGGTCATAGTTCTTCTTGGTGGCGCGCAGTTTGAACAGACTCGCGCCGGTGTTGTTGAGCTTGAACGAGGCGCTCTGGGCCGCCATGGTGTTCGGGAACACGGCCACAACCGTGTACAGGTGAGCCGGGTCGCTGCCGCCGGGCATTCTGGGACACGCCGGGTCCTTCAGCCACTGGATCTTGGCTCCGCAGAGCGAGAGCTGGTTGAAGAGCTTCTCGGCCTCGGGTCGGGAGATTCCCTCGGGAAGATCTGTGACCTCCAGGACTCGACTCAACACTGGAGAGAGGCAGAAATCAACAACGGGAAATTTACCCCCAAAAAAATCTTAGTTTATGTTATTGCACTGGACTAAAACTGACTTTTGTCTTTCTGTGTCTGTGATTTTTAATTTAATTTTCTTAAGTTACATGGTTTTCACTATGAGATGGATATTGTTATATAATTAGAATTATTTTTATGGTAAGCAAACTTTTTTTTTTTTTTAAACGTGATTGTTGGTACATTTTAAAATATGAAAAATATGCCGTAAGAAAATTATTTTCAAAAGGTACCTCTTGAAAAAAAGGGGGGTCTTATAATCAGTGTCGTCTTATATTCGGGACAATACGGTACTTTTTCTGAACTGACTCATTTGATCTCAGCTTTTGAACATTATTTATATTATTTATAATATTTTGTTTTCCATTTGAAAACGAGTATTTTGTGGTGATATTGAGGCGTGTGAGGGTTCGATGAGCAGAAAGCCTCTGGTGTTGGTCTCTTACCCACGTCAGTAGTTCCCAGATCTGTAGAGGCAGATTTGAGCGTTTGTCTTTTCCCCCGAGCTCCGTGCTTCATCACTCCCTGATTCTGACCAAACACACACACACACACACAGATCATTTGCAATGAAAATATTAGTAACAAATTAGAAAATGCTAAACAGATCAACTTTCAGTAGTGTTCTCAAGACTTATGGATCCCACTGTATTAAGAAAGCAGCGCGACTGATGGTCAATATATATATAACAATTTAAATACATTAACACTTTTTTTTTTTTTTTACTTAAAAATTACAGAGTAAACAGACAATGGTCACCATCCATTAAGAAAACAGTCAGTATATTTTGAAACTGATACACACTCAGTCACACACACGTTTGTTTTGCTACACTTGTGAGGACCTCCATAGCCGTAATGGTTTTTATACAGTATAAACTGTATATTCTGTCTCCTTACACTAACCCTACCCATCACACACTCACTCTAACCCTACTCCTAACCCTACCCATTGCGCGCACACACACACACACACACACACACACACACACACACACACACACACTCTAACCCTACTCCTAACCCTACCCATTGCGCACACACACACACACACACACACACACACACAACTAACCGTACCCCTAAACCTACCCATTGCGCACACACACACACACACACACACACACACACACACACACTAACCCGACCCATCACATACAACTTTCTGCATTTTTACATAAAAAAACTAAACAAAACAAAAACACATTTTATTATGTTTATTAATCAATTTTCCTTGTCAGGACCAGCAAAAAGTCTCACAAAATAGAGAATCTCAAGTTTTACTATTCTATGTGGGGACATTTGGTTCTCACAAGTATAGCTAAACATGCCCACACACACACACACACACACCCACCCACCCACCCACCCACACCCCTGTACCTGATGGGAGCTGTAAGAGGACTGGTTGTGGTTGTGCATGATGGGAGGAGGACACAGGCTGTACTGAAGCGGCTGCCCCAGTAAAGAGTAGCGCCTGTCTGCTGACACACACACACACACACACACACAGACGGTCAAAGGCAACATGCTCAGGTCACTGGGGCAGTAGGACACACACACACACCAGATCATGGTGACTGTAAACAGGGTCACCGCGGGTCCGGAGCTCACCATGATGTCACATGTGTGCAGTGTTGTGTGTAACTCATTACAAGTAACTTGAGTTACGTAATCAGATTACTTTTTCAAGTAACTAGTAAAGTAACGCATTGCTTTTAAAATTTACAACAAAATATATATATTTTTTCTTCAAATAAGTAACTCAAATTACTTTGTTTTACATTTATTGACTGACCCCATGTTGAGACAAATCGAAGTTCAGAGGCATTGTGGGTAAACATGATTATTGTTAATATTATTGTAGTTACTATAGTTCTAGACTAAATGTGAATGTGCATTTATTCATCTCATTTGCACACAAAAAAGATTCAATATTCCTCAAAATGAATAAAATCAGTGAAATGCAGAATCAGAATCCTATGCAAAACTAACACATCCCTAATGCTGGGTACACACCAAAAGATTTTTTACATCTTATAAGATTTTCAAAATGTGACAGACCACAAACATGAGGACAAAAAATCCTAGATTTAAGCGTTTTGCTCCTATAGTGTGTGGTGCGCCATGATGTGACAAAGACAGCACACCACACACAAACAGATTTTCAACCAGAGTCTCGACTATGAACACAGGAAATCTCGCAAAATATCGTGAGACTTCAGAATAAGCATGACGGACAACATGCAGGAAGAAATTGCGATAGTGTTTGGAATGATTTTCACAGAAAATTCACGTGAAAAAACCATTGTACCTACCATTATATATAACCTTTTATACAGAAATATATTCATTCTTTATTGTCTTTATTTAATCTTTATTGGATTTATTGTCTCTTTAGAAAAAGTTATTTAATCCCTCTATAGAACCTCACTGATCCCTTAACACTCAGCTTCTTCTTTTTTTTCTTTTTTTTTTATCTTTTTTTTATTGATTATTATTGAAGAATTACAATTACAGTCAGGGGGGTACAAAGAGTAAAGCCGATAAACAAACATAAAAAGACATATACATAAACAGTGACAAACTTAAAAGTTAAACAAAAATTTGAAAATGTTTACAGATTGAAACGCACTTTGCAGCTTTCTTATTTTTCAAACCCAATATTGTGTTTAGGTATTGTAAAATTTCTGCACTTAAAATGAAAAACAAAGGCTTGTTTCCTCGAAATTTATACTTATGAATACTAAATCTTAACATTAAGCTTCCTGCAAGTGTGTGTGTGTGTGTGTGTGTGAGAGAGAATGACCGTGTCTTCCATCATCTCGCTTTCTGATTGGATATTGTTTTGTTTCACGTGATAATCTCCAGAGCGTGCGCGCGTTTGTCCTCGGGGTTCCCCCCACACATCAGGATTTCTGATCGTAAATATTAAACATGTTTAATATTTACGATTCGCGATCGGAGCGGCTCCGACGTTCTTCCGAGCAGGTTCGGACACTCTTAACACACCTCACACCAAGGGAAAATCTGATAAAATAATCTGTTAAACCATCAAGATAATCGGGACATAGCTAGGATTGTCGGAAGGGGGGAAATCGGCCCAAAATCAGCCCGATTATCTTTTGGTGTGTACCCAGCATAACACTGGATGTCTGTGTGTGTGTGTGTGTGTGTGTGTGTGTGTGTGTGTGTGTTGAAACTCTTGGAAGACTTGTTATAGCTGGTGTTTTGTATCATAATTAAAGCAATGAACCCCATCCAGGTTAATGATGATGATAATTTTATTTGTAGATTTTATTTGTATTGTCGAGCAGTACAGCTTAAAGTGCTTCACATTAGATAATAATCAATAAAATAACTAATAATAAAGAGATAAGAAAATGTAAATATGTATGAAATAATATTGAATAACGAAGACATCACTACTAATTTAAGTATAAATATAATGAATATGTAATACAGTGCATATGTTTAGCAAAATGCTCTTCTCTAATGCTCTAACTAATGGGGATATTTTGGGGATATTTAATTTGATTTTATCAATCAATAAATTCCACTAGAAACAAACCTTGTTGTATTATTTTAATTTAATACTGTGAAGCTGCTTTGATACAATCTGTATTGTGAAAAGCGCTATACAAATATACTTTACTTAATGAGTTTATGGACATTGAACAGCTTTCTTGAGGTAAATGTGACTTTAAGTGACATTGAAGAGCCAACAAGCGGGTCTTTCTGCGGTTGAAACACTGATTGATGGATTACATGATTGATTTCAGGAAGTTGTTCTGAATCTGATGTTCATTGATGTTTATTCGCTAGTAGTAAAGAGCAAGAGATGATCGCTTCACGAGTCTCTGGAACCGATCAAAATCAAGAAATGAATATAGTCGATCCTATAGTGTCACACAGCTGACATGTTCAAGAGTTGTAGTTTGTCCACGCTGTGTCACGAAACAGACGCTGAACACAGTCTAAACGAGCCATCGGAGAAGCGCTAATTAAACATCTGCTTCACTCACTGATTCGATTCTCCAAAACCATTTCAGCCCGAAACCTAAAATAGACGTTTCTATGGAAGCTTGTTTCTGCCAGAGTGAAAAACAAAAAAGGTAATTGCGACTTTTTAATCTCACAATTCTGACTTTTTTTTCTCACAATTACGTGAAATAAAGTCGCAATGGCAGGTTATAAAGTCAAAATTGCGTGATATAAAGTCGCAATTGCGAGAAATATACTTGAAATTCTTACTTTATCAGAATTGCATGTTTATATCTCGCAATTCTGACTTTATAATACGCAATTGCGAGATATAAAGTCAGAATTGCATGATATTAAGTCGCAATTGCGTGTTATAAAGTCAGAATTGTGAGATATAAACTATTCTGAGGTAAAAAAATTAAAAGTTCTAGTAATTCTAAAATAAAATAATAAAAAAAAGTATTTTTTTCCTTAGAATTGGACTTTATAGCTCACAATTCTGAGAAAAGATGTCAGAATTGCGAGATATAAACTCGCAATTATGTGATATAAAGTCGCAATTGCGAGAAAAAAAGTCAGAATTCTGACTTTATAAGACGCAATTGCAAGTATTTCACGCAATTCTGACTTTATATCTCGCAATTCTGACTTTATATCTCGCATTTGCGACTTTATATCTCGCAATTCTGACTTTATATCTCGCAATTCTAACTTTATAAGACGCAATTGCGACTTTATATCTCGCAATTCTTACTTTATATCTCGCAATTCTGACTTTATAAGACGCAATTGCGACTTTATTTCAAGCAATTCTGACTTTATATCTCGCAATTCTGAGAAATAAAGTCAGAATTGCGAGATGTAAACTCGCAATTGTGAGATAAAAAGTCGCAATTATCTTCTAAAATGTTTTATTCTGTGGCGGAAACAAGCTTCCATACGTTTCAGCTGAAAGTTTTTGGTCGCCGGAATGTCAGTGCATCTCTAATATATTACTTTGCAGGATTTTGCTTTCAGTGTGGACAGAAAAACGACTGCACGTCAAGGCCAGTCAGCACACGTCTATGAACGCTTGTTCCGCCACAGAATAAAAAATAAAAAAGCGAATTGGCCCGTTAGCACGTCTATGTCATGACATGTGTGAGTTAATAATGAGAGTGTGTGTACCTTGTGCTGGTCCACCGGGCCGAGGGAACTGAGAGATGAGAGGCAGCGGGCCGAGACCCGGACACACAGTGTTCACACTCCCAGACGGAGAGGGAGCAGGAGACTGTGTGGGAGACGCCAGCGGGCTGCTGACCTACACACGCGCGCGCACACACACACACAGACGCACACACGCAGGCAGGCACACACACACACAGTAATGATGATTAGATGTGTATTAATTTCCCTTATAACTTTTATAACCATCCCTTTAATGTTCTTAAAACACAGAGATAATCACTCACTGCTCTGAGAACTTCAATCGTAGCTTTAATAAGAATCAATGTATAGTTTATATAATTTATGTAAAGATTTTTTATTTCGCCACTTCGGCCTAAATGTCAACAATTCTTTTTTTATTTTATATTTTGTGACCTTGTAAGGCTTTGTTTTTAAAATAGTGGTTGTAATAGTGGTTTGGCTGTAATGCTCAGTCACGGGCAAAAATAGTAAAACCAACATGCAAAAAAAGAACCGTACTGAAGCGGCTGAAGAGTAAAGAGTAGCGCTCGTCTGCTGACACACACACACACACCAGATCATGGTGACTGTAAACAGGGTCACCGCGGGTCCGGAGCTCACCATGATGTCACATATGCAGTGTTGTGTGTAACTCATTACAAGTAACTTGAGCTACGTAATCAGATTAGTAAAGTAACGTATTACTTTTCAAATTTACAACTAAATATAAAATATTTTTTTTTCTAATAAGTAACTCAAGTTTAGTCTGACTACGTCAGACTTCTTACTTCCGCTCAATTGCATTTCGCTTCTGTACTCAGTCTGAGACAGCGTAATAGCTTTCCGTTTTCCTTCGGCCTGAAAACAGCCGGGCCAATCAACGAACAGAGAGCGGGCTGAGAGCCGTGACGTAAACACTGATTGTACCGTGGATGCATAGATTTACTTCACATAAACTGCAAAAGTCGTTCACAGCCATGTTCACTCCGGTATTTCGCTCGATGGTTTTGTTTTCGCATCATACATGTGTTTACAGTGGAAGTTAGATGCGGCTGAGCATGCGCATAACACGCCATAACCAAACGTTATGTGATTGGTTACGGGAACCAATGATTTTAAACTTCAGACAAGCGCCCCCCCCCCCCCGCGAGAAAGAAAACGCTTTTCAATTATGCCATGCCAGACTCTGTCTACGAAGCAAAGCGAAGTAGCAGAGTTTGGTATTACCAGGCTAACTCAAGTTACCTTGTTTTCCCATTGACCCCATGTTGAGACAAATCAAAGTTCAGAGACATTGTGGGTAAACATGACTATTGTTATCGTAGTTATCATAGTTCTAGACTAAATGGTGAGCGTGCATTTATTCACCCCCTCCCCCCTGTGTGTGTGTGTGTGTAATACCTGCTGCTCAGGTTTGCTGGGTCTCTGCTCAATGCTGTAGAACTTGCAGGGGTTCCACTGCACCAGTGGAGGATTCTGGGTCGGTTGTGGCCCGTTGGGAACACTGAGCTGCATTACCATAACACTGGGACCGGGAGGCGGGACCCCTACAACACATCAACACACACGTGTGTCAATCACTCTGAACTCAAAATAAACTAGAAATTTACCATAGGAAATACATGGATTTAAAGGTTTTTAACAGTTAACAGTATTTCATTGGCCGATGGTGGACATGTTTTTTGAGATACGTCAGTGTACGCATAGACCAGTGGTTCTCAATTCCAGTCCTCGGGACCCCTTGCTCTGCACATTTTGTATGTCTCTCTTATCTGACACACTCAGTTCAGTTCATGGAGTCTCTCCTAATGAGCTGATGATCTGGTTCAGGTGTGTTAAAAAAGGTAAACATACAAAATGTGCAGAGCAGCGGGTCCCGAGGACTGGAATTGAGAACCACTGGCATAGACAATCATGGCAGCTCGGACAAAGACACGGCATGCCAATTTTCAAGTCAATCGCACTAGCGGTTAAGTAGTTATAGCCGTTTTCATGTTTTTCTTTTCGCTGTTATATCGCCACCAAGTGGCCAGTCGCCGCGTCCTTTTCAAAGTGACCACAGAATGAGCTCTTTCATAGGTGCGCTGAGTTTGGTGAAAATATCTCATTACGTTCACGAGTTATAGCTATTTGAGTAAAACTGGCTCCTCCCACTTCAAACGTTTTGGCGGCCCTTAGAGAACGTGAACCGAAATTTCTACTTTTTACCAGAAAATCTTGCCGCACTGGTTTGGTGCCGATCAGGCCGAAAAACCTAGGACTAGTTCGCAAAAGTAGGTTTTTTATTTTGCCAGAACGACGAGCATGATGCGTTTTACAAATCCTTACAATTACAATAGGGTTTCAGCATTTCATGCTTGAACCCCTAATAAGAATGGAAGCTTTTTGCCAGTTATAGCGCCACCTATGGTCCGATCTCCATGAAACTCTGCATGCTTCTTCACCATGTTATGACACATATGCTCATAAATTTTTGTGACGTTCTGAGTTTACCGGGGCATGCATTTTGAGCCGAGGATTCCAACGATAAAAGACACTTGACTGACGGTTTAGGAGTTATAAGCTATTTCATTCTTTTGACCGCTATAGCGCCACTGTCAGGCTGATCGGGGCGAGAATTGGTGCAGTTGTAGACGCTGTGAGTACTACCAGACCTCAAAGTTTCATGTCTCTACGACTTACGGTTTGGTCTGCCCGATCACTTTTACGCGCTTGAACCCCTAAAAAGCGAACTACTAATATAAATGCTGTAAGTGGTGCCCAGGGTGGTTGTGGGATACCTGAATACTGCTGTTGTATTGGCTGTGGGCTGCAGGGCGAGGCAGACTGGGTCATCTGGTACTGATCTGAAGTGGGCTGCAGGTAACTCACAGATGGACTGAAACACACGCACAACACACACAGAGAGAGAGAGAAATCAAGTTACATAACACTAGCTAAGTTGTGAAAAATTGGAATTGGGAATAAAGCATCGTTTCCATCCCATGTGTTCAAGATAAAATCGTCACTTCCTAGTAAATTGGTGCAAAATATCAGTAATAAACTGTACGTTTCTGCAATCAGGCTGTTTTTCCCTCCATCATAAATGAGTGTGTCTCAGAGCGTCAGACGAACACAGTAAACGCTGTCATGTTCTCTGGCGTTCGGGAACACACTCGTGTGAGACGCTTCTGGAGGGAGTTAAACCACATCATTCTGATCACACACTTCGACTCCGGCGTTTCAGAAACACCAAACCAACATTAGAGACGCTGCGATGCCATTGGTCTGCTGGTTACTCCAGTTATCCAATCACAGCTGATGCTGAGGACAAGCTGTCGAGGGATTTGTTGTTTATCCACGTTTTCTTATCAAATAAAAAAAAAAAGATCGTAGTCCATATGCTTTTAATGCGCATTTTAATATTTTATGCTGTTTCCATTCAGCGGTAATCTTAATAGATTAAATCATTTATTTTGATCAAATATAAAAAATGTTGTTATAAAGTCAGAATTGTGAGAAATAAAGGACACTGTAGTAGACGGACATGGGCGTGGCGGGTGTGTGTGTGTGTGTGTGAGAGAGTGTGAGTGTGAGTGTGTGAGAGTGAGTGTGTGTATACCTTGTGATGTTCTGTTGTGTGGGTGTCAGGACACTTTAGTAGACGGGCATGGGTGTGGCAGGTGGTGTGTGTGTGTGCGTGTGTGAGAGAGTGAGTGTGTGTACCTTGTGCTGTTCTGCTGTGTGGGTGTCAGGACACTGTAGTAGACGGGCATGGGCGCGGAGGGTGGCGTGTGTGTGTGTGTGTGTGTGTGTGTATGTGTGTGTGTACCTTGTGCTGTTCTGCTGTGTGGGTGTCAGGACACTGTAGTAGACGGGCATGGGCACGGCGGGTGGCGTGTGTGTGTGTGTGTGTGTGTGTGTGTACCTTGTGCTGTTCTGCTGTGTGGGTGTCAGGACACTGTAGTAGACGGGCATGGGCGCAGCGGGTGGCGTGTGTGTGTGTGTGTGTGAGTGTGTACCTTGTGCTGTTCTGTTGTGTGGGTGTCAGGACACTGTAGTAGACGGGCATGGGCGCGGCGGGTGGCATGGCTCCCTGCACTGACTGGCTGACGGGCACCATGACGGACTGCTGGAACTGTTGCTGCACCACAGACTGACTCTCACTCGCTACAGGAACCTGTACACACACACACGCACGCATACACATGAGTGGTGCTGTCAGTCACAGACGCACGCACACACACGCACGCATGCATACAAACACAAATGCACGCACACACACAAACACACGCCACCTGATAGGAGGGCATGGGGGGGGTACTGGACCATCATGCTCTGCATCTGCCCGTTGAGGCTCGTTCGCTGCGTGTTCATCAGACTCGCGCTCTGGGGCTGCTGAACTCCCAGCATGCTCTGGGGCTGCTGAACTCCCAGCATGCTCTGGTACGCTGGCTGCTGATTGGTCATCATGGGCTGGAGTGGAGCTGCTCAACACAAGCACATCAAACTTCAACGGCTCATCGTGAGGGACTCATTATTCAGAGCCAATAATGTGAGACATTAATATAAGAGCAGAAAAATGGCAGGAGTTCTTCTGAGACGTATGGAAGCCCATTCAATCCACATAAGAAAAAAAATCATGTTTAAGTGAATCATAATTATTACTTCAAATGGTCATAATTAGAACATAAAACATCAAAATGATGACGTCTGATGTCACACTGACCGGAGGGCTGAGCCGGCGGGGGCAGCGGCTGGGATCTCTGAGTGGGAAACGACACCTGATGAGAGATGGAGCGAAACTGCTGACCTTGGTGAACTGCGGAGCTCGGATACTGTCCAGCGGTGGAATAATACTGGACCTGGATCTGAGAGAGGAGAGAGAGTGAGCAGCATTATCTCTGATACCTCACTCACTCAATGTGCTTCTGGTTCTGATTGAATATGAACAATGTAGTAATTTTGCTGGATATTAAATGGTTTATATTTAATAATCATTTAGCAATGGCTATTTTTCTAAATGGGGAAGTTTCATTGACTTCTATAGTTTTTTATTTAAAAATCTATATTAATGAGAAATGTTTTTACATCATTTGTTAACAATAAACAAATAAACTTTGCAAAGCCAGCAGACCCTGCAGGAACGAGAGTGAGACACACAGCAGGTGTGTGTGTGTGTGTGTGTGTGTGTGTGTGTGTGTGTGTGTGAGAGAGAGATTATAGCACGTCTTCACAAACATCCCACAAGTATCACACTTAGCATTGCTCTCACACTTAAGTTGTCTAACTAAAGTTTTCCTTTGTGCAACTTCCCGCTTCCCGGTCATATTTTACACAGGATATTACAGCTATCATTTGCACCTCATGATTGCAACACATTTCACAGCCGGTGATTTGTTTTTAAATCCTAAGAGTTTCCTGACGGGAGAGACGATGATAATGAAGCAACACAAACACGATTCAGAGCCACAGAAGATCGAGCTACAGGACTGAATGTTGTTAGCATGTGATTTAAAGATTTTGTGAAATACAGTCACAAAAAGTTTGGGGTTGGTAAAAAAAAAATGTATGTAGCGTTTATTTGATCAAAAATACAGTAAAAACAGTGAAATATTACTCTAATGTAAATCATCTGTTTTCTATGTGAATATATAGTAAAGTGTAATTTATTCCTGTGATCAAAGCTGAATTTTCAACATTTATGATTATTATCTTTTTATTGTTCAGGATTCTTCCATGAATAGAATAGCGTTTATTTGAAATAGAATCTTTTGTAACATTATAAATGTTTTTACTGTCACTTTTGATCAATTGAATGCGTCCTCACTGAATAAAAGTGTTAATTTCTTCTTTTTTAAACTTGTGAATGATACTGTTTTCAATTTAATGAGTCCTCGCTGAGACGATATTTTGAGACATGCTTTTGTAACATTATAAACGTCTTTATTGCCTTTATTGTGACTGGTTGTGTTGTTTCTGCTGAGGCGGCAGCTGCATGAAATTTCATATATATTGTATTTAAATAAGTCAAGCACTTTTCAAGTACCTCTTCATAAATATGGCTGTTTTCAAGGGTTTTCCAGGACTTACATTTCAAAAAGTCAAATTCAAGCACTTTAAGGACCTTGTACGAACCCTGTTTATAACAAGTATCCGATTCCTGACCTCAAGTAGAATTGGATTCCCAAACCCTGGTAACTTGTGATCAATGTAACGCGTCCTCGCTGAATGAAGGTATTAAAGGGGTGGTTGATTATGATTTGACTTTTCTAACTGTAGTTAGTGTGTAATGTTGCTGTTTGAGCATAAACAACATCTGCAAAGTTACGACGCTCAAAGTTCAAAGCAAAGGGAGATATTTGCTTTTAAAGAAATCACTTTTTATTGACTAAAACAAACGTCTGGTAGAGACTACACGAGCTTCCTCCGGGGTTTAGTGACATCACAAACCCTAAAATTTACATAAACCCCGCCTCGCAACAAAGGGCTCTATATGTGACCCTGGACCACAAAACCAGTCACGAGTCGCACGGGTTTATCTGTGGCAATAGCCAACAATACATAGTATGGGTCAAAATTTAGATTTTTCTTTATTGATTTTTCCGCTGCAGCTCATTTGCATTTAAAGGGACACACACACACAAAACGACGCATTTTTGCTCACCCTCAAAAAAGGACAATTTTAACATGCTATAAAAAATTATCTGTGGGATATTTTGAGCTAAAACTTCACACACACACACACACACACACACACACTCTGGGGACAACAGACACTTATTTTGCATCTTGTAAAAAGGGGCATTATACCACCTCTTTAATGTATGTGTGTTGTACCTGCTGAGGCGGCGGCTGCATCTGAAGGATGGGCTGTGATGGAGGTGGCGGCGGTGGAGGCGGGTGTGTGTGTGGAGCGGCCGGCTGGTATCCGGAGGGTGGCGGGTGTGTGTGTGTGTGGGGGGGCATGATGTAACTTGGCTGTGGTGGTGCATGCTGGGATAGTACGGCAGGAGGAGGTTGGTAAAGGCTGGGTGGCTCTGGTGCCTCGCTGGAGCTCTGACGGCTTAGAGACATCTGCCCGAAACCTGCAGTCAACTCATCACCCTGAACACACACAGAGAGAGAGAGAGAGAGAGAGAGAGAGAGAGAGAGAGAGAGAGAGAGAGAGAGAGAGAGAGAGAGAGAGAGAGAGAGAGAGAGAGAGAGAGAGAGAGAGAGAGAGAGAGATCAACATGGGCTCCGTTTCAATCCCTCGTGAGCTGCTTCTCTGCCGTTCAAAAGTTTGGGATTGGTAAGATGCTTTTAAAAGAAGTCTCTTACGCTCACCAAGGCTGCATTTATTTGATAACAAAAAGCAAACAAAAAAACAGTAATATTGTCAAATTTTATTCAACTTTAAAATAACTGTTTTATCTTTTAATATATTTTAAAATGTAATTTATTCATGTGATCAAAGCTGAAATGTCAGTATCATTACTCCAGATTTATTTTAAAATATATTCAAATAAAAAAACATTGTTTTCAATTGTCATATTTAACAATATTACTTCTTTAAAAAAAATATTTTGTACCATACTTTTCCCAAATATATTTAAATACATTTTAAATATTTCCTATTTAATGACAAAATATTTTTAAAGGCATTGTGTATTTTTTTTATTTACTTAAAATAATATTCAAATACTTTACATATTATTCATATATGATATTTTAAATATTTCATATGTATTATTTACATTTTGAAATTTGAGTAGAAGAGTTTCACAGAATTAGCAGATTTTCCCCTCAAAATCAGTGCAAAAAACCCCCAAAACAATTCACTACTAGCTCCAACATCCCATTACAAGCTTAAAGTGGTGAAAATCCAGCTTTTAATGTTGTTTATGTGTCTATGTGGTGTTTTTAATCTGCTTTAAGACAAAGCATGTGTAAGTTCATAAGTCGACACCATTGCTGAGTATTTCCTCCTTAAAACTGCAGTGAACCAAAGACAGTCTCAAAAACACGCTTTGAAATCGCTGGTGTTTCTGACGTCACAAACTACCTTGTAACCAATCAGATCAACGTGTGATCGTCAACCAGTGGATCTCTGAGCTGAGTGAGTGGAGGCGGGGCTCATTTGCATATTCATAGAACCGCGCATACTAAATGAGGCAAGGGTGTCGAGTTACATTCAAGATATTTTAAGGCATGAAGACATTTTTCAAGGGAAATAATGTTTAAATATGTCATTTTGATGATCAAAGATTAGTTTTAAGGGATAAAATGAAAAGACTACAGGGGGACTTAAAAAGAAGAAGATCCAGAGAGAAAACAGACGAGGGGAAATGAAAGGAAAGATGCAGGATCGATGTTTTAGTACCATGTTGTACTGCTGGGAAGGAGAAACAGGCAGGAGGACCTGAGGGCACGAAGGGTTTGAATAAGACACAGCCTGCGCAGACGCCACCGGCTGCAGAGAGAGAGAGAGAGAGAGAGAGAGAGAGAGAGAGAGAGAGAGCGAGAGAGTGTGTGTGTGTGTGTGTGAGAGTGAGTGAGAGAAACAGGAAGGAGGGAAAACAGATGAAGGAATCGTGTTAGACGAGGAACTGTTAGAGCAGATGTTCTGAGAGCTGAGAACTAAAACACATCTGGCATTAGTTCGGCTGTTCAAGATACTGACAGTATGAGCAGAAGAAGCTTATTACAATGGAAAAACGCCATCAAGTAACAACCAGCGTTGGTAACCCCCCCCATAAATATATAGTATATAAACATCTACTGTAACTTTTCTAAATACATGCATGTTGAAATCTATCAAACAAATACATATACTAATTCGACACTATTGATATTTATTGTTGTATTGTATATTTCTTTTTCTTGTCATTTTTTGATTTGTGTAATAATGCTTTGGAAATATTGTATGCAACATAATGTTGTATGCAAACACAATAATGCCAATAAAGAGATGAACCTGAAATAATTCAGACACAATATATCAACATTTTTCTAGACTAATGTACAGAAGTACAGATAATTAATATCAGAACAAAATACAGAGAAAAAAAAAGACACTCCTTCTAAATAAAAACGTTTCTTCATAATTACTGAATTTATCCATAAGGAATGACAAAAAAAAAAAAAGGGGATCCAAAATAGTTTTTTGTGCTTGTTTTGACTTTGGATTCATAGGTTTTGTCTTTAGTTTTCAACATTAGATCTATTTTGTCATTTGAAACGGCACAAATTTCTTTTTGTCAAATGAGTTGATTGTAATGCATTAAGGGTTTAATCATTAAATCATTAAGGGTCGTGTTAGCGGCCCCCAAGTTAATAACTAATGAACTTTGCAACGGAAGTGAATCAATCAAAACTAACTTTAGCTGGACAATAACTTTATTCTAGAGCTGCTGTAAAGCCTAAACAATCTCTGTTACTGTAATCTCCTGTTATCACTGTAAAGCTGCTTTGAAACATCTATATTGTTAAAAGTGCTATATAAATGAAGGAGACTTGATAGATGCACTTTTATGATGGATAGATGCACTTATATAATGGATAGATGCACTTTTATGATGGATAGATGCACTTTTATAATGGATCGATGCACTTTTATGATGGAAAGATGCACTTATATAATGGATAGATGCACTTGTATCATGGATAGATGCACTTTTATAATGGATCGATGCACTTTTATGATGGATAGATACACTTTTATGATGGATAGATGCACTTTTATAATGGATCGATGCACTTTTATGATGGATAGATGCACTTTTATAATGGATCGATGCACTTTTATGATGGATAGATGCACTTTTATAATGGATCGATGCACTTTTATGATGGATAGATGCACTTATGATGGATAGTGGCACTTTTATGATGGATCGATGCACTTTTATGATGGACAGATGCACTTTTATAATGGATCGATGCACTTTTATGATGGATAGATGCACTTTTATGATGGATAGATACACTTTTATGATGGATAGATGCACTTTTATGGACTTCAAAACAGAAACGGCCATTCACTGCCATTATAAAGCTTGGAAGAGCCAGGACATTTTTTTATATAACTCTGATTGTATTCATCTGAAAGAAGAATGTCATATACACCTAGGATGACTCGAGGGAGAGTAAATCATGGGATCATTTTTATTTTTGGGTGAACTATCCCTTTAAGTGGTGTAAGTGTTGAAACTGTGTTAACGTGGCGTCCTCACCTGAGGCAGCATGTGATTGTGAGCGCTGATGGTGTGTGTGTGTGTGTGCGACGGGGTGGGCAGCAGCGGTGGAGGGTTCGGTGGGCCGGTGCTCTGAGACCCGGCGGGGGGGCAGTTCGTGGGACACGGCAGGAGACCTCGACCCGGCTGGGGTGTTTGTGATGGGGCACACAGATCCGGAGACACCATGGGAAGACCTGAGGACACACACACGAGCGTCAATGTGTGTGTGAGAGGGAGACAGGGTATACAAGTATTAGGACAAGATTCACATGCACGACTAATCGAAAGAACACCATTATAATTCAAATGCTTTAAAGCTAAATATCATCCCTAAAACTCTAAAAATGTTCGACCAAGGGAAAATCTGGCTCAAGGTCATGGTGCAAAGGACCCTAGGTTGATTTTACTCTGAACCATCCCTTTAATGACACACATAAGTCATAATGGCTAGTGCAGTGGCTGGGATATACATAAACCTACCTCCGTTGCCATGATTTTTGGAATGACTTGCTTATCGCGAGCGGAAAAAATGAACGAGTCGCATAATATCGGTTAATGGAAACGCCGCCATTTCGCAATAGTTTTTTGTCGACATTTAAAAAAAAAAAAAAGTTTTTTGCTGAAGTGTCACCTGTGCGCGAGCCCCTGGCGCTGCCCAGACTGTCTCCGCGTGTGAGGATGGAGATGCCGCTGAAGCTGCTGGCTTTGGTGACCGGAGGCCTGAGCGTTCGACTCGAGCTGTCCGAGTCTGTGCTGCTCCAGGGCCGGGGATCCAGGCTCTTCACGTCACTGTCGGTGCTGCTCTGACGACTGCTGGACGCCCGGCTCGAGCTCTCCCGGTTCCCCCTGCGGACGGGACGAGAATCAGACAAACACAGCTCTGTGAACACACACACACACACGGATCCATCACAGGAGCTCTACACACACAGATATCTCACAGTTGCAAGATATCAGACACGAACGGGATAAAAGTGCACGGATACCCAAACATTAAGACTCACAAACATACATCAGACACACACACGTAGATCCATCACAGGAGCTCTAGACACACTCAGTTCCAAGATATCAGACACGAACGGGATAAAAGTGCACGGATACCCGAATGTAAAGACCCACAAAGACAAACATACATCAGACAAGGGCTGCAACGTACGGCCAAATCCCCCACTCTCACATTAAAGGAGTAGTTCACTTCAGAATTAATATTTCCTGATAATTTACTCTCCCCACGTCATCCAAGATGTTCATGTCTTTCTTTCTTCAGTGGAAAAGAAATGAAGGTTTTTGAGGAAAACACTCCAGGATTTTCTCCATATAGTGTCTTCAATGGGGTCCAACGGGCTGAAGGTCCAGATGTGAGTTTCAGTGCAGCTTCAAAGTCTCGACTCGATCCAGCCGAGGAATAAGAGTCTTATCTAGACAAACCAGCCGACATTTTTTAACAAAAATAAACATTTATATACTTTTAACCACAAATGCTGGTCTTGCACTAGCTGTGATGCGCCACACATTATGTAATAATGTTGAAAGGTCAAGCGTGACGTAGGTGTAAGTACAGACCTAGTGTTTACAAAGCCAACGTGCAAAGACTGAGTCAAACGCCATTTACAAAAAAATTTAATTAAATGTCGGACGATTTTTAAGTTGGAGGATAAAATGAGATTGAGTTTTTAGCCCTTCCCTACATTTCTGACCCGGAACACGCGTGACCTTTCAACCTGATTACGTAATGTGTGTCGCATCACAGCTAGTGCAAGACCAGCATTTGTGGTTAAAAAGTATATAAATGTTTATTTTGTTATAAAATGTGCGCTGGTTTGTCTAGATAAGACTCTTATTCCTCGGCTGGATCGTGTCGAGACTTTGAAGCTGCACTGAAACTCACATCTGGACCTTCGACCCGTTGGACCCCATTGAAGTCACTATATGGAGGAAAATCCTGGAGTGTTTTCCTCAAAAACCTTCATTTCTTTTCCACTGAAGAAAGAAAGACATGAAAATCTTGGATGACGAAGAGGAGAGTAAATTATCAGGAAATATTAATTCTGAAGTGAACTAATCCTTTAATGCAACAATACAGCAGTGATACTCATGCAGGGATGCAAGATTAAATGCATGTTTGAAAACATCCTCAGACCTTCTAATTCATATATATATATGTTAATGCAAGGTATGAGTTTTATTTACCGTGCAGCCCTATGATAGACATGAACACACACACACACACACACACACACACAGATCCATCACGGTGTTAAACTGATGCACACACACTCAGATCAAGAGCAGCTGTCGAGAAACCAATCATCAATCATCTGTGTATTTCACAGCTAAAAGACACTAAAAACAGTTCCAGAGATCAATAACTGTTTGTCAAATTACACTGATCAGCGCTCAGAAAGCCCTCGTCTATCTGTGAGACTTTCATCACGTTTCATGTGCAATTTTCCAAAACTGTCTTCAGAGACGTAATGTGACGTGATGCAACAGACTAAACTCAAATACTCCGTGAAGAAAAGGGCTTATTAATATCAGATGATTAAAATAACTGATCTGTAAACCACGATCTGCTGATGCCAGATGAACTGGGACTGGAGCTGACATTTACGCTCCAGAACATTATCATAATCAGTTATTTAACAGAGATATTTCACTGAGATTATCACACAGCTCTGTGGAATACTTGATTCTGATTGGTCAATCGCGTCATCCAGCGGTTCGTTATCCCGATAAAAACCAGAGATGGGAAGTAACGAAGTACAAATACTTCGTTACTGTACTCAAGTAGATTTTTCAGATATTTTTACTTTACTATTTATTTTTGTGCCGACTTACTCCTTACATTTTAACAGGAATATCAGTACTTTCTACTACTTACATTTGACAAAATTGGCTCGTTACTTTAGTTTCAAATAATTTCAGTGGAGTTACCGAGTTATTTTTCGCGTCATCAACCCTTCGCAGGGAGTTTGATTGACAGGCGATCTGACCAATCATAATCCGCCATTTTGTCCGCCAAAGCAGTCAGGAGAGTTAGTAGATTAACATTGGAGGATTTAAACTTGAAAAACTAAGTGTACCGACATCTTCTCGCATAAAAACAACATTCCTTCTTATGTTCATTTGATGTTATAAATTAACTAGAAGTAAGAGATGATCGGTTCACGAGCAGCTTTAACTGAGGCTCTACAGCGATCTGTCACGACACATTAAAGAGCCACAAAACGGTATTTATTGTTTACATTTCTTTAAAAAAATGACCAAATTTGAAAGGAGAGAATTTGTTACGGAAATCTGAGTATTGGATAAAGCCAGGTTAAAAATATTTTTTTCATTGTGTTCACATATTAGATGGGAAAAAAATTACAGAGGGATTTATGGATATCTACTTTTGTTATCCTGTAAATCAGAATATACTGTCAATAGCCTTAAAAAAATGATTTTTGGAATAAAATGTTATATAAATCAGGCTAGGAATAATATATTTACAAATCCCTTTGTAAATGTCTTCATAATATAACTAGGTACAAGACTGGAAAGTTTGGTGTATATCGGTGCTGCTGAAGTGGAGATTTCGGACTTGGAGAATGAGAGAAAAGTCATTTTGAGAAAACGGGC
>JAJAQA010000012.1:39181502-39196502 GCA_021464565.1 Rutilus rutilus | reverse complement strand
CAATGATGAACAGGTAACAATAATATTCGCAATAACATCGTTTTACTGAATAATTAAGTAAACATAATTTCTTTTTCTTTTTGTAAAGAAACCTCATTGCTGAACTGGCTACTCTCTGCTGTCTCAGACGACGACATCACTTCCTGTCGGCCACGTAACTTCTGTTGGGTGCAATTCACAACCCAGCTTTTATAAATCAGTTACATAAAAATGTAGATTAGCCTAATTTGATACGGAGGAGTAAGACTGGCTGATAGTGGGTCACACTAGAACTTTAGACACCGTCTTCACATAATAGCGATGTTTATGCAACCAGCCCCAGGGTTTGACATTAACACACCCCAAACGCGAGTAAAAATCAACTGTGCCGGGAAACGCTGTCAAATCACGAGCCAATTTGCCGTGTTATTTATTACGTTTACTCACTTTGCTGGGGAAGTTCGAGTAAGACAAATCAGCGCAGATTTAGCGCAAATACTCGTGAGTCCTCATGATATATTAAATACAGCGTATTGCGCAGAATCTGCTCATATCTGGCTCACTTCAACACACACGTCGCTACGCAACAAATAACGGCGCGCTTGTTCATTTGCATTGAAGCAATAGCAAAGATTAATAAGCATTTGGTGATGTTCTTTGTACTGTATTGATCCGTCCACCTAAAACACATTTATGATGAAGAGGATGAAAGAGGAAGGAGATGCTGGATGACAGGATTTTGTTTGAATGAGAAATTAATGTATGAAATCCAAATTTTATAGGCTAATGAAAATATTAATTAATTATATATATATAATTAATTAATATATAGGGTTATAATATATATATATAAGCTGTAACGTAGGTAATCTGGTTCATTTCTTTTCATTTCATTCATTTCTTTTCTTTTTTTTTTGGTTTTTCAAATAATATTTTTTTTAAAATAATTTTTCGTTTTGTTCTGAATGGCCGATAACTTAATTTAGTAGCCAAATTGGCCGGTGAGTGAAAAAGTTCATTTCAAACCCTGGTTCCGATCATTCCCGTCGGATCAGAGCGAATCTTACATGCGAGTGTTGCTGGTCTTGTTGATGATGACCGCTTTGCCCGTTTGGTCCACGTTGTGATCCATGCCGAAATAGGCAGCGACTCGATGCAGCAGCATGCGATGATATGAGGTCATTTGAGGGAACTTCTTATACTGATTACTGAAAATACGGATGCAAAAACATCTTTAGTACAAAGAAAATACAATGCATTTACCACAGCACAACACCATTCTGTAATAAACCGAGTCATGTTTAGAGCAAAACAACCACATCACTGCAATGCTCTCAAACCACCAAAAGAGGGCGACAAATATCAACTACAAGTATAAAACACCAACATTTACTATGGAAGGAGACATGCATGTATATATGTGTGTGTGTGTGTGTGTGTGTGTGTGTGTATGTCATGTGTATGCGTGTGTATGTATGCATGTACTGTGTATGTATGTACGCATGTATGTATGTACTGTGTATGCATGTGTGTGTATGTATGTATTTACTGTGTATGCATGTGTGTGTGTGTGTATGCATGTACTGTGTATGCATGTGTGTGTGTGTGTGTATGCATGTACTGTGTATGCATGTGTGTGTGTGTGTGTGTGTGTGTGTGTGTGTATGTATGCATGCATGCACTGTGTATGTATGTGTGTATGTATTTACTGTGTGTGTGTGTGTGTGTGTGTGTATGTATGCATGCGTGCATATATATATATATATATATATATATATATATATATATATATATATATATATATATATATATATAAAATAATAATAATTATTATTATTATTTTTAAATAATAAATATTTTTTTCTGCTTAAAATTGATTGTGGAAACCATAATAATCTATCGTTCAAAAATGTAGGGTACTTAAAAAAAGAGCAAGGACATTAAATTGATCAAAAGTGACAGTAATAACATTTATAATGTTACAAAAGGTTCCATATTAAATAAATGCTGTTATATATAAAAACATACACATATACAATTTTATTGCATACAGACTTACTTCTCATCATTTATGAACTCCAGTATATCCTGTTCCAGCTTAAGCAGCATCATTCTGTCTCTAAAAGAGGGGGAAAAAAAAGAAGAATTTTAGACATAAAACTGATCCAGAAAAACAAAAAAACAAATCAAATGGAGGCCGACGCTGCGTTCAAACTCATACTTCACTGTGTGCTTTGAAGAGAAGTGTACAAATGTAAATACAAACTTTTGAATATGCAATATTAACACATGTAACGGGTCATAGAATTGATACTAATCTAGACGCTACTGACCTCTTAATCACATAATACTCATAGAAACATTAGCAAATAACCTCAGTCATTACCTAAAAATGCATTAATAATTCACATTTCGGTTCATACACTGAAAATCCAAACATATTTACAACAATTTTTATTAATGAAAACGAAGCTTTTTGAAAACGCTCTCCAAAGTGGATGAATTGGAAAGCGCCGGTTTCGTGTTGTAGTGTCGACTGAAAACTGAGGTATTTAAAAACGATGACGTAAGTTTAGTCATGTGACGCATATTGTACCAATAGATATTCATGTTTATAGCGGTATTGTGCCTGTTATGTGCGGTTCACTTTCACACTGTTGCTAAAGATATGTTCTTCACACACTCTTCATCTCACAGTCCGGCAAAGATGACAGAATACACTCACATTTGCTAAACATGAGAGCAGTTTTAGCGTTTCAGACCAGACATATAATGGTGAGAGAGCGACCTGGACGATCAGTGAACGCTGAGATATTTTGATAAATAAAATTATTGAATTGCGTGATAACTTTATTATTTATTTCTCCGTCTGCATCATCTCAGTGAGCTTTAGTGAGCTTTTACACATGCGCAGTAAAGGAGAATTTTGTGTTTTCAGGCGTTTTCCAAAAGTTTCTCATCCGCACTGAAACGCCTGAAAACGCCAGTGTGGACGGAGAACGTTTTCACATGTGTCCGGACTGATGTAGACGTAGCCTGAGGCTGACAAAGGAAACCCCG
Source organism: Rutilus rutilus (assembly GCA_021464565.1). Lineage (NCBI taxonomy): Eukaryota > Metazoa > Chordata > Actinopteri > Cypriniformes > Leuciscidae > Rutilus > Rutilus rutilus. Next base: position 39,193,463 of record JAJAQA010000012.1, on the reverse strand, counting down.
AGTGTAACCAGAGACGAGGGCTGAGGATGAGTGTGAGTGTCACTGTTGTGTCTAGAGCGAGGCCTGTTGTACCTGGGGTTGTTTTTCAGTGTGTTCACCAGGAACTCGTGCACATCAATCCCTGTGGAATCAGTGTATTCCTGACTGGAGTCTGGAAGAGAACGGGAAACATCGGATCAATGTGAACACTAAAACATGAAGGTTCAATCACTGCAGCAGCTCATCTAGTTAAACAGAATTATTACAGAACTCTATTTTATCGTATTATAATATTTCGATGTATCATGACTGCACATATTGTATTATAGCGTGAGGCAGTGATACCCAGAGCTAGTTTTAGCTAGCGGTCGACTGATATATCGGGTGATATTTGGTATTTTTTTAATCATCGGTTCTCTTTGTTTGGCTGATAAGTGTTGAGAGCGGACTTGGTTGCACTTTACAGGTGAAACTCAAAACATTTGAAAACCCCAAATTCAAAATCTCAGAAATTTTTAAAATGTTCATAAGCTGTAAGCCATAATTATCAGAATTATAACAAATAAAGGCTTGAAATATCTCACTTTGCATGTAATGAGTCTATATAATATAATAGTTTCACCTTTTAAGTTGAATTAATTTGATCTTTTGCATGATATTCAGATTTTTTTGTGTTTCAGCTGTAAATAAAGTGTCTGTGTTACAGTGTAATTATACATTTAAAGGGTCATATAATGGTACATGCACTTTTACAAGTTGATTGTACTGAAATGTGTGTTAGCAGTGCCTGTACACAACCATCATATAATGATAAAAATCCATCCAGTGGTTTTTTTAAATCTTCTTATACGTCACAAAATCGACGCCCCTCCCACGATTGTTGATTGACAGCAGCGTTTCAACACAGACCCGCCCTCGCGAGCAAGCTGTCTGTCATCATAGTCTATGTACGACGTTCTCAATATAATTCATAATCCCACGTTTATAATGAACATCGCGTTATGGTTATTGTGTTATTATTACAAACGGTGTACGCACAGAACAGAGGGGTGGGGTTAGCAAAGCTCATTATCATTTAAAGACACATGCACTTAAACGGCGTGCTGAAAACAGCTGTTTTTGACCAGGTAAAGTGAGTGTTTTCTTACAATACTAATGAGAATTTTTAATTAAAGTATATTACAAACTTTTAATTTAGACCCTAAAGAATCATATTAGCTTGTACAAAAATGGCATTATATGACCCCTTTAAGTACCGAGTAATAATAATAATTAACTACATGTACTTACTATAGAGTTAGGTTAGGGTTAGTTGCATGTAATTGAATAATTAATAGTTATTACAATAGTAACTACATACACACTACACGTGTGACAAGGACACTGTAAAATAAAGTGTTAACGCAGACTTTTATTTTGACATCACTGAGAATGCGCATCGTTGATTATGGTTTTCCATTTTTATTTATGCTCTATTAATAATACAATATGATTACAGAATCAAGGAGTTTCTCTCTAAAATATAAATGTCTTTATTTTACAGATTTATTTTTTTAGCAAGTTCAAATTAGTTTATGCATCTTGATATTTTGCAATAATTGAAGAGTTCAGATGCAAAAGCCTCTGAGTGCCATCTGAAATTTTCTTCTAGAATGATCATTTTTATCAAGCTTGTATGTTTATGTTCAGTTATTTCACTGTAATGGCAAATGATCTATTAATTGTCATTAAAGTGAAATTACTGAACTTAAATGTACGGGCTTGATAAAAATGCTAATTTTAGAAGAAAATTTCAGATGGCACTTCATATATATATATATATAAACATTTAAATTAATATTTATAAAAAGTATATTTTATTTGCAGCAATTGTTCTGCATGTTATTTATATCTTTAAATTGAATAGTGACAGCAGGAAGTGTGTGTTATTACCGCGCGAGAGCATCTTGCGTGGAGTTTTATCCTTCTTTTCCCTCTCCTCATTCTCGTACTCGTCTTTTGAGGATTTCTCCTCCTCTTTATCGGATGGACAGCTGATGTGTAGCTGGATGATGTCCTTCACGGGTGCAGTTGGATTGAATAAACAAAAAACATGAATATTAATGAACACTAAATATTAATGCGTATATATACACTACCGTTCAAAAGTTTGGGGTCAGTAAGATTTTTAATGTTTTTAAAAGAAGTCTCTTCTGCTCACCGAGGCTGCATTTATTTGATTAAAAATACAAACAAAAACAGTAATATTGTGAAATATTATTCTAATGTAAATCATCTGTTTTCTATGTGAATATACAGTAGTAAAGTGTAATTTATTCCTGTGATCAAAGCTGAATTTTCAGCCTCATTACTCCAGTCTTCAGTGTCACATGATCCTTCAGAAATCACTCTAATATGATGATTTGATGATCAAGAAACATTTATGATTATTATCAGTGTTGAAAACAGTTTTTTTTTCACAATTCTTTGACGAATAGAAAGTTCAAAAGAACAGCATTTATCTGAAATCTAAAGCTTTTGTAACATTAAACACAACCCTTCAAAAGTTTAGGGTCAGTAAGAATATTAATTTTATTTTTGGGGGAAAGAAATAAAATAAATCAATACTTTTATTCATCAAGGATGAGTTAAACTGATCAAAAGTGACAGTAAAGACATTTATAATGTTAGAAAATATTCTATTTTAAATAAATGCTGTTCTTTTGAACTTTCTATTCATCAAAGAATTGTGAAAAAAAAACTGTTTTCAACACTGATAATAATCATAAATGTTTCTTGAGCATCAAATCCTCATATTAGAGTGATTTGTGAAGGATCATGTGACACTGAAGACTGGAGTAATGATGCTGAACATTCAGCTTTGATCACAGGAATAAATTACAATTAAATCAAAATAGGAAACAATCATTTTATATTGTCATAATATTTCACAATATTACTTTTTTTTATTGTTTTTATTATCAAATAAATGCAGCCTTGGTGAGCAGAAGATATTTCTTTTAAAAACATAAAAAAATCTTACTGACCCCAAACTTTTGAACGGTAGTGTATATAGTGTGCATATGAATTTTAATGGCAATATCTTAATGGTGTCCGTTTGAACTGTTTGCAACGGATCATGAAACATCACAGAATCAATTCTAGTGAGATCTTGAACAGATTTTTTCAGTCCCGTACCGACTGTGACATCACGTCACCTGTGATCGCGTGACATCACTTCACCTGTGATCATGTGACATTACCTGTGATTCTGGAGGACCGTCGGTTGAAAACGGACCTGATGATTCTTCACACACTGCTAGACTCCTCACCAGCTTGAGCTTTGCATTCGACTGAGACAGAGACACACGACAAAGAAAGATCAGCAAAAGACATTAGCAAATCATTCATACCTGGGAGATGCATTATGGGAATGAACAAGGTGAATATTGTGCTGCCACTGGTGCTGTCCATTAACTAATTTATCAACATGAAATCTATTCAACTTCACATTCTAGTTCTTATCATGAATGATTCATCGTTCTACAATATTCTACAGAAAACATCTGCATTCATAACCTTTCATTAAAACATCATAACTTCCCCATCTCTTCTGCTGACGCAAACAAGACTGTGACGAATCATTCGCTGCCTGGATGACCGTATTAACGAGATGTAATTACTAGTTAGAAACTCTCTGATATGCCAATTAAAGAATCACAATGAGAAGGAGAAATCTGAAATTGTGCAATGCATTATTTTTTTAGACCCAAATCACTTGAAAAATGTACAAAATGTCTTAAATATAATTTCAGAAAATCTAAGTAGGAACATCCCAGAATAGAGAAATGTTTTAACCACCCAATCAGATTGTAATAGATACTTTCACACAGTCCTACATTATTTAATACGGAATATCCTGTTGCACTAGTGTTGCATCATGGAAGTTAATGCTTTTAAAATGTTGTTTAATTTAGTTGGTAAAGGGCTGATAAATCTTATCTGAGTGGACTAAGCATATGTGTGTGTGTGTGTGAGTGTGAGTGTGTGTGTGAGAGAGAGAGTCTGTGTGTGTGTGTGTGTGTGTGTGTGTGTGTGTGTGTGTGTGTGTGTGTGTGTGTCAGAGAGAGTCTGTGTGTGTGTGTGTGTGTGTCTGTGTGTGCGCGCGAGCGAGCGAGAGAGAGAGAGAGAGAGAGAGAGAGAGAGAGAGAGAGAGAGAGAGAGAGAGAGAGAGAGAGAGAGAGAGAGAGAGAGAGAGAGAGTGTGAGTGTGTGTGTGTGTGTGTGTGTGTGTGTGTGTGTGTGTGTGACATCTGGAAAGGACCATCATCACACTCACAGATTTGCCAACTAGTGCAAAGGCAACAGAACTGAGTGAGAGGTCGAACGGAAGCAGCGATAAACTCAGCAGTAAAAACAAGAATCTCCCTTAAAGCGACAGGTCACCCACAAATAAACTCGTTCATCTTTGAATCTCAAATTAAGATATTTTTTAAAGAAATCTGAGAGATTTCTTTCCCTACATTGAAAGTCTACGCAACTACCATATACTAAATACACCGTGGCTTAGATTTCTACACACTCTTACCGTGGCTTAGATTTCTACACACTCTTACCTTGGCTTAGATTTCTACACACTCTTTCTTACCTTGGCTTAGATTTCTACACACTCTTTCTTACCTTGGCTTAGATTTCTACACACTCTTACCTTGGCTTAGATTTCTACACACTCTTACCTTGGCTTAGATTTCTACACACTCTTTCTTACCTTGGCTTAGATTTCTACACTCTTTCTTACCTTGGCTTAGATTTCTACACACTCTTTCTTACCTTGGCTTAGATTTCTACACACTCTTACCTTGGCTTAGATTTCTACACACTCTTACCTTGGCTTAGATTTCTACACACTCTTACCTTGGCTTAGATTTCTACACACTCTTACCTTGGCTTAGATTTCTACACACTCTTACCTACCTTGGCTTAGATTTCTACACACTCTTTCTTACCTTGGCTTAGATTTCTACACTCTTACCTTGGCTTAGATTTCTACACTCTTACCTTGGCTTAGATTTCTACACACTCTTTCTTACCTTGGCTTAGATTTCTACACACTCTTACCTTGGCTTAGATTTCCACACTCTTTCTTACCTTGGCTTAGATTTCTACACACTCTTACCTTGGCTTAGATTTCTACACTCTTTCTTACCTTGGCTTAGATTTCTACACTCTTTCTTACCTTGGCTTAGATTTCTACACACTCTTTCTTACCTTGGCTTAGATTTCTACACACTCTTACCTTGGCTTAGATTTCTACACACTCTTACCTTGGCTTAGATTTCTACACACTCTTACCTTGGCTTAGATTTCTACACACTCTTACCTACCTTGGCTTAGATTTCTACACACTCTTTCTTACCTTGGCTTAGATTTCTACACACTCTTACCTTGGCTTAGATTTCTACACACTCTTTCTTACCTTGGCTTAGATTTCTACACTCTTACCTTGGCTTAGATTTCTACACACTCTTTCTTACCTTGGCTTAGATTTCTACACTCTTTCTTACCTTGGCTTAGATTTCTACACACTCTTTCTTACCTTGGCTTAGATTTCTACACACTCTTACCTTGGCTTAGATTTCTACACACTCTTACCTTGGCTTAGATTTCTACACACTCTTACCTTGGCTTAGATTTCTACACACTCTTACCTTGGCTTAGATTTCTACACACTCTTACCTACCTTGGCTTAGATTTCTACACACTCTTTCTTACCTTGGCTTAGATTTCTACACACTCTTACCTTGGCTTAGATTTCTACACACTCTTTCTTACCTTGGCTTAGATTTCTACACTCTTACCTTGGCTTAGATTTCTACACACTCTTTCTTACCTTGGCTTAGATTTCTACACACTCTTACCTTGGCTTAGATTTCCACACTCTTTCTTACCTTGGCTTAGATTTCTACACACTCTTACCTTGGCTTAGATTTCTACACTCTTTCTTACCTTGGCTTAGATTTCTACACACTCTTACCTACCTTGGCTTAGATTTCTACACACTCTTACCTTGGCTTAGATTTCTACACTCTTCCTTACCTTGGCTTAGATTTCTACACACTCTTTATTACCTTGGCTTAGATTTCTACACACTCTTACCTACCTTGGCTTAGATTTCTACACACTCTTAACTTGGCTTAGATTTCTACACTCTTTCTTACCTTGGCTTAGATTTCTACACACTCTTACCTACCTTGGCTTAGATTTCTACACACTCTTACCTTGGCTTAGATTTCTACACACTCTTTATTACCTTGGCTTAGATTTCTACACACTCTTACCTACCTTGGCTTAGATTTCTACACACTCTTACCTTGGCTTAGATTTCTACACACTCTTTCTTACCTTGGCTTAGATTTCTACACACTCTTACCTACCTTGGCTTAGATTTCTACACACTCTTTCTTACCTTGGCTTAGATTTCTACACACTCTTACCTACCTTGGCTTAGATTTCTACACACTCTTTATTACCTTGGCTTAGATTTCTACACACTCTTTATTACCTTGGCTTAGATTTCTACACACTCTTTCTTACCTTGGCTTAGATTTCTACACACTCTTTCTTACCTTGGCTTAGATTTCTACACACTCTTACCTACCTTGGCTTAGATTTCTACACACTCTTACCTTGGCTTAGATTTCTACACACTCTTTATTACCTTGGCTTAGATTTCTACACACTCTTTCTTACCTTGGCTTAGATTTCTACACACTCTTACCTACCTTGGCTTAGATTTCTACACACTCTTTATTACCTTGGCTTAGATTTCTACACACTCTTTATTACCTTGGCTTAGATTTCTACACACTCTTTATTACCTTGGCTTAGATTTCTACACACTCTTTATTACCTTGGCTTAGATTTCTACACACTCTTTCTTACCTTGGCTTAGATTTCTACACACTCTTACCTACCTTGGCTTAGATTTCTACACACTCTTTATTACCTTGGCTTAGATTTCTACACACTCTTTCTTACCTTGGCTTAGATTTCTACACACTCTTACCGTGGCTTAGATTTCTACACATTCTTTATTACCTTGGCTTAGATTTCTACACACTCTTTATTACCTTGGCTTAGATTTCTACACACTCTTTCTTACCTTGGCTTAGATTTCTACACACTCTTACCTACCTTGGCTTAGATTTCTACACACTCTTTATTACCTTGGCTTAGATTTCTACACACTCTTTCTTACCTTGGCTTAGATTTCTACACACTCTTACCTACCTTGGCTTAGATTTCTACACACTCTTTATTACCTTGGCTTAGATTTCTACACACTCTTTATTACCTTGGCTTAGATTTCTACACACTCTTTCTTACCTTGGCTTAGATTTCTACACACTCTTTCTTACCTTGGCTTAGATTTCTACACACTCTTACCTACCTTGGCTTAGATTTCTACACACTCTTACCTTGGCTTAGATTTCTACACACTCTTTATTACCTTGTCTTAGATTTCTACACACTCTTTCTTACCTTGGCTTAGATTTCTACACACTCTTACCTACCTTGGCTTAGATTTCTACACACTCTTTATTACCTTGGCTTAGATTTCTACACACTCTTTATTACCTTGGCTTAGATTTCTACACACTCTTTATTACCTTGGCTTAGATTTCTACACACTCTTTATTACCTTGGCTTAGATTTCTACACACTCTTTCTTACCTTGGCTTAGATTTCTACACACTCTTACCTACCTTGGCTTAGATTTCTACACACTCTTTATTACCTTGGCTTAGATTTCTACACACTCTTTCTTACCTTGGCTTAGATTTCTACACACTCTTACCGTGGCTTAGATTTCTACACATTCTTTATTACCTTGGCTTAGATTTCTACACACTCTTTATTACCTTGGCTTAGATTTCTACACACTCTTTCTTACCTTGGCTTAGATTTCTACACACTCTTACCTACCTTGGCTTAGATTTCTACACACTCTTTATTACCTTGGCTTAGATTTCTACACACTCTTTATTACCTTGGCTTAGATTTCTACACACTCTTACCGTGGCTTAGATTTCTACACATTCTTTCTTACCTTGGCTTAGATTTCTACACACTCTTACCTTGGCTTAGATTTCTACACACTCTTACCGTGGCTTAGATTTCTACACATTCTTTCTTACCTTGGCTTAGATTTCTACACACTCTTACCTTGGCTTAGATTTCTACACACTCTTTCTTACCTTGGCTTAGATTCCAACACACTCTTACCGTGGCTTAGATTTCTACACACTCTTACCGTGGCTTAGATTTCTACACACTCTTACCGTGGCTTAGATTTCTACACACTCTTACCTTGGCTTAGATTTCTACACACTCTTACCGTGGCTTAGATTTCTACACACTCTTACCGTGGCTTAGATTTCTACACACTCTTACCGTGGCTTAGATTTCTACACACTCTTACCTTGGCTTAGATTTCTACACACTCTTACCTACCTTGGCTTAGATTTCTACACACTCTTACCTACCTTGGCTTACCTACCTTGGCTTAGATTTCTACACACTCTTACCTACCTTGGCTTAGATTTCTACACACTCTTACCTTGGCTTAGATTTCTACACACTCTTACCTTGGCTTAGATTTCTACACACTCTTACCTTGGCTTAGATTTCTACACACTCTTTCTTACCTTGGCTTAGATTCCAACACACTCTTACCGTGGCTTAGATTTCTACACTCTTTATTACCTTGGCTTAGATTTCTACACACTCTTACCGTGGCTTAGATTTCTACACACTCTTACCGTGGCTTAGATTTCTACACACTCGTACCGTGGCTTAGATTTCTACACACTCTTACCGTGGCTTAGATTTCTACACACTCTTACCGTGGCTTAGATTTCTACACATTCTTTCTTACCTTGGCTTAGATTTCTACACACTCTTACCTTGGCTTAGATTTCTACACACTCTTACCTACCTTGGCTTAGATTTCTACACACTCTTACCTACCTTGGCTTAGATTTCTACACACTCTTACCTACCTTGGCTTACCTACCTTGGCTTAGATTTCTACACACTCTTACCTTGGCTTAGATTTCTACACACTCTTACCTTGGCTTAGATTTCTACACACTCTTACCTACCTTGGCTTAGATTTCTACACTCTTTCTTACCTTGGCTTAGATTTCTACACACTCTTTCTTACCTTGGCTTAGATTTCTACACACTCTTTCTTACCTTGGCTTAGATTTTTACACATTCTTTCTTACCTTGGCTTAGATTTCTACACACTCTTACCTTGGCTTAGATTTCTACACACTCTTTCTTACCTTGGCTTAGATTTCTACACACTCTTTCTTACCTTGGCTTAGATTTCTACACTCTTACCTACCTTGGCTTAGATATCTACACACTCTTACCTACCTTGGCTTAGATTTCTACACACTGACTCTTTCTTTGGCTTAGATTTCTACACACTCTTACTTTGGCTTAGATTTCTACACACTCTTACCTTGGCTTATATTTCTACACACTCTTACTTTGGCTTAGATTTCTACACACTCTTACTTTGGCTTATATTTCTACACAGTCTTACCTTGGTTTACATTTCTACACACTCTTACTTTGGCTTAGATTTCTACACACTCTTACTTTGGCTTATATTTCTACACAGTCTTACCTTGGCTTAGATTTCTACACACTCTTACTTTGGCTTAGATTTCTACACACTCTTACCTTGGCTCGTTTCCTGGTGTGTCCGTGATTCTGACAGCGCCGCTGTAGAGACAAAACACAATGTTTTTAAAATCATTTAAAATCATTCATTAATGATGACCTTCAGCACCAAACAAAACTTGATGGCCGATACTTCACAGAAGAAAGTTGACAAATAACATTATATTCAACATCAAGATGTTAGGTTGAATTTAACATGAATATTTCTGGTCTGGTAGTTGGTCACCATTTAATCAACTTTTAGTCTTTTTTCTTTTGATTCAGTTCAATTAAAACCTGGTCTGTGGCAGATCAGAAAGTTTTAGCTGGAGTTTAATGCATTGTGCTTTCTAAATATAAGTTTTAACCCATTTTATGCTCATTAATGCTGAAGTCTAATCATGTAAAACCAGTTTGTGGTCAGTAAGAAATGGACACTTATTCAGCGAGGACACATTACATTGATCAAAAGTGACAGTAAAGAAAAATTATAATGTTACAAAAGATTAAATTTAAAATAAATGCTGTTCTTTTGAACTTTCTATTCATCAAAGAATCCTGAAAAATAAAATGCATCAGTTTCCACAAAAATATTAAACTGTTTTCAACACTGATAATAATCATAAATGTTTCTTGAGCATCAAATCATCATATTAGAGTGATTTCTGAAGGATCATGTGACACTGAAGACTGGAGTAATGATGCTGAAAATTCAGCTTTGATCACAGGAATAAATTACACTTTACTATATATTCACATAGAAAACAGCTGATTTACATTCTAATAATATTTCATATTTCTACAGTAAAACGTCAAAACTGCCTGCGACCAACATCATCTTGGAAGACAAAGAAAGTTTAAAGTAGGGCTGGGTATCAATTCAGATGTTCCAATTCAATTCGATTTCAATTCTAAATTCGATTTCCGATTTCCAATTCGACTCAATGAATAAAGATTTAATACAAATCCTATATTTGTAAAAACAGTGAACTAGTGGTTAATTAATAAAAAGAAAATATGAGCCACAAACCTGTATATTAAACTCTTTTTATTTTAGGTACACTTGGGGTACATTAAAACTGAACCCAACTTTATATTTCAAATGCATACAATGAATAGAGAGGATTTTGATGAAAGATGAAAAATTTAAGCTGAAAACTGGACAGTCAGAACCCGTGTTGTTTTTGGCGGCCTGTTTTAATTTGAGTTTTAGTCTAGTCTTTGTGTCAAGCTGTCATTTTAGTTTTTATTAGTTTTAGTCACGTTCATACTCTTTTTAGTCTAGTCAAGTTTCAGTCGACTAAAAGTCTGAGCATTTTAGTCTAATTTTAGTCAGAATTATCCATGACTATTTTCGTCTAGTTTTAGTCGACGAAACCTGATGACATTTAGTCTAGTTTTAGTCAATGAAAATTGTATTTTAGTCTCTTTTTAGTAATGCAATTCTATTTAACCCAGTCTATATAGTGTACCACTATGGAAAAATAGCAAAAATAGCGAACAGAAAAGTAACACTCGTCTCATTTGTGGAGGTGGAAAAACAAGTTCTTTGTGACATCCAAGATTTATTGTATTAAAATTTAACTGCAAAAGAAAAGGCATGAGAGTCGGCTGTTTTTGTCAATTTTAAGTTTTAATTTATTTGTTTGCAATTTTAATATAACTACATGGCTAAATATTTTACCACTTGCTTATAAATCTATATCGAAGTAGTGCATTGAATAATACGTTGTTTAAATTGTGCTTAAAAGTGAATTAAGTCTATTAAAGAGTGTATATGTGTACAAAGAGAATCGCAATGCTGACAAAACTTTTTTTTTTAAATAAAAGTAGCTGATAACTTCTGGATTTGAAATAAAAATAGTGAGTATATGTTTGTGGTACAGTTTCGTCACGTGATAAAGGTTCGTTGACGACTATATTTAGTTATAATTTTCGTTGACGAAAGCAACACTGGTCAGAACAGTCGCATGCCTTGATCAAACAGGATCAGGTTATTTTATGTTTAAGATCAAACAAACATAAAATCTCACAGCATTAGCTGTAACAAGCCTATGAACAGTGGAGGAAAACCAATACTGGCTTTTGGGTGATAGATTAATAATTGACCCTTCGTAGGGAGTTTGATTGACAGGCGATCTGACCAATCATAATCCGCCATTTTTGTCCGAGCGTTATTGAAACGCGATTACGATTAATTGAAAAATCTTTTTTTTTTGTGCCCAGCCCTAGTTTCAAGCCTCCTTCCTAGAGCTTGTGAAATCTGCAG
>JAJAQA010000012.1:39131502-39176502 GCA_021464565.1 Rutilus rutilus | reverse complement strand
AACCGCGCATACTAAATGAGGCAAGGGTGTCAAGTTACATTCAAGATATTTTAAAGCATTTTTCAAGGGAAAAAAACTTTTAAAAATGTCATTTTGGTGCTAAAAGATGAGTTTTAAGGGATAAACTGATTGACTACAGGGGGACTTTAAAGACTTCTTCACTATTAAGTACATTTTGAGAATCAGTAGTTGCACATGAACATACGCACCATCATTTGAGATGGTTTTATGCGGTTCTCAATATTAAAAATGCACCATTATATATGTAACCTAATCATCTGAAACGGCTGATTGTGCAGCGAGCCGGTTTCAGCCGCGGTGCCCTCGGTGACGCGTGTATCCCTGGCACTGCCCACTTCACGCTGCGCCACTCCATCTGCTCAGGTACCACCGTCTCCCATCCTTTCTCTCGGTTTCTACTCTCTCGGCCCTCAACGGTGTGGAAAAACACGTCTATTTTCATCCATGCTCCCGCTGCTTCAGCTGGGAGAGAACGGGAGAGAGCAGCAAAACCTTCAAACAACCGTTGTAAGTAAAGGCACAGAAAAAGGCATCAGGATTATTGCATTAGCCTGGCATATGCCACGGACTGGCACTCAAACTGGCACCAGTGACCGCACCGAGGAATCCAGACAGCGGTTCACTGTTGGTCACTAGGGTTTGTGCCGATACAATCTTCTTCCTCCTGACGTTTTAAAATTTGGACTTGATTTTTCAAAATCAAAAGGCAAAAATCACTGATATTTAGGACTGCTTAATAATATCATGAGCAAAACCATTGCGAAAATATCATGATTTATATGCACTTTCAATGTGACTACTAAAACCTCGTCATTAGACTAGTTTGACAGTATAATCATGAGCATGACAGCATTAATACAGGGATGTTTATATAGCGTCTCTGACTTACACTTCAGTAGCAAAAACAGTTGATTAAACGTTTGATTAATTCCTGTTAAAATCAGTTCAATGAAACAATTCCAACCTGAATCTATTTGAAAATGTCAAAATAAGATTATATATATATATATAAAAAATCAACTAATTAATTGCACACTTTGCTGTAATTAATTGCAATTAATTGCATTTCCCCCAAGCTTGTAATCATCAATATTTAAACTTAGAATCACCTAATTAAATTAAACAACACAGGGAAAAAAGGAACAGAAAATAGCCCTATATTAAAATAATATTAAACATCAATATATCAATATATTATTATTTTTCAATAATCAATCAACAATCAATTTAACAGATTTTTTTTTATTTTTTTATTTTTACGAATTATCAAAATAAAATATAGTCCTACAAAGCTATTATTACCCGAGCATGTGATCAGAGCAGGTCATTTTACCATTGTTGCCTAGCATGACTATTCGACTATTTGACTATGAGAAATTTCACGTTTGGGCCGTTAACGACAGAGCAGAACATTGAGCAGAGAGCGCAGCGCGCTGACACACACACACACACACACACACACACACACACGGAAGCGCGGCGCACACACGGAGCGGAAAAGACCCGCTCATGAAAGCTGTGCGAGAATGAAACCTGATCGCCGAACACGGAGGGGCGGGACGGTATATTTTCTGCCTTTTCAATAGCAGCCGCAACAGGAAATCATTAAAACGAGGCCAAAAAAAAAGTGATGCGTTAATTGCGTTATTTTTTTTTAATGCGTTAAACATCTCAAATTAATCGCAAAAATGAATGCGTTAATTCCCCCAGCCCTAATATATATATATATATATATATATATATATATATATATATATAAAAAATATATATTCAATACAATATATGCAACCTATTTATCAATAATTAAACACATTTATCCCTTAAAACTCATCTTTGATCACAAATCTGACATAAAATGAAATTGCTTTAAAATATCTTGAATGTAACTCGACACCCGTGCCTCATTTAGTATACGCGGTTCTATGAATATGCAAATGAGCCCCGCCTCCACTCACTCCCTCAGCTCAGAGATCCACTGGTTGACGATCACACGTTGATCTGATTGGTTACAAGGTAGTTTGTGACGTCAGAAACACCAGTGATTTCAAAGCGTGTTTTTGAGACTGTCTTATTTGTCTTACAGCAGATTAAAAACACCACATAGACACATAAACAACATTAAAAGCTGGATTTTCACCACAGCGGGACTTTAAACACTTAAAAATAATGACAATTATGTTGTCTGGAGAAAATGACTGATGGCTATAAAGTTACACCCCTCATACACTCAATTCACCCCTGAGAGCAAAATATGCTTTTAATATGCTCTGAAATAATGCGAATTTCAATATTGCAAAAAAAGTTGATCAGTCCAATAACAGGATAAAAGCGCAGATGAGAAGCAGTCCGAGACACTAGTGAACAAACAAGCCGTTTAAAGATCAATCACAAGACCTTTTCTCTGATCTAATGCATCATTAAAACACACCTTTCATTAAAGCGACATGCGAAGAGAACAGCCAGAAGTTTTCAATATAACAGTAAACATGGAAATATGTGTTCAAACAATCATCGTCAAACACGATAAGACCTCAAACATCATCATGAATAATTAGTTCTTACTGTTGCATAGGTTGCGTGTCCCTTGTTGTTTTAGGAAGCCCAGCAAAGACACAAGCAAACCAATGTAAAATTAATTAAAAAGAGGGAATAGAGCAGACAAACAGTAGATGAGCAGAAGTGGTCGTACGGACTTTAAAGTGAGAGAGTTTGAGGCAAGTATCACAGTTATACGCATGATGTTCAATACTGTATATTTATTAACACACTACCCGCTGATCTCACATTAGGCCTGTACATGAGGGGAGCGCAGTGAACCTGATGACTTTGAAGCCAATTACACCGTTAGCTGCTCTCCATGGGTTGGTATTGATTTTTCCTTTCCTCTGCCTCAGTCTCTCCTCCACAAACACACACACACACACACACACACACACAGAGAGATATTACACACAATTATACGTCTTTTTCCCACGGTTGGTCGTTAGTATGCAAAGGAGACGCCAGCTATCAAGTACACGGACAGCACAGATAAACAGACCCTCTAAAGCACATCGATGCCGACGGTCGGCGACGCTTACGAACTGATTCATCTCACATTAGTTCATTTCACTGGTTCATTTCACCAGGAAGAAACATGAATCATCTCAATGTAAAAACGCCAAAGCATGCACTTTATGCAGTGATGAATAGGCCTGAAACATGCACACGTCGTCATGCATGTCGAAAATCCATGAATGAAGCAAATATTTATGTTATTTGTTAATAAAACTTGCCTGAAATTGAAACAGCCAATGAATGAATGAATGAATGAATGAATTGCTTTCAAGAACGGAAAAAGGACCACATGAGATAAATATCATATCATATATATGATTATTTAAACTTAGCCTTTCAGGACAGGTCTGCATGATTAATCGGAATAAAAATGAAACTGCAATATGGCTTAGTACGATAATTAAATGGCAAAGGCTTTGATTTAATAACATAAACATGCGTTGCATGTTCCAGAATGAAGCGCAGCACTGTGGCACTTTAAGCCGTTTCCCCTCATCATTAGCATTGCAACTTTAGTTTTCTCAGAATATTAACATTGCAAATTTACTGTAAAATAAATATTATTTTATTTTAATTTAATACTCAATTTATTTCAAAGTAATCTAAAAAATAATAATAATAAAAAAAAAAAAAAAATAATAATAATAATAATTATTATTATTATTATTATTAGATTATAAATATAATTTATTGATATCATTAAAAAAATATTATTATTAAGCAAATTGATATATACACACGACCATTTTTGTAAACCATGCAAGCACAGCAAACCTATAAATCATATTTTAAAAATCACAAATTTTCTCAGAAA
Source organism: Rutilus rutilus (assembly GCA_021464565.1). Taxonomy (NCBI): domain Eukaryota; kingdom Metazoa; phylum Chordata; class Actinopteri; order Cypriniformes; family Leuciscidae; genus Rutilus; species Rutilus rutilus. Next base: position 39,172,610 of record JAJAQA010000012.1, on the reverse strand, counting down.
AAATTATTAGATATTTTCTCCAACTTAAGTGGCCCCAATATAGAACAAATGTAACATTTACATTACATTTGTGCATTAAGCAGATGCTTTTATCCAAAGAGACTTACAGTGCCAATAACAACATATAGAAAAATTAACATATAGAGGCTCATTTAACAATTTGAGACTTCTAACATGCATCAGATCTGTCAGGTGACGCGTCACATGATCAGAAGGCCGGTGAATGGCGGCGGGTTCACAGTAAGTATGAAGAACCTGAAGAGACTCAACCACACCATCCAGATCAACAGCAAAACACACACCCAAAGAGGACCTGAAAGAGGGCAGTGTAACAAACCACCTCGAACTTCTACAAATACACACAATAATGTGGATCTTAAACTATAATACAAGTTATTTAATGGTCCTCATGTGGCTCCTCATCTTCTAGACCAGCACAAGTGTAGAGCTGCACTCAGCGGTTCGATTACGACAGCCGAGATGAGTACAGACGGACCGGATTGTGCGGCATGTTGCAAATGAGACACAATTGGCCTCCAGGCCAGAACGATATCCAGTCTATTGAGCTAAATAAGAGCAGGGTAATTTCTGTCACAGCTCGATAACAAGACAACAAAAGGCTAAATATTTATTTTGGGAGAACATGTTGACTCGGCGCTCGACATCTTGCGTGTCGTTTGTCAGAGGCTGCGTGAGTCACGGGCAATATGTCCAGCAACTCGGCTCTCCGCAATCCGTCAGCTGTTCGACGCGTCACTCAAAACTAATTCATCTCATTAATATTCATGAGGGCCGGGACAGAGCCACGCAGTTTTAACACATTTTCTGCATGAATTATGGTGGAGAGTGTGCAGGATTTTAATCTGAATGTATTAAAAGGAGTTCAGAGAAAAGATAACATGGTTAACTTGGGGGAAAAATGTGATTGGTCATGATGGTTGACTAAATTGACTAGTCATCAGGTGAGTTTAATTATGCAGGCCTTTCTTTAGACCAGTGTGCAATTTACTACATATTACAAAATTGACTCTTGATCTGTTAAGGCAACTGTCCTACAGGTCTATTACTGATCTACATTTGTACATTTAAAGGTTGTATCAGTGATTTCAGGCCACATTCATCTAATCTTTCCTAACGATCCGCTAGCTGCCCGCCCCATAAGCATGCCGTCAAAAAAACGCATCACTGTTGGCAGCCTAGGCTCTGAGATCTGCACACAAAAACAATTGGTTTCACCAACCACTCAAAACCAAAACAAATAGTGTTCCAACCAATCACAGATGGGGGGGGGGGGGGGGGGGGGGGTGTTGTGAGGTTTTGTGGCTGCACGCGAAGTCGGAGCTGAAGAAGAAGCTGGCTCAAAACCTCACAACACACCCCCCCCCACAACCTTTAAGAGGGAATTGTGAGTGGTACTTCTCTGAGTGATCGAATTATGATTTTTCTAATAAAATTAAAAAAAATAATTTAAAATGTGTTTTAAAAGCAAAGCTCTAGATTTCCTATACATGTTTATAGGGTTACACAATTTGCTTCCCAAAAATAATAATAATAATAATAATAATAACAATAACAACAATGTAATAATATATAAAATAATAATAATAATAATAATAATAATAATAATAAAAGTAATAATGCTAAAAATAACAAAAAACTAAAAGTAATAGTACTAAATAAAAATAAAATAAATATTTAAATAAAGTAATAATGCTAAAAAATTAAAGAACATAAAAAAATAAAAATAATAATAATAATAATAAACAACTGAAGTAATACTAAATAAAAATATTAATCAAATTAAGAAATAATACTATTGTAATATTTTACTGTCAAATAAAATGTTTTAATAATTTTTACTTAATTTTACAGGACATCTCTTAGCTTTTGATGACAAAAGTCATTTTATAAGCGCTTCTCATTACATGTCTGGAAACATGTTTGTGCTTTTTTTTTATGTATGTTAAATCGACCCAAACAAGCAGCATTTAGAGTCGCTCTGAGACACTGGATCGTGAGCTAAACGCGTGTAAATAAACAGCGCTGCGCTTCACTCTGAAACACGCAACGCATATATTCATTTAATAAAAATTGCAACGATTGCAATTTGATAATCGCACTAAGCCAGATCTCAATTTCGTTTTTTCGTTTCGTTGTTTGCAGCCCTGCTTAATACAGGATTTACAGGTTTCAAAAACAAACAGTTGTGTACGTGTCAATTAACACCGAAGCCATCAAACGTGAATAATTTCCAAACAAACGCTCCGTTCCTTAATGATAGAGACCATGCACGCTGAAAAATGAAAAGGCGAATGATCAAATCACCGTTACAGGATGAGGAGGAAAAATGTGGCTAAATAACAGTGTGAGCGCTGCGTGTTATTTATAGACACAGATACTTTATTCAGGAGAGCAGCACTGTGCAGTCTCCATTTCTCTCGCTTTACTCCCATCTCTGCTGAGGATTCTCTCGCTCTTTGTTTCTCTCCCTCACTGACACTCTGTTCTGGCACACGGTGTTCAAAAATAACCCGCGTGTGTTTGCGTGAGGCTCAGGTGGAGAAGCATACCCAGGGTTCGGGCTCTGCAGGGGAACATGCTTGTTTTTGTGATATAACGAATATTCACAATGAAACTCACAGTGATTTTGATGCCAACTTAAAAATCAAGCAACGTCGTAAATATTGGCCAAAAAAAGCGTGCATTATTACATTCAGCATGAAATAAAACTGACCATAATTTATGCATATTACTAGTCTTTAGATAAATTCATCTGTGTTGCGTAACACGAGAGTGAACCTCATTGGTTCTTATAGAAGCTCAAACGTGATGCGTAACACGAGAATGAACCTCATTGGTTCTTATAGAAGCTCAAACGTGATGCGTAACACGAGAGTGAACCTCATTGGTTCTTGAGAAGCTCAAACGTGATGCGTAACACGAGAATGAACCTCATTGGTTCTTATAGAAGCTCAAACGTGATGCGTAACACGAGAGTGAACCTCATTGGTTCTTATAGAAGCTCAAACGTGATGCGTAACACGAGAACGAACCTCATTGGTTCTTATAGAAGCTCAAACGTGATGCGTAACACGAGAATGAACCTCATTGGTTCTTATAGAAGCTCAAACGTGATGCGTAACACGAGAATGAACCTCATTGGTTCTTATAGAAGCTCAAACGTGCTGCGTAACACGAGAACAAACCTCATTGGTTCTTATAGAAGCTCAAACGTGATGCGTAACACGAGAATGAACCTCATTGGTTCTTATAGAAGCTCAAACGTGCTGCGTAACACGAGAATGAACCTCATTGGTTCTTGAGAAGCTCAAACGTGATGCGTAACACGAGAACGAACCTCATTGGTTCTTATAGAAGCTCAAACGTGATGCGTAACACGAGAATGAACCTCATTGGTTCTTATAGAAGCTCAAACGTGCTGCGTAACACGAGAATGAACCTCATTGGTTCTTGAGAAGCTCAAACGTGCTGCGTAACACGAGAACGAACCTCATTGGTTCTTATAGAAGCTCAAACGTGATGCGTAACACGAGAATGAACCTCATTGGTTCTTATAGAAGCTCAAACGTGCTGCGTAACACGAGAATGAACCTCATTGGTTCTTATAGAAGCTCAAACGTGCTGCGTAACACGAGAATGAACCTCATTGGTTCTTGAGAAGCTCAAACGTGCTGCGTAACACGAGAACAAACCTCATTGGTTCTTATAGAAGCTCAAACGTGATGCGTAACACGAGAGTGAACCTCATTGGTTCTTATAGAAGCTCAAACGTGCTGCGTAACACGAGAATGAACCTCATTGGTTCTTATAGAAGCTCAAACGTGCTGCGTAACACGAGAATGAACCTCATTGGTTCTTGAGAAGCTCAAACGTGATGCGTAACACGAGAACGAACCTCATTGGTTCTTATAGAAGCTCAAACGTGATGCGTAACACGAGAATGAACCTCATTGGTTCTTGAGAAGCTCAAACGTGATGCGTAACACGAGAACGAACCTCATTGGTTCTTATAGAAGCTCAAACGTGATGCGTAACACGAGAATGAACCTCATTGGTTCTTATAGTAGCTCAAACGTGCTGCGTAACACGAGAATGAACCTCATTGGTTCTTGAGAAGCTCAAACGTGCTGCGTAACACGAGAATGAACCTCATTGGTTCTTATAGAAGCTCAAACGTGCTGCGTAACACGAGAACAAACCTCATTGGTTCTTATAGAAGCTCAAACGTGATGCGTAACACGAGAATGAACCTCATTGGTTCTTATAGAAGCTCAAACGTGATGCGTAACACGAGAATGAACCTCATTGGTTCTTATAGAAGCTCAAACGTGATGCGTAACACGAGAATGAACCTCATTGGTTCTTGAGAAGCTCAAACGTGCTGCGTAACACGAGAACAAACCTCATTGGTTCTTATAGAAGCTCAAACGTGATGCGTAACACGAGAATGAACCTCATTGGTTCTTATAGAAGCTCAAACGTGCTGCGTAACACGAGAATGAACCTCATTGGTTCTTGAGAAGCTCAAACGTGATGCGTAACACGAGAACGAACCTCATTGGTTCTTATAGAAGCTCAAACGTGATGCGTAACACGAGAATGAACCTCATTGGTTCTTGAGAAGCTCAAACGTGATGCGTAACACGAGAACGAACCTCATTGGTTCTTATAGAAGCTCAAACGTGATGCGTAACACGAGAATGAACCTCATTGGTTCTTATAGTAGCTCAAACGTGATGCGTAACACAAGAACAAACCTCATTGGTTCTTGAGAAGCTCAAACGTGCTGCGTAACACAAGAGTGAACCTCATTGGTTCTTGAGAAGCTCAAACGTGCTGCGTAACACGAGAATGAACCTCATTGGTTCTTGAGAAGCTCAAACGTGCTGCGTAACACGAGAGTGAACCTCATTGGTTCTTGAGAAGCTCAAACGTGCTGCGTAACACGAGAGTGAACCTCATTGGTTCTTGAGAAGCTCAAACGTGCTGCGTAACACGAGAATGAACCTCATTGGTTCTTGAGAAGCTCAAACGTGATGCGTAACACGAGAATGAACCTCATTGGTTCTTGAGAAGCTGAAACGTGCTGCGTAACACGAGAATGAACCTCATTGGTTCTTGAGAAGCTCAAACGTGCTGCGTAACACGAGAATGAACCTCATTGGTTCTTGAGAAGCTCAAACGTGATGCGTAACACGAGAATGAACCTCATTGGTTCTTGAGAAGCTCAAACGTGATGCGTAACACGAGAATAAACCTCATTGGTTCTTGAGAAGCTCAAACGTGCTGCGTAACACGAGAATGAACCTCATTGGTTCTTGAGAAGCTCAAACGTGATGCGTAACACGAGAATGAACCTCATTGGTTCTTATAGAAGCTCAAACGTGCTGCGTAACACGAGAATGAACCTCATTGGTTCTTGAGAAGCTCAAACGTGATGCGTAACACGAGAATGAACCTCATTGGTTCTTGAGAAGCTCAAACGTGCTGCGTAACACGAGAATGAACCTCATTGGTTCTTATAGAAGCTCAAACGTGCTGCGTAACACGAGTGTGAACCTCATTGGTTCTCGCACGTCAAACAAACATGCTTGAGCTTCCGTTTACCATATCTGATGTGTGCGTTGATAAATGTTTATATATGAATAAAAGCCTAAATTAAGACTGTTCATCATATAAAGCGAATGAATCTCTTCAGAAAATTGACTTAATCACTCGATTCATATGGATTAGTTTTACAATCTCTTTATGAACTTTTCAAAGTGTCAGTTGTGTAGCCGTCAATAGAGGGACAGAAATCTCAGATTTCATTAAAAGATCTTCATTTGTGTTTTAAAGATGAACAAAAGTCTTACGGGTTTGGAGGGAGAGTAAATGACAGAATTACAATTTTTGGGTGAACTGTCCCTTTAAATCTCAGTTCCTTTTTATGAACTAAGTTCTCGTGAATCTCCCCTGCGCCGCCTCCTGATGTTCTGCGCTCTAACACACATCTCTCATCGGTGTGTGTGTGTGTGACATGAATGACGTCTCTCTCTCCTGCAGAGATTCACCCCCGGCGTGGGTGACGAGGACGCAAGGACACAGTGAAAGGGAATTCCTCATTACCTCAGCAAATACACTCTCTTTATCGACCTCTACGCAAGTGGGCAGACGGGGATCGCTTTCAACACTGCACACACACACACACACACACCCACGACCGACTGACCCACACTGAAGCCTGTCGCTCATCAACATGCACTTCCACAGATGCGTGAAGCATAATACAAACATTCACAAGACCGATTCTGCATGCAAGTAATGCTTTCAAGCGAAACAATTAACATTCACTTGCGTGCGAGAACGGCTCATTCACCTCTACCAGCTCCACCTGACGTCAGTGAATGATGTCAAAACCCACGGCAAGAGTGTCAGAAATCTGCGGCTGTCTGAAAGCAGACTTAACAGCTCAGCTTCACATGTCGATGCATTGTTTTTTAAAACAGGCTTACAAAAACTTCAGCACATTTCTTCTAAACTCTCTGACCCATTTTCACCAGTCTCGGCTTTATGGACTACATTTCCCACAATGCACCTGATGGTTTAGTCATAAGCAGAACGTTTCAGTGTGATTTTAAAAATCGCCCGAATACACTCATAAGCAGACCTTTACTCAGACTTTTCACATGCATGCATGCCTGCGCATATGCACCACACACACACACACACACCGCTTACTATATCGGCTGATTTATCGCTGATCTCCCCGCATCATTAGGTGCAGCGCCGAGCGCATTTCAGTTTCTCTAACAGAGAACAGACAGTTCTCCACCTCTCCGCTTAGTTTTCTCTCTCGCTTCGTTTCTGACGCCCCCCTGCTTTTTCTGAATGAAGCACAGCCGATCTCTCTCTCTCTCTCTCTCTCTCTCTGAGTGAGCATGCGCTCATTTACTCATCCTCCCTCACTCATTCTCCTTCACTCATTCACTCTCAAACAGCGCAAATGCACTGATGAGAACCTCAACACTCATGAAAACGACACGCTAGACAGATGAACATGGGTATTTGACTAACATACAGGTTTCTTCCACATTATAGGTTAAAAGTAATATATTTGTATTAGCGATGCACGATATATCGGCCACCATATCGGTAGATATATGTTCATGTTTAAAGTTATGGCTATCGGCCTGATAAGAAGATTTGTCCGATATATTAAAGCCGATAAATAATGTATTATTTCCTTCAGCTGAGACACTTCAGATGTGCACTGTTCAACATGATGGCTTTAAATAGCTTGAAATATGATTGGAATCACTTCAAAAAAGCAAAATACAGTGAAGTGCAACACGTGCAGCGCAAGTCTGTCATATCAGCTACATAAAATTATAATGAGAACATTATAATTGTGTGCTTGAGACATGGATTTAATGGTGAGACTTTTGTTTTTGTAATCAGGCTCTCAGAAATGATATAAAAATTTGGATTTAGATTTAGATTTATTGGCCGATATATCGGTTATCGGCGTTCAAATATAAAGAATTATCGGTTATCGATATCAGCCAAAATTTTCATATCGGTGCATCCCTAATTTGTATGAGAGAAAGTGTATGTTGTGGGTGCAATAACTCTGTTTCACACTGAAAAAAATAAGTTTTTTCTTCTGGATGGAAAAAAGAATGAACAGAACATGATGACCTGCGATATTAATGCAATGCTGTCATGTCAATCAGTCATAAGTCCAACCATACAAGAGTCAACAGCTTCTGACAGTGTGTTGAGTGGGTCACTGATGTGAAATCTGTGCATCGAAGCAAAGCCAGCTGGGAAGGAGTAGGTGTGCCGTCACAGAGAACACTGGTCAGCGTAACGCTTTATTACAGATCAATAGACACTGGAGATGTGCGTGCATGTTTGTGCTGTCTGTCTGTGTTGCTTTTACTGTCCATCTCCAGAAACAGGACAGACATTACAGATGGAAACAACCCTTTCTTACTCTCACCTCATCCTGAAGAGCTTCAGTCAACGCTACGGTTTTCTGTCATAATCATTTGTTAACAAACAAGTATTCATTACTGTCAATGAGCTCATTATTTCTGCATTAAATTGTTACATTGTTTAAATGCATTTTTTTGGCATGAATTATTGAATTGTGAGATAAATTTTTAGCTAACTTTGATTTGTATATGTACATTTCAGCCAATCAGAACAGCGTGTGGGCGGAGTCAGCTAATCAGAACAGTGTGTGGGCGGAGTCAGCCAATCAGAACAGCGTGTGGGCGGAGTCAGCCAATCAGAACAGTGTGTGGGCGGAGTCAGCCAATCAGAACAGCGTGTGGGCGGAGTCTCGCGGCACCAGAGAGTAATCTTGATGGCAATCGCAAGAAAATGGATAAGTAGCTGCATAATCAAATTCACAAATATTACACCATTTAAACATTATTAAAAATACATAGGCTGAGTTACTAAAACAATCTTTGTCGAAGAATACACTTGTTTGTTCACAGTTTGAACGTTCTTGCTTCCATTTGTTTAATTCCAAGATCTGAGGTGAATTATCCACTGTTGCTTTTACAGCCACAAAGCTGGAGCACTACATGATATTCAGAGTCACATGACACGCTTTTAACATTAAATAAAGCACATAAACAGCACCTGAGATTATCATCGCCACACTTTGTGTTTGTTGTTCCAGCGCGACGTCGCAGAAAAAAATTAACCGTTTCTAAAATAAATTCGTTGTGTGTCGCCGCCGCCGCTGGTTAGGACAAAAACGTGTAGTTAGGACACGGTGTCATCCATCAAAACTTTACTAGCAAGACGCTGGTTTGCTTTATCTAGCCGAGAAACGTAGTTAGCGTATCATCTGGCCATTCAGCCGTGGGATGCTTTGACATTGTGTTCAGTCAGTACTTCACAGAAAGGCTCGTGCTCTTCAGAAACAATCACAGAATATGACAGAACTCGTGTTTTACAGTCTGGAATGAATAAAACTCACTGCTCTCTCTGATGTAATCAGCCTGGTTTTCTTTAAATTAGCACTGCTTTGGACTAATTGTTTGAATGAATTCACTTACAGGATCACTGGACTGAAAAGTTTAGCTACTTAAAATGATCCGATTGCAAACAGAGAAGCAAAATCAGGATAAAGGGTTTGGAACAAAAGAAGCCAGGAATGAGAATAGAAATTTCCGCCTACTAGGGTTACAGGTGTTTCCGCCATTGTAAACGCTGCGCGACTTAAATTACGTTAATGACGCGATTTCACATGCTTTAGTCATTTAAATGCGTTATTTGCATAAAATTATTTTAACACATTAAAGTCCCCCTGTGGTGAAAATCCAGCGTTTAATGTTGTTTATGTGTCTATGTGGTGTTTTTAATACGCTTTAAGGACAAAGCATGTGTAAGTTCATAAGTCGACACCATTGCTGAGTATTTCCTCCTTAAAACTGCAGTGAACCAAAGACAGTCTCAAACACACGCTTTGAAATCGCTGGTGTTTCTGACGTCACAAACTACCTTGTAACCAATCAGATCAACGTGTGATCGTCAACCAGTGGATCTCTGAGCTGAGGGAGTGAGTGGAGGCGGGGCTCATTTGCATATTCATAGAACCGCGCATACTAAATGAGGCAAGGGTGTCGAGTTACAGTCAAGATATTTTAAGACAAAGATTTTTTTTTTATTAAAAAACATTTAAATATGTAATTTTGTTGGATTTTAAGGGATAAAGTTATTGACTACAGGGGGACTTTAAGGATTTTGAAATTATTGCATGCGTTAACATTGACAGCCCTGAGTTAAAGTGAAACTACACTGTGGAAAATGTCCCATACAAATAAACGTAATTGTTTTGGTGCATCACTGTTTAAAACCGACTAGTTTTTGAAAGTGTGTAGTTTTGCACACACACACACACACACACACACACAACATGGTGGTGTCCCCGTCTCTCATTCCCTGTCCCGTCTCATGGCAGAAAACTGATGATTATCCTCCGTAAGAGCTCTGAATCTTAGCGTTGCTCCCAGTCACTGCCATCCAGCAACCATTAATAATTCACAAGCAGAAATCCACAGGGAAGGAGGGAGGAACAATCGTGCGAAAGCAGCGAGGAACAACACGGAGGAAACGAGCTGAGGAAACAGAATATGAGGACAGAACAACAACAGATGAAAAGAGAAAGCGTGAATTAGAGGAAGAAAGGTGTGAGATGAGGAGGGAGAATCTAATAGCATCATGAATCTGGGAGGAAAAGATGAGCGAGTGAACGAGAGAAAGGGAGGGAAGCACATGCTCGATGCTGGTCTATAAATAGCTCTTCAAATCTCTCTCTCTCTCAAAAAAAACAAAAAAAAACAAAGCATACTGCCTGTGCTGCTGCAAAACGAACACAAGATGGACCAAAACCACACACACACACACACACACACCATCATCATACAACCACGGAGGCCGGATCCATGTTCAGGTCCACAAAGCATCGTGATACGACTCCTTATCAATATTACAGAAGCCCTTCCAGCTAAATATGACCGAACACCCGCCATCTCATATGTGGGAGGACTGCGCCAAACCAGTCTCGCTTCAAACCGCATTACAGTCCATAAACACACAACTTTAGACACACAACTCTGGGCCTGTTCTCTCAGCTCGGCGGAGGGCGAACTGGTGATTAAAGGGCATATTGTAGAGTCAATGCATATAGATTATCTTTAAATATTTATACTTATAAAATGCTATTAAGGCTTCTGGAGTCGTTTTTGTGAGAACATTGTACTTCCGCATCTGATCTGGGCTCGTTCTCGCAACTCGGCTGAGGGGAAACATCTGATTATTAACATCTGTAATGTGTTTTATCAATCAGATGCTAAATACATACATGCATAGATACATATCTGTGCATTAATAACTGTAAGAGCACTAATGCAGAATGGTAACTCATCTCTTCTGTGACGATATCAAATTTTCATGCTGCGATAATCGCTGAAGCTTTTATCACGATATTGAAATAAGTTGCAAAAAAAAAAAAAAGAAAAGTGTCATACTATAACAGATTTAACAAGTTTATACAATAAAGCAAATGTATAAAGTATACAAATGTTTCAAACAGATTAAAGTGCGAAAGAAATATAAAGAATAATAGGTAACACTATATAATGTCTCGTCAGTCAATGCATTCACACAATTTGTTTACAGAAGTTATTATTATGCTTTGTTGAAGTTAGTTAAAAAAAAATAGAGAGAGCTGTTTGAAGGTATGAAGGTCCGTTACGAGCCTAACGACACTGCAATATTAACAATTAATTTTGCAGAACATCCCAGACAGAATCTGCAGACTCTACTACATGTTTTTTTGTTGGGGGAATTGATCTACAGAACAGATTTTAAACTGAATTGACTGTACTTCACTCGCATTTACAACCGAGAGTAAGGCTGCATAATTAATCAGAAATGTAACAGATCACGATTATGGCTGTATTCTGATTTATGCTTCATGTGCATCAGATATTTCCTACTTCCCACTTCTGAAGCTGTAATTATGAGTTTGTTGTGTGTGTTCAAGTGCTTTATTGTCTTAAAGAATAGGTACAGAATGTAAAAATGTACAGAAGAAATGTAAAACGTAATATTTTAAATAAAATGTAGTGCTATTGTGTGTTTTAGGAAGCCAAATATTATTATTATTTCTATGACAGTAATGGCCTATGTTGTAAAACAAATGCACTGTAAAATTAATATTTCATAAGTATATAATTTTACTTCTGTGACACTACATAAAATTATAACAAGACCATTATAATTGTGTGTTTGGGACATGACTTTTAATGGCTTTGAATGTTTTTGTAATCAGGCTCTCAAAAATTTGGATTTAGATTTATCGGCCAATATATATCGGTTATCGTCTTTCACACAAAGGATTATCGGTATCGGCCAAAATAGTCATATTGCTGCATGCCTAGACTATATACTTATTTCATTAAATCACAGTCTTCTGTGAACTAATGAGGGAACAAAGCCAAGTTGTGCTTTTGATTTTAGTTCGTTTGACAGATAGGGTTAGGGTTAGCAATGGCACAAAACAACATTAGAGATCTTTTACGTTATTATGACAAGTTTTAAAATATTTCCGTTTCATTATGAAGCTGTGCCGCCCAAGAGGACGTCTGATTGACATTTAAAGCAGCCAATCACACGGTCGATGTCCCCATAACAACAAACCGGTGTGCAATTCATTCAAGAAAGTCGCTCAAGTAGTAACGAAACAGTTAAAGTTTAGACAAAATATGAACCGTTCTCTCAAATGCCAGAATGAACCGATATTGAGATTCAGAATCATCATGAAACAGTCAAATATACTAAGAAGTGAATGCAAGTACATTAGCAGCACATATTCAATTAAATAAAAAACAACTTTCACACGACACGCTTCATTGGACATTGCTTTAGTATTTATAAACACTGGCATCCATTAAGCATCTCATGTTCTTAATCATCTAACGAATGCAAACGTCCTCAAAACACTGACAATCAGTGATTATAACGAGCGATTGTAGATCAAACGCTTCAGAACGGGGCCAACAGGACTTCATCACTGATAATTAAGCGTTTCTGCACTCGTGAATAATTTAGCAAGGATTGATTTCCCATTCCTGCACTCATTTACTAAAACAACTCCCCCAATCTACTGTATTAGGGACAACATCTCGACCACAGCACTCGGACGTCGCCTCTCAGGACAATCTGGTTGTTCATTTCAGCGTGAAAAATCACACACTAAATGTCACGGATCACATCACATCAGACTCTCCTGAAGACACACACAATCTTTCAGCAATCAAGACACAAATCAAGAGAGCTTCAAAGCACCTTACGACACACCTGACCAACACACACACAAATAACTCTATTAACAAGGTGTGTGTATCTTCAGCTTTTCAGATAAATCAGTGTAAATGGCATCTAGTCGATTAATTTAGGGATGCACGATATCTCGGCCGCCATATCGGTATCTACTGATATATGTTCATTTTAATGTTATGGTTATCGGCCTGATAAGAAGATTTAGCTGATATATTAAAGCTGATAAATAATGTATTATTTCCTTCAGGTGAGACACTTCAGATGTGCAACTGTTCAACATCATGATTATGAATTGCTTGAAATATGATTGAAATATGAAAGAAAATACAGTGAAGTGCAACGAGTGCAGAATTAATACAAAGATTAATACGGCAAGTCTGTCATAAAATTATAATGAGAACATTAGAATTGTGTGTTTGGGACATGACTTTTAATGGTGAGACTTTTGTTTCATGCTCTCAAAAATTATATAAAAATTTGGATTCATCGGCCAATATATCAGTTATCGGCTTTTAAATAAAGAATTGTCGTTTATCGGCCAAAATATCCCTAGATGAATTACATTAGAGCTGGTCAAAACTACACGCATGCATTAACTGGAGAAATCTCCATGACTTTTCCAGGGCAAGTAAAGTCAATTTTCAGATTTTTATGACATAAATCAGTGTAAATATCAGGAAGGCTCAGTCGTCAAAAAGCAGCATCTGAAACGTTGATTACAGAAAATTACAAATGTTTCACAAGCAGTAATCAGACTATAACCAAGGAAAACTCCTTCATGCACGATCAGCCATGAACATTTATAACCCATTTCTTTCTTCCATCCAAAGACAAACACAAAATTCTAAATACAAATCTAATGCAAAAGGACATGAATTCAAGCGTTCGTTTCTGTGTGACTTCTTGTCCTGCTGTAAATATCAAGTACACTATAAAACTGTAGATCGCACGTTTACAGATGGTCACGTTATGCGTCAGCGTGCACATTAAAGCATGTCAACCATCTCAACCGCACAGGATAACCTGCCCACCTGCAATATAACGCTACAAAACAACCGTTTGCCTGGGTGAAAACTTACATTGTGCAAAGTTTAATTCCTCATATGTGACCCTGGACCACAGAACCAGTCACGAGTCGCACGGGTTTATCTGTGGCAATAGCCAACAGTGTGGGTCAAAATTATAGATTTTTCTTTTATGCCAAAAATCATTAGGATATTAACCCTTTAGAACCGGCTGTGTCGTCGCCGACACACACCAGCAAGCTGTATTCATTTGACCGTAACTCTTCAACCGTTTGCACTATCAAAACCATTCAAATTGCCCCTGACAGGCGACAACACACGCTTTTCGGCAATATACGGCTTATTACGGTAATTTCATGCTTTCCGTCTGCAAATGACAGCAGCGCGGGATGGACGGATTTGAACAGAGAGATACGACGCGCGGCAGGTTAGAGTGTTTTGGATTGCATAAAATAATAAAAGAAACGAACAAATACATGGAGAAAGAAGTGTTAGACAGCAGAAGAGGGGATTGGGATGATTTTTATTGAAACTTGGGAGGCGGATGGCTGTTACTCTTTCACGTATCTAAGCATGTAGTGAGTGTGTGTGTGCGTGCCTATGAATGCGTGCATTTGTGTGTGTGCGTGTATGAAAAAAAGTGTCCTAAATGAAAACTGTGCAACCCAATGTCACAAAAAAGACTTGTATATATGTATTATAGGTCATTTTTCAACTTTAAAATGTTAGTTTCTTTCGTTCATGATTTTTTCTGTTTTTTTTTCTAAATAAAAAAATATTACATTGAGTTTGCACTCACACACATGCACTGAAAATTTCTACAACTTTTAGCCTCTTATGTTCAAACAATGATGGAGAGACTCAAGAAGAAGTGACAACATGTAGAAGCAACAGGACATTTCTGAAAGGTTAGTTGATGAAGTTATGTTGCTGATGTGTAGTTATCTTCTAGTCACTGATTAGCATATTCTGTCATGATAATCTATAAATCGTGTTCAGGGGGCGGGGTTTATGTAAATTTGAGGGTTAGTGATGTCACAAACCCCGGAGGAAGCTCGTGTGATCTCTACCAGCCGTTTGTTGTAGTCCTTAAAAAGTGATTTCTGTAAAAGCAAATCTCTCCCTTTGCTTTGAACTTTGAGCGCTGTAACTTTGCAGATGTTGTTTATGCTCAAACAGCAACATTACACACTAACTAAAGTTAGAAAAGTCAAATCATAACCAACCACCCCTTTAAGGGCTTCAAAATAGATACGGTTAACATCACGACAATGACACGTGACAATCCTTGACTAATATTTAAAAAAGCTGATAATTTATTATTAAATAATCTGTTGTATAAATATTTAAACCCTTGTTTTCACTTGCATGAATTGTTCCTGGCGTAACCACACACTCCTGAGGAAACACTCAATGTCTGTTTAAAGAAACTGCAATATGGTTTCAATTTTCCTTGAATGGTACGATAGAAGTCATTTCCACATTCTATTGTTTCTTTTGCTTTCCAGGCAATGCGCACATATAAAGCAGAAACTGCTGCGCTGTTTGATGCGTTTGAGACGTGGTGCTTAACTTGCAGTTCACCATCTGATATTCTCCATCTGTAAATGTTAGAGAGTCAAACACACGTGTCCGTTTCACTGTCAGGAGGACGAGCTTCCGCTGATACTCAAGCCTCGGGAACGAGCGTCGCGTAGCGCAATAATTCTGACTATAATATACATATTGCTAAAATATTTGTTGTTGGAGACAATTAATGTGCCATATGTGGAATTTTAAACCTACAAGTACGTGTATTTTTATGAACGTGACCATTACAATGGGGTAATCAATATATAATTAGTCTGTGCTTTTGTTTTTATTGTGATTTTTAGTTTAGCCTTTAGTCAGTTTAAAAACAAAAGCATTATTTTTGTTTTTAGATTGTAATGTTAGAATGTAATGTGATTTTTAAACACCTTTTTGCACATAATATATTGCATAGCCTACATTTATGTGTTTCCATATCCTTCAATATCAACATTGTCAATTTGTCATGTTGAAAATTGCTGTTATCACTCCCACCATCAATGCAGCAACAAGCAAGAACTGATGAGAATGTAAATGTGTGCCTTGAAATGCAATGCAAGTCGCTTTGGATAAAAGCATCTGCCAAATGCATGAATGTAAATGCAATTTATTTTTTTATTTTTTTAAGTATCATGGTAGTGTCCAAAGCAAAACATGCTATTATCACAGCACTTTATGAAAGGTATTATAAACACAGCTTACCTGCTATCTAGGTAAATATATTGGCATATTATTTTGACATGTGACACTAAGGTCAAGCCAAAAGGGGGCGTTTAGGTTCGAGAACCATAACTATAAAGATAACTATAACTATTACTATGTTAGCGTTCACAGTCACACCCAACCGATATCGTTCTGCTTATTCTAAGCGCACACTGCAGTTTTGTCGTCTGACGCTTTAAATGCTCGAGCACTTTTATGTGGGAGTGTGACCTCTGACCCTACACATGGCGTAGGAGTAGCGTAAGCTTAGGTGAGCATAGGCAACAAACTCAAGCTCCTCCCACATTTCTCTTTAAAAATTCGTTTTCGACTTCTAATTCGTGACCAGTGTTTTGCTCGATCCTCTGCACTTCAGCTTTCGCCAATACGTCATGCGTCAGGTCAGAGGTCACTCTTCCGTCAGTGATTATGGTTTACAAAGTTATAAACATGGATATGTTTCTTACAAAAACGCATGGCTTCTTCGCTTCAGAGGGCCTTTATTAACTTTATTATGGATTACTGTTATGATGGATGGATGCACTTTTATGGGCTTCGAAATCTCAGGCACCATTCACTCCCATTATAAAGCTGGGAAGAGCCAGGATATTCTTTAATATAACTTGGATTGTGTTTGGCTGAAAGAAGAAAGGCGTACACCTAAGATGGCTTGAGGGTGAGTGAATAATGTGATCATTTTTGGGGTGAACTAACGCGAGATTCTGATTGGCTGTCAATGTTATTATTGTTCATCAGCTGGAAAAACAACTTATGAAAGTGATTCCAATGATATTCTTTCTCTGTGCCGTTATAGTTGCAGTTGTATACAAGACTATACTCACAATCCGAGTTATATTAAAGAATATCCCGGCTCTTCCCAGATTTATAATGGGAGTGAACGGTGCCTGAGATTTTGAAGCCCAAAAAAGTCCATCCATCCATCCATCATTTTTAAAAGTACATCTTTATCGTTCGCGTCCATGATGTTTTTTTAATTAAAACTTTATAGTTAAAGTCTTTGGTGTGAACGGTCCTTTAAACACAAGTGTTCTGATATCTGGTCACCATCAGCTGACAGTTTGGGGTCCTTTATTAATAATAATAATAATAATAATAATAATATCTGAAACGCCACGCGACGCGAAAAAACTAGAACGCCGCCGTTTCGAATAATCAAAGAACGGGAGCGTTCCGTTTCTCACGCGTCACGACACTCAGTGAAGTCGTGCTTTAAGTGAAGAATTAATTAACCGTTACCCTGTCACTGACGACTAACGTGATCTTTACTAGCGATACACAACGACACACACACACATCAATACTACCTGTTCCATTTAAAGCGTTCATCAAGCGTTCGCTTACCTGTTAATCCCTCGCGTTCATTCAAAACGAGGAGACACTCGGCGTTCTGGGTGTTTTGAGGAGTTTTTGCAGTGCCTTCGATGATTTGGAGTGAATATTTCTCACACTCTCGGTTAATTAATTAGCCTGTGGCGGCTAAGCGAGCGTGAGCTAAGTCGCAATGACAATCGGCCGCCTCACGAACTCGTGAGGGCATTACTATCGCTCAGGATGGGCTAGGAAAACATGTTTAAACTGATGACCCACCTCCCGCACTAACCGATCCCCCGGTCACCGAATAACGACAGCCCGCTGTCGCTTAATACCGTTTAATCGCCGCCACAAGCACGAGCTCGCGGAGACTCCGAGTGTCAACAGCGCGCAGTGATCAAACCAGAACCTGAGTGGGCGGGGCCGTGACGTCACGCGCGAGCCTCACAAAAAGATCAACAAAAAAACTCATTTTTTCTCATCCTGAATGTTCGGGTGACATTGAACATATTGTTGATATATTTGGTGTATTGTATACAAAGTTGTGTATGATTAATGTAATCTATGTACAGTTTGAAAGCATAATAAACAATAAAAAATAAAAAACCCTGAGAAACAAGCGCGTCTGAAAGCATCGCGAGTCCTCATTTAAACTCTCTCGTGTTCACAACCAGGAAAAAGCAGGGAAATAAAGCATTGAGAGCATAACACTGGCTCTTTCTGTGCTTTACGTCACTGCTCCATGTGTTTGTGCTTTCAGGACACGTAAGATGGCGCTGTCGTCATAGTTTCAGTTTCGCCTGCTTTTGCATCTGATAGTTAAAGATTTTATGGTAACACTTTATTTTACAGTGTCCTTGTTACATATGTTACATGTACTTACCATAGTAATAACAGTAAATTATGCATAATTAGCCTACATGTTCTAACCCTCAACCAAACCCGAATCCTACCCTAACCCTATAGTACATGAAGTTACTTAATATTACTCAGTACTTATATATATATAATGACACTGTAACAATGACACCGCGTAACTGATTGTATAGCTTCGTTGCAATTAATTCAGGAAGAGTATTAGAGCGAAATGATATAGGATTCAGCATAAATGTCCCTACAAAATCCTATATGTAGGCTACATCACACGTGTTAATTAGTGATGATCATGATGCTTTAATCACAAAATTACCATCCTTTTTATACTTTATACTCTTATATTTTCACAATACAGCTTATATTTTAAGTTCTTCTATTTAATAATAAAAACTGTGAGTAGCTGGCATGGTGAATGTTGGCTACTGTAAAAAAACATTGTGATTATATTTTCACAAAACATATAACTTATATTTTATTTTTAACATAGGCCTATTATGCTTTGATATTTTACAGCAATAGTATTGTGAGTTTTCTGGCTTGGCATGGTGTATATTGACTATGGTATAGAGTAATAAAATTAGTGCTGTCAAATCGATTAATCGCATCTAACATAAAAGTTTGCATAAATAAATAAACAAATATACACTGCCGTTCAAAAGTTTGGGATCAGTACGATTTTTTAAGTTTTTAAAAGAAGTTTCTTCTACTCACCAAGGTTGCATTTATTTCATAAAAAATACAGTAATATTCTGAAATATTATTAAAATATAAAATAACTGTTTTCTATGTGAATATATAGTAAAGTGTAATTTATTCCTGTGATCAAAGCTGAATGTTCAGCATCATTACTCCAGTCTTCAGTGTCACATGATCCTTCACAAATCACTCTAATATGATGATTTGATGCTCAAGAAACATTTATGATTATTATTAATGTTTTTTAATGAATATAAAGCACTTATCTAAGCTTTTGTAACATTATACACTATACCGTTCAAAAGTTTGAGGTCAGTAAGAATTTTTTTTAAAGAAATTAATACTTTTATTCAGTAACGACTCATTAAATTGATCAAAAGTGACATTTATAATGTTACAAACGATTCTATTTTAAATAAATGCTGACATTGTGTGTCCTTTTAAAAGAGTTACACACATATAGGGTATCAGATAAGGCAGATGCATTGAATTGGCCCGGTTTCAAAGCACGTGTCCTATCTGTCACTTGTTGATTTTTCCTCTTTTTTCTGAGGTCAGGACAGGAACATTCCAAATAAAGCACGTAATGAACTCACGGTCCACTTTCACCTTTATCCTATATTTAGTGTGTCCTCCACAGCTTTAATGGATTGATGGATTTTTCTCCTCAAACACTAGTTGAGCCCATTAGGTCATTGTGTTGGGTTATTTTCACAATGTTGGGCAGTTTTTGTGCAACCCAGGATTAGTGGTCGGGTCAGAGTCACAAACTGATGCCTTAAGATCTGGATAAAACTGGAACGTCCACTTCTGAGAAGATGAAGAAAAAAAAAAACATTCAGAAGGGAATCTGCCTGGAACGAATTTCTAATGTAGAGTCAGAAAAGTTTGTAGTTTTGTTTAACTTCTCATTTTAAAAAATGTAAGATTTTATTTTACCCTCTTAAAAATAAAGGTTCTTTATGGTTCCACGAAGAATCTTTAACATCAATGGAATCTTAATGTTCTTTATAGTATAAAAAACAAAAAAGTTTGTTAGATTATTAAAATGTTCTTCACAGAAAGAAAAAATAAATGCTTCTTCTATGGCAATGCTAAAAAAATTATCAATGTTTTTGGAACCTTTATTTTTAAGAGTGTAAAGAATATGAAAATTACCATTTTATGCATAATTCTAGTTGATATGAGCTAATTTGGCTGTTTGACGTGCAGAGAGTTCCTCAGGGCCAGGGGCTCAAATGTAAAAAAGGGATATATATATATATATATATATATATAGAGAGAGAGAGAGAGAGAGAGAGAGAGAGAGAGAGAGAGAGAGAGAGAGAGAGAGAGAGAGAGAGAGAAGCTGTATACATATATATGCTTTGCATCACAGAAATAAATGACATTATAAAGAATATTAAAATAAAAAAACATTCATTTAAATTGTAATAATTTTTCTGTATTTTTGATCAAATGATGCGCATAAGGGACTTATTTACTTAATTACTTTAAGAAAAAATAGTAATGTGTGTGCACATTTTTGACCAGTAGTACTGTACTATTATAGGCCTACTATTGCTGCAAAATTATCAAAAATGTTAAAATAATAAAGTCACCATTTCGCGTGTTGTTGTCAGTTCACTTGGCCTGGGCTTCATTTCACAAACTATGATAGTTTCATCAAATGGTAAACGGTGTATCAATATAGACTAAATACAAGTGACTCGAATACTATACTTACCATTAATGCTACTTTTGGTGCTGGTTTTGTGCAGTGCTTTGTAGTCAATTAACATCTATTAGTTAAACGACGCAGACTCAGATCGCTTCATAAATGTAAAATCGTCTGTCCAACGATTTATTTATAAATGTCATGACCGGAAAATTACCGCTCTTATCCAATGAAATGTGAACTTGTTGTGCCAGATGACGATTGGTCGGTGTATTATACATGACAAACAGGCTTCAATGAATTATGTCATATGTTAAAAAATGTGATATGTGGATTTTTAATCGAATCGACACACAACCTTTTATTGTTGAAAAATATCTGAAAAAAATGTTTTCCCGCCGTCGAGCAATACTCACTGAAATAACCATATTTGGCTTGAGAGCATCAGTTCCCGAGCAGAATGTGGGATACCTACGTTTACACTAGTGCATTTTCATTTTAAAACGTAACTTTTGCTACGGTTTATGCCTGCCGTCCACACACTACTTTTAGGTCAGTCAAGACCTTAAAAAAGGTCAAGACCGAAGCAAGACACACGCAAGACACACGCAACTTGACGCAAGCGACGCAACCCATAGCAAGGCGTTATAGCAACGACAACGTGACCTCAGACTGACGTGAATTTAGCTTAGGCTACTTAAGTTTTGTACACATTGTCATGTTTTATTGACCACAATATTATCATTGATATTTGTTTGAGAGGGGCCCTTTTGATTAATTTTGAAATAGGGCAGGGGCTCGTGCACGTGCACGCGTGCCCGGGACTAAGTGTTTTTTTGACCATCAGAACGGTCAGATCTTGTGAAAGATTCTTATCTCTGTGTAATCTGTAAATATTGGGGTAAAATCTGCTGACAGACCTCAGTGGTTTCATCAGATTTATGCTTTTGTAAGCAGTTTTTTTGTGTTTTGTGATTTAGCTTCAGCAAATATTCTGATGAAAGAACGTTCTCAATCTCAACCAAACCTGTCAATTACACGACATGTGAATCTTTCAGAATCCATCCATCTGTGATCCATTTTAGTGTGATTCATGAGAGTGGCGAAATAGTTGTTTGAACAACTTGAAAAGCTTAAATATGTGAGGTAATGTTTGTCTGACATGATCAAGTTCCACATTCAAATAAAACCCAGAGACGAAATAAACCATTAATGGAGTGTGCTTTACTGATGTGGCCAAAACATAGCTATCGGGAAACATCACCACATGAACGACAACAATACTAATAATTCCTGAACCTTTGCAGCTTGCAGGTACCGTGACAATTTCAAAAGTTCAGATGGTGCCATCAAAGAATTTGAGGAAAGAAAAACTATTAAAAACTAACAAAACAAAAATCAAATTTTGTATATTCACTTATAAATACAACAGCTCATATAATGTAAGCCATGATGTCTTAATGAGAGCATTCATTATTCATTATCCAGTCGTCATAGGGAACAGTGATGACGTGTGGCCACTAGACGGCGCCTGCGCACTGAGAGTTGAACTGAAGGTTTTTTTATTGCAATTTTTAACAAACATAAGATACAAAAACAGACTTTCAGACAATAAACATGTTATAGTTCTATAGTCAAAAAGAAAAATAATATAAGGAAGCCTGATTTATCAGCAAAGAGAAATGCGAGAAAGAAAAAAAGGAAGAAGAAGAAAAAAAGAAAAAGTGGGGGCACAGAAAATGAAGAGCATATTATGAAAGAATATTAAACAAATTCTAGGTGGTTTTTTTTTTAGCTTTCTTATTTACAGATCTGCAGCACACTGATAAAAATGAATTTTGTGGTGAAGTAAATACTACAAAAAACCAACAATGAAAAAGTTAGTTAATTAAAAAAACTAAGTAAATTCTATATTAGTACTCAATTCAAGCGTAAATATCAACGTTATAAAATTAAGTAATATGACTCAACTTTTCTGATACTGGTGTTCCCATCATGCACTGGGGCTTGAATAATTAATGAGGTTGATTCTTCACTGTTTTCCAGCTGTATTTACACTGTTTTATCACTGCTTATGTTGTCAGGATTAGTAACTTGCCATTTTGTGACATCTGGAATTTTCTTCTCAAAACGATCCATCATGTGTATTGTCTACCAAGTATTGAGATCTCTGCGTTCACTTCACGCGTGCCTTTTAAATATGCAGATGTGGTGTCTCACACATTATCTATTGTATTAATTACTGAGATGTTTCTAAGTGAAGCATATACTTTAAAAGTGTGGTTTAATTCAATGTTATATTGTCTGAGTGAAATGTATTGCAAAGGAAACTTCAGCTAAATAGATATTACTCATCATTTTACTATAGCCAAGTTCAAATTACTTATTTTCTTTGTTACTTTCACTTAACTTACACTGTAAAAAAATTCTAACCTCTCCAAATAAAAATTTTCTAGTGACTGGTCACATCTAAATTTTTAAATTGGCCCAAGTGCAATTCTTGTTGCAATAGTCTGTTAACATTGGCTCAATGAGAAATAATACGTCAGACTAATTGAAAAATTTAGATGTGACCAGTCACTAGAAAATTTTGACTTGGGGATGTATATTTTTTTTTCCAGTGTAGTTGAGTAGAGTTTACTTCATTCCATATGTGAAATTCACTTTAAAACTTAAAAAATTAAGTACATTTTACTTATGTTTTTTTTTCAGTGCAGTTACAGCATCTCCTGCTGCTCTGATGTCTCAAGATGATTGTCCATGTAAAGATGAAAAAGATATTATTCATATTTTTTCCCGTTGCCTTTTATTTATTTCTTGTGATACAGATCACCATTAAATCCCTATTAAATAGCCATCAGACATAGTTTGTTAGTCGTTAAACTACGCGTGACAGGGTTAAAGTGCATAAAACTCTGATGCACAAACATTTATTGAACCAGCGCTATTAAACTGTATGTATCTGAACTCAACCTATCCAAACCACCGAATCCAATGCACAATTTTTTGTTAAAAATATTCTTTCTTAAATAAAAATAATAATCTCAAACTAATCTTTCAATCTCTCTGTATTGTGGCACTTGTGATTTTACTGTCACATCTGCTAAATAAACACCTCTCTATATAATATTGAATATTAAAGGGACAGCTCACAAAAAAAAAAAACAAAAAAAAAACAACATAATTGACCTGTTTGACTTTCTTCTGAAGAACGATGGGAAACAAACAACATTGGACCCCATTGACTTTCACTGAATGGACAAAAAACTTTTTCTCAAACAGGTTTGGAATCTTTTTTTCTTTTTTTTTATGGGGTCCCTTTCAGGTCAGATATACTTTTAAAAATAAAAGGCTCCAAAGGTTTTTTTCTCATCGCTATGAACCATTTTGGTTTATAAAGAACCTTTCAGTGAGTTCTTAAAAGTCCCCCTGTGGTGAAAATCCAGCTTTTAATGTAGTTTATGTGTCTATGTGGTGTTTTTAATCTGCTTTAAGACAAAGCATGTGTAAATTCATAAGTCGACACCATTGCTGAGTATTTCCTCCTTAAAACTGCAGTGAACCAAAGACAGTCTCAAAAACACGCTTTGAAATCGCTGGTGTTTCTGACGTCACAAACTACCTTGTAACCAATCAGATCAACGTGTGATCGTCAACCAGTGGATCTCTGAGCTGAGTGAGTGAGTGGAGGTGGGGCTCATTTGCATATTCATAGAACCGCGCATACCAAATGAGTCAAGGGTGTCGAGTTACATTCAAGATATTTTTAGTTCATGAGAGAAAATTCAAGGAAAAAACGTTTAAATATGTAATTTTGGAGATCAAAGATGAGTTTTAAGGGATAGGCCTACAATTGACTATACAGAGCGACTTCCACTATAAAGAACATTTTGAGCAAGGGAAAGGTTGTTAAAGGTTCTTCATTTTTAAGAGTGCATGGTCTGGGAGCTTCTGTTGGTAGAGTTTGTTTCTGCACAAACTAAAGGATGAGTGATTGGAAGCTGTGACTCCAGCATCTATGCCGAACTGGTTTCCCCTGTATGAAACAGCCTGGATTGCGTCATATGTGCCGTTCGAGTGGTTTAGGGTTACAGTGTTACAGTGTTGCGGGTCACTGGGACAGAGGTGAGGCTTTGGACTGCGGCTCGACGTGGCACTGTAAGTGTCGTGTGTTTATTTGTTCGCACTAATGATTAACCCAGGCAGGGCTATATATATATGCTTCAGTGAGGAGTGTGTTTGTGTGTGTGTGCATGTGTGTGTGTCGCTCACCTCCACAGTCCTCCCTCCCCTCGAGCGCGTGCACATGTGTGACAGACACCGTCATTGGTGCGTCCCTTAAACGTATCACAACTTTTGATGGATTACCCCACTTCTGAGTGCTCACTCTCTGCGGCCACTCACTAGTTCTCACTCTCTCCAAACCAGTCCCAGTGAAACGAGCAAAGCAAAACTTTGCATCATGATCTCAGAGTCGTTCTCGTGGTCTGCGTTCACGGTGCTGTCCACGCTGGTGGTGCTGAGCGCGCTCACGGTGAAGGGCACGAGCACGGCCACCACCGCGTGCCCGACGTGCGGTATACCGGCGATGGAGAAGGACGCGGAGGAGCGATACCTGGTCGAGATTGCGAAACAACAGATCCTGAACAAGCTTCACCTGCGGGAGAGGCCGAACATCACGCATGCGGTGCCACGCGCCGCGCTCATGACCGCTCTTCGGAAACTGCACGCGGGGCGCGTGAGACAGGACGGGACCCTGGAGCTGGACAATAATTTACCGAACTCCTACACAAATAACCAGGCATACGAGATAGTGAGCTTTGCTGATGTCGGTGAGTAGCCTACATGTGACTTGCATTGAAACCTTCTTAAAATGTCTTTGGGTTCATTGGTAGGCTATGTAAAAACTGTAAAAAAAAAAAAAAAAATTTGTTGGTTTAACTTTAAAAAGTAAGTTACCTGGTTGCCTCACAAATTTCATAAGTTCATAAGTTAATGCAATGAAGGAGATTGGTTTATTCAACAGAAACTCAAAATATTATTTTATCGGAACCACGTGAATTATAAGTTGATTTGACAAAAAAAAAAAAAAAGATATATACAGTGTAGACTCATTCTTAAAAGGTCTTTGTGTTCATTGGTACCCATACTGTAAAAAAAAAAAAAGTTCATTGAGTTCATTGAAAATAAAAAATTTAGTCATTAAAATTATTTTCATGATTTGTTATCACAACTTCTATCTTTTGTCAAATCAGCTTGGATAATTATTTTGGTTCAGATAACATTAAATTTAGAGTGTATGTTGAATAAGCCACTATCCTCATTGTATTAACTCAAATCTTTAATTTCAATGAACTCAAAATTTTAAATTGTAAAAATGCAACCCAGGTAACTTACTTTTTAAGTTAAAACTACACTTTTTCTACAGTTTCTACACTTTAAAAAAAAAAAAGTTTGTTTACCTTAAAAAAAAAGTTACCTGGTTGCCTTTGTACAATTTTCAATTTTGAGTTTATTGAAATTAAAGATTTGAGTTAATACAATGAAGGATATTGGCTCATTCAACAGAAACTCAAAATATTATGTTATCTGAACCACATGAATTATTTAAGGTGATTTGACAAAAGAAAAAAAGTTGTGAAAACAAATCATGAAAATATTTTTTTACAGTGTGCAGAGGCAAACGTTCTCAGAGGCAAAGTTATGAACAAAATAAATATATATATATATATATATATATAGACATTAGTGCTGGGCCTTAATCGCATCCAAAATAAAAGTTTATGTTTACATAATATATGTGTGTGAACTGTGTATACTTATTTTCTATATATAAATACACACACATGCATGTATATATTTAGGAAACATTTGTTATTTATATATAAAATATCTATATATATATATAAATTATATATAAATATATATACATGCAAATATTTCTTAATTATATACATGCATAATTCCGATGTCATTCGCTTCCAGTTATTTCTGCTGTACAAAAACAGCTGCAGATATTTGGTATCATATCACTTGGATTTATCATCATAACCACAACCAGTGGTTTGCAGTTTTACGGTTCCCTCTTCTAACCTCTTCTGTGTGATTTCTCTCCAGATGACGAGGTTTCCAACGGTTTCGACACCAGTCTATCATTCCAGTTCCTCCAGGAGAAAGGCCACAGTGTTCAAGTTCTTCAGTCGTCACTGTGGCTCTACGTCCGTCCGGCGGACGCCCCTCGTCCAGGTGAGCGCGTGAGCGCTGAGATCTACCTGTCGGGCGCTAACAATCGCACGCTGCTAATCCAGAGAAGCGTTGAGGTCTCGCGGGGCGGCTGGCACACGTTCCCCGTCACCGTCGCCCTGCAAGCCTTTCTAGACGGAGGCCAGCGCCGTCTCAACCTCGAGGTTCACTGCGAAGACGGAGAACGAAACCTGTGTGTCCGCGACGCTTCCGGCGAACACCAGCCGTTCCTCGTAGCGCAGGTGCGTTTGCGTGAAGACGCCTCGACTCACGCGCTGAGCAAGCGCTCGCTACGCTGCGGAGACGACGTGAGCGTGTGCTGCAAGAAAGACTTGTACATTAAGTTTCGTGATATACAGTGGCAGGACTGGATCATCGCGCCCGAGGGATACCACATGAACTACTGTATGGGACAGTGTCCTCAACATCTCTCGGGGTCGCCAGGCATAGCCTCCTCGTTTCACGCCACCGTCTTCAGTCAGCTAAAGGCTAACGGGATCCAGGCCACCGTGTCGTCCTGCTGCGTTCCCATCCAGAGACGCCCGCTCTCAATGGTTTACTTCAACTCTCAGCACACCATCGTGAAGACCGACGTCCCGGACATGATCGTGGAGTCCTGCGGGTGCACATAAACTATAGACATTAGCAGTGCTCTTATTTATCAGCCGCTGGAACACCTTCTAATCAAGGCTTTCTGTCTAAGCATTATGGGTTTTTATAGATGTTCAAATACTCAGGGAAGCACACTGGCACGGTTATCCAACATGACATTCAGGTATTGCCACACATCCCAGTGAAGGTCTGAGAGTGGCTCAAGAGACATTTACTTGAGAAGCAAAATGACTCGAGTCAGAATTAAGTGTTTAAAACAAGGGAAAAAATTTGTCTTGGTGTTCCTTTGAATTAAGTTTATTTTTCTGACTCCATTGGTAGATACTTGTTCTCTATGGAAGCGTGTTTCCGCCACAGAATACAAAATTAAAAAGGTAATTGCAACTTTTTATCTCACAATTCGGACTTTTTTCTCACAATTGCAACTTTACATCTTGCAATTCCTACTTTTTATCTCAAAATTCTGACTTTACATCTCGCAATTCTGACTTTAATCTCGCAATTCTGGCTTTTTATCTCGCAATTCTGGCTTTACATCTCGCAATTCTGACTTTAATCTCGCAATTCTGGCTTTTTATCTCGCAATTCTGACTTTACATCTCGCAATTCTGACTTTAATCTCGCAATTCCTACTTTTTATCTCGCAATTCTGGCTTTATAACTCGCAATTCTGACTTTAATCTCGCAATTCTGACTTTAATCTTGCAATTCTGACTTTACATCTCGCAATTCTGACTTTAGATCTTGCAATTCCTACTTTTTATCTCGCAATTCTGGCTTTATAACTCGCAATTCTGACTTTAATCTCGCAATTCTGACTTTACATCTCGCAATTCTGACTTTACATCTTGCAATTCCTACTTTTTATCTCGCAATTCTGGCTTTATAACTCGCAATTCTGACTTTAATCTCGCAATTCTGGCTTTACATCTCGCAATTCGGACGTTATATCACACAATTCTGACTTTATATCACACAATTCTGAGAAATAAAGTCAGAATTGCAAGATGTAAACTCGCAAATGTGAGATAAAAAGTTGCAACTATCTTTTAAAATGTTTTATTCTTTCATAGTTCTCAATTCATTTAGAAACAAGACTTAATATCTTCAGTCACTTTGCTTCCCCAGGTTTAAGAATGTTTAGATCTTTGTAACGGAAAACTATACAAAAATACTGAGAAAGAATATACTTTTTCTTTGCATGCAATGCAGTATCTGACGAATGTTTCTCTCATGATAGCTTACTTTTTACCGTTTACGCCAAAGTTTTATTTATATAGCGCCTTTGCAAAAGCAGTACAGTTAATGTACGATAATCTACAAACAGTACAATAATCTACATTGTACATGTTACAAGTGTCATGTTTTGTGTGTGTATTTTGTCTCATTTTGGTTTGAAGCACTTCCTAGGGATGCCTAAATCAGTGTGTGTGATATCAGTGTGTGGATTCACTGCATCGGACGGGTTTGAGCTCATAACGTTCTGCAACTGCACTTTATACGTTATTTTGCATAGTTAGTACAAATCAAGCCATGCAAATCTGATCTTCATGTGCTTTGTTTATTTTTGCTTCGACAAAAATAATACTGTAACTCGTTGCACAATATTAAAGCTATTCATTAAAGCTCTTTGAAGGAGCTTTAACTCTATGAGATTAATTTATATAATTTTTTATTAAAGGAATATTTTCTTATAAGTGGGAGAGAGCTTGGAAATCTGTACTGTACTGTTCGTTGTAATTTTTGCTGAATGTGTGTGATTTTGAAAATAAATATTTTACCTATACTTCATGCCTGGTTTAATGAAAAACAAACTAAATAAAGATTTGAATTAAGGACAAAGGTCACATCAAACATCATTAGACTAAACAAACCCTGATGTTTGACATGTTCTTCTGGATCACCTCCAGAAACTATATCCAAAAGCAAATCCAGAACGATATTACAATATTTCACGGTCATACAGTCTCTTATCGCTTGACAAGTAATTGATCACTAGTCTTGGGAAAAAGCAGTATTTCTAAGAAGTCAATCAATAATGTCTAAAAGGCAAAGAGCGTGTTTGCATGGGCAAATAAATGAAGTGGTTTTTATAGATGGCTATATTTGATGAGTAAACAGCAGTGAAATATTTCTGGCACGACTTCAACCTACTATAGAAAGGCACAGAAAGGGTTGTTCATCATAAGAAAATGTATTTGCTTTCGCTGCAAACGTGACATATAAATATAAACATAAACTCACCGAAATACAAACTACAGCCATTGACAGTCGAGGTACAAGAGCGTCCGAAAGTCTGAGAGCAAGCTGGAAATACAACATTTATTAATAAAGCACATTTAAACACAATATAGATTGACACAAAGTGCTGTACATAGTACAAAGCAGGCCTACACTATAACAAAAACAACAATTATAGGTTTCCAAAAGCTAAAGAATAAAAATGCGTTTTAAGAGTAGATTTAAACATGTCCAATGAAGGAGCAGACGTCACATGATAAGGGAGACGAGTCCAAAGCTTGGGCTATCTCTATCTCTAGCCACAGAAAAGGCCCGATCACCCTTTGATTTGTCACATTTAAGAGCAAGTGATTGGAAGATCTAAGTGCCCTAGCAGGACAATATGGCACAATACGATCACTAATATAATATACCATGGTGCACGGCCAGACAACGCCTTATATACAAACATAAGGATCTTAAAATCAACTGAATTTAATGCTAAAACGGGAGATATGATCCCTCTTTTTAGACCCAGTCAAAAGTCTTGCAGACGCATTTTGAACAACTTGCAATCGAGATGGTGAAGTTTGAAGGAGACCAGAATAAAGAGAGTTGCATGAATCGCAACCTCTAAATCTTTGCTTGAAAGAAAGTTCTTCAACTTTGCAATAGATCTTAAATGGAAAAAACTTCCTCTAATAACAGCACTAATTTGTTTATCAAAAAAATAGTGAAGAGTCAAAGATCACTCCAGGGTTTTTGATTTGTTTGCGCACATGTGTTGAGAGAGGACCTAACTGGGCTTCCACAGCAGGATTAGAAACCCAGAATTAAAACCTCTGTTTTATCCTCATTTAACTGTAGAAAATTATTTGTCATCCACCTCTTGATATCATTTACACATTTCAATAACACTTGATGTGAAGCAGTGGTGTCAAGCCTTACTGTAAAGGTAAAAAAAAATCATCTGCATAACAGCGATTGGAAATGTTGTATTTATGAGAAATGAGGGCCAAGGGGAGCATATAAAGGGAAAACATTAAAGGTCCCAAAATAGAGCCCTGGTGCACACCAAACAAAACAGGCGCAGATGATGAGGAAACATGTCCTAAATTTACAGAAAAAGTCATTGAGGTAAGAAGCAAACCATTGTAATACAGTGCCCTTGACACCTACCATACATTCTAGCCGTTCAAGAAGAACGTTGTGGTCAATGGTATCGAATGCAGCGCTCAGGTCCAACAAAACCAGCACAACACAAGCTCCTGAATCTAGAGCAAGCAAGATAACCCTCAACAGAGCCGACTCAGTGCTAATGATCTAAAACCAGATTGGAACATGTCCAAAATATTAAGACTGGTGATGTGAGAAAACTACTTTCTCTAAAAGCTTAGAGATGAAAGGGAGTTTAGAGATTGGTCGATAGTTACTGCACATTTCTGGATCAAGTTGAGGCGTTTTCAACATAGATTGCACAATTGGATGTTTAAAACTAGCTGGAACAATGAGCAAAGAGCTGTTTATGATAGCGGTTATAGTAGAAAAAACATCCTTAAAAAGACGAGCCGGGATAATATCTGACTTAGAACCAGAACACTTCATGGTAGAGATTACATCAGCTAACTGAGTCGGGGAGACAGGTTGAAAGTTAGACAGACAACTCATCGGACAAGGCATGTGACATGATTCAGAGGAAACAATGGAGCTTCTAATATCATTCATTTTTTGAGTGAAATGTTTTAAAAATCTTCACAAAGCTCTGAAGAGGCCTCAGGTAAGATATTCGTAGGCGGGTTTAGAAGAGAGTCAATCGTGTCAAACGGGACTTTTCGCGTTTTCAGAAATTAATTGAGAACAGAAATTTGATTTTGCCTTCTTTACTGCCTAAATAAACAAAGTCTGTGGATTTTGAAACAAATAAAATGTATGATGTAAAGTGATCCTGTACAGACGGTCAGATGTTCTTCTTCCAGCGAAGTTTAAATCATTCATCAGGTTTTGTTCCAGTGATGCTGTAATTACAGCAAAAGAGACGTGCATCAAATCCAGAGACATTCTCACAGTTTTTTCAACTGCTTACACACAAATCCAAGAATTGCACACAAAATGCAAAATGCCTCACATCTCTGGCAAAATGAAGCACTGCATTCAAAATATCACAAGTATCTCAAAAGCAAACATTTGTCTGACGTTGCAAACACCTTTGCCATAATATTATATTTTTGGATATATCAGTTATTCAAAACCTAAAGCTCTTCTTTCATGAACTCCTGTGTGTGTTTCTGTACAAGACTGAACGTAATTGAAGATGTTGAAAAATTCACAGTAAACACGAAAGCAAGATTAAAACCAAACTAAATTTTTTTTTACTGTAAGCATTTGTGGTTGTGAATACAGTATTACAAAGTCCGAAAAACCTATAACTCGACCTTTGACCTGTTTATAGGCTTATTCTAAAGCCATGATTGGTTGGTGTTCAGTAAAGCAATGTGTGTTTGCACATGTGAGCAGTGTGTGTGAGAGGAGTGTGTGTGTGAGGCTCTGATGAATTACTGTGGCATTTGGAAAAAGGAAATCAAGATGCTTCCTATTAGATTTTTGTGTGTTTCATAGAGAATTGTGTGTTGTGGTTTGCAAAAAGTGTTTTATGAAATTGAAAACCGAGTCGAAGGCCGAGAATTAGTGTATGGGTTTGCAGATTTGGTGTGTGGTTCTGGTGTTCGAGTGGATTTTGTGTGTAAGCAGTTGAAAAAAACTGTAATTCATAATGCAAAAGAGAAGCATTTGAGAAACCGCAGTGCTCTCAGACTTTTGGACCTAACTGTACGTGAGACATAACCAGTAAAAGAGAACGATAAACCCTTTGCCAGTTCCCGTCAGCTTGTGTACAGAAGAGTTGCAGTTTGTCCCTGTCCTGCAGCGCGTGCTCATGTGCAACTGGGACTCGATCGCCTGTTTGCTCTCATTTCAGCTGCTCAAACAAGTCTTGCATGTTGGAAAGGGTGTCGTTCATTACACTTATTAAACACACCTACTAAATGCAAATAAAAGCAGCATAACGGTCCTGCAGAGCAGAGCAATGCCTTCATATCAGTGTATTATAATTCAGTTATTATTATATGCTCATGAATGATCCTCAAACAAGAACTGTATGTTGCCTTTAAAATAAAGCATCCAGTTCTGTTGTAAAATCAGCACTTTCTGTTGTTCTTAATGTTAAAGTCGCATAAAAGGGCTTCTGGAACAAGAACAAATGTAGGGCGGGGTGTGATTTTGAGTGTGTGTGTGTGTGTGTGTTTCCTGTGGGCCACGTAAACAGCAAACAGCACCCGTCGTAAATGTAGAGAATCTTCTGACATGATTTTTCGCACAGCACTCCTTGATATGTGTTTGATAACATCCATCAAACTAGCCTTTAAGGCCCTTTCACACCGGATGCGTAACGAAAAAACGAAACGAAAAAGCGAATAGTTCGTGTGCGAATAGTTCGCGTCAAAACCATTCACATCAGCCGCGACGCGAATTTGCGAAGTCTGTGACGTTCAGAGAGCTTCAACATTCCAAAACTTTCGCGCCGACAGCTGAGAAAACATGGACACTTCATCATCATCCAGTGAAGACGAGCTTTTCATTTTCTTTAAAAGACAGAAAGGAAGGTTTTGGATGCAACCCATCTTAAAGAACAGAGTCTGAAGGGGAGTTATGTGCATTTGTGCATTTACATGTAACACACGAAGTGAGCGAGTGTGTGTGTGCGCGCGAGTGAGTGAGCAAGTGTGTGTGTGTGTGTGCGCGAGTGAGTGTATGTGTGTGTGTAACAAGTTAAAATCATTGGACTAGAAACTGTAGATATCACACAAAGAATGTATAGTATACTAAAAGCAGCATAGTCTCACTACATTTTGTTACATTTTCAAAGTAAACACGGTCTCTGTCTCTATCTTTGACGTAATAGTGTTAGCTTTCTCAAATGTAGTTTAGCCTGCTAGTCTACACAGCACAGGACTATACAACGACTAAAACTATCACACAACACACTCACAGTCGTGATAACTGTGTTGGTTGGCAATGCTACGCCACACATTGTCTTTCAAATCGTTGTCCTTGTAGTATATGATTGGCTGAAGCCTACTGTCACCGCAAAAGTAAAAAAAAATCGACATCGAAGCGAATAAAATAAAAGTCGTTTTTTCGCCGCAGCACATTCGCGTTCGGTGTGGAAGCACTCATTACACAAACAGCTGATCGAAAAATAAAACCATCGCGCGAATTATTCGTGCGTCAAAATCGCGTCCAGTGTGAAAGGGCCTTAAGCAGGCGATACAGAGCGCCGGTAAAATTTACAAACACCGCCGGCAAGTCCTGGATTCTACCCCAGAACATCTACCGTCGGCCTGCAACATACCGAGTTCACGGATTATGAACGATTGCTGACAGAAAATGAATGGATACATTTCCAGTATCACGAAAGGCAATTTAGGAAAGGCCTGGATACAAAGCGTTTACAAGAAAAACTAAACTTTCAGGAAGTGGTCAAAGTTGTTTACAGTCCTTAATGGGGCCTTCTTCAAAACCGGAATAGGCCTATTTTCCACAAAACGCACAGATGGATGACAACTTGGACTACCGTTACTCAAGTATGTAGTGCGGATTTTAAGGACTTTGCCACTCGATGATTATGTGCGATCCAAATCAAACCCTGTTGCAAACCCGGCCGATTGGATTGAAAAACGTTCTGCGGTACGTGCGCGAGGTGATACAACCAGCTATTGCGTCTGCCACACGACAGCACCAGAGAAATCCTCAAAAGGTAGGCAAAAACAAACTAACCTATCTATGGCAGCATCGTAGAGCAAAGGCAACTGACATTATCCTAAATGACTGCATGTTTCCCACGCCACCGTTAGATACTGGTAACACTGAGCGAGTGTACAACTATTATCGGAAAAAATGCCAGTCTGATCCAACGACTATCGCGTTTGAATTACCGCCGTGGAATGATGATTTAGACAACATCATGACTGAGTCGCCGCCACCGACATCGGCGTTTACAATAGAAGAGATTGAGAAAGTAATTGTAAATCTGCCCAATAACAAAGCCAGTGGTTCAGATGGTGTTACCCTTAGATATCCATAAGGCTAGATGTCTTACAGCGGAGTCTCGAACGGCATCACCGGCGGCCATCTTGTCACAGGCAGGCTTTCTGGCGGGCGCTGTGGTAGGCTACCTGATGTAAGGTGAGTGATCAGCACGAACACAAATACTCTTATCTCGCTGAAATCTTGACGGATTTACAAACGGTTTGGTTTCTTACAAACGTTATTAACGTGGCTATAATTCTGGATGCTTGAACATGTTGAAATATATAATATTATAATTATTCATAAGTATGCAGTGTCATATCTCTGACGTTTATAACAAACCAACCCGTTTGAAAATCGGTAGAAAATTGAGCAAGTTACCGTTATTTAAAAAGTACATGCACCATTAAAACACAATGTTACGAGTGAGCGAGCTGACTGTGACAAGATGGCCACCAGGTGCGGACGTCGACCTCCATTGGCCAGCAGCGCGCACGAGACATCTAGCCTTTATTATATGATATCTATGGTGTTACCTACGAGAATCTTAAAGCCACAAGGCCAACATCTTGCTACATATTGAAAAGCATATCTAACACCTGTTTGATTAATGGCAAAGTCCCTAGTTCATGGAAGGGAGCACTCATTCATAGAATACCGAAGAAAGACAATACCAGAAGATCCCTCAACATGGAGGTACATTTCTCTATTGCCATCTGTATACAAAGTCTTTATGAAGTGTCTGCTTTCAAGAATATTACCTTGGCTGGTTGATGCTGGAATTCTGTCTAACAAACAAAAAGCTTACATTGAGCGACAAGGCATGAATGAACATTTTTTGCTTAAAATCTGCCATTGACGATTTTAAGCATGAATCTGCTAAGTTGTACATTGCC
Organism: Rutilus rutilus; assembly: GCA_021464565.1. Classification (NCBI taxonomy): domain Eukaryota; kingdom Metazoa; phylum Chordata; class Actinopteri; order Cypriniformes; family Leuciscidae; genus Rutilus; species Rutilus rutilus. The sequence continues at coordinate 39,136,827 of JAJAQA010000012.1, read as the reverse complement.
TTCCTTGACTTCAGAGATGCCTTTGGCACATTGCCTCATAGAGTCATGATTGATGCATTGGAAGATATACAGCTCCCTAAGATTTTTGTGGACATAATAAAATATATATATTGTGATTCCTACCTACAAGTGATCTGTGGGAAAGACCTCACCAGACCAATACCACTGGAGGTAGGAATCAAAACTGGTTGTCCATGGAGTGCTGTAAACTTTATCATTGCAATAAATCAGTGGCTAAAATGGCTCTGTGCACATGCCCACGTCCCGTCACCGAACCCAGTCCAGGGCTATGCTGATGATGTGGTCGTCGCATCCCGAGATGAAGGCGTGATTAAAAACATGTTGTCATGCACTGACAGATTCCTGATATGGTCTGGCCTACAAGTAAAGCACAGTAAATGTGCAGGAGGAGCGGTGGCAACCGTTGGTATAGATCCAGGGCCGACCTCCTTTACCATCTTAGACCAGCCACTCAGAGCATACACTAGACACGAAACCTACAACTATCTGGGTCACAAGTTTAACATCGCTGGAGAGTGGAGTCTGCAAGTGACTGACATGGCACATCAGTTTATGACCAGACTGGATCTTATTAGACCAATGGAAAATCTGGATGGACGGCCACAGGGATTTGGTGTGTCATCAGACTGGCCAGACTTAAACGACTTATGCTGGAGGACAGGCACTGACCTGAAGTGGACCTCTCACTGCCGACCTGTAGAGGTCTCGTAGTAGAGGACTCATCTGTCATCGTGGAAGCCAGACTGCACCATAACAACCAGGGGGGCAAGCTTCCCCGGGCGCCGCCATTGATTAGCAGACCATCACCTGCTGTTAGCATGCCATTGACTCCCATTCATTTTGGCGTCACTTTGACAGCGAATAACTTTACATCTGAGGCGTTTAAAGACTCCATTTGTCCATTATTTATTTCTAAAGAAACACGGAAATGTATAAAAGGCTCCATTACCTTGTATCTTACGTTATGGCCCCGTAGAAGGCATTTTTGTAAAAATAGGCTAACGATTGCGTCATAACCACACGACTCTCTGTCGCACAGTAGAGAGATTACCGTATGGACAGGAGGAGAAGCTCGCGGGCAATCGGGGGGACGTGGAGGCAAAATGACAAAATAATTAATCAGAATACTTAGCAAAAGTTGCTCCTGCTCCTAGCTCATGGACAGCTCCTACTCACACTCTCCGTCTCTGCACGTTTCGGAAGGGAATGATTCAGATTTCTCTTGGCACAGCTACTAGAAGACAGACGTCACATCTACGTCGTCGAGCTCAGTGTGAGTCTGCGCAGTACGCTCAGCCATCAGGAAGTGAGTGCTTCTAATTGACTTCACTTTTCTCCGTTGAAACCTATGGGGTCGCTGTGTCCAGTTTATATACTGTCTATGATAACAACACTGTTCTCCTGCTCCAGCCTAGAACATCAAGGCAGACTCTCTTGTCTATTCAAAGAGCCCAAAATATGGAGTACTGGTCCAGTCTGAAACTCCAGGGAAAGTTGGCAAAACTGAACCACTCTGTATCACACACCATCTACAGCAGGGTTCCTCAAACTCGGTCCTGGAGGGCCACTGTCCTGCACAGTTTAGCTCCAACCCTGGTCAAACACACCTGAGCAAGCTAATCAATGTCTTCAGGATCACTAGAAACTCACAGCTAGGTGTGTTTGATCAGGGTTGGAGCTAAACTGTGCAGGACAGTGGCCCTCCAGGACCGAGTTTGAGGAACCCTGATCTACAGCAATGCCACCATCAGTGAGGAGATCCTCACCTTCTGCGTAAAAGCACGTCTGCAGGATCTTCCAACAAAATACAACTTATCAGTGTGGTTTCCCTCCACCCATTCGCCCCTCTGCATGCTGCATGCCCCCCCTCAACACCTGGAGTCACTAGCCCACATCATGAACAGTTGTTCATCACTTAAAGTACTATATATATATCCAGACATGATAGACTTGTGGACCTCATTGTTGGTTCCCTGTGTACTGTACAATCTGAATGGTTTAACTCACCTGCAAACACTTTTTTAGGAATTGCTAATACACCCGATATCGTTAACATCTCTCAGAATGGAAAAAAGTTACACTATTTGAGGTGTTGTGCATTTGACTTGTTTATGGAGGACTCTTACTGCTCTAAGACTCTAAAATATCAGTCATTGATATCGATCATTGAGAACCTTGGGTACAAATGTCGGCTTATTGTGCTGGTGTTTGGTAGTCTAGGTCATGTACACAGGCTGGCGATCCGAGTGTGTGTGTGTGTAGTGTTTGGTAGTCTAGGTCATGTACACAGGCTGGCGATCCGTGGGCTTTGCATTGGGGGGATTTCCAAAACAAGGGCCAAACAGTTGGCAAAGTACTGATCTCAGCAACTATAGGAAGCAGGTTTGTTTGGAAAAGGCGATGCTTCCTGAACCCTTAGAACGGTTTAATCCATAACAATGTGCTGATTTGTTTTAATCTGTTGGATTATTTAAAAAATTTGATTCCTAATGAAATTTGACTTGTAATGTGGAACCTAATAAAGTATGTGTGAAGAGTGTGTGTGTGTGTGTGTGTGTGATGGATAGGTTTAGGGGTCGAGTTAGTGTAAGGGAACAGAATATACAGTTTGTACAGTATAAAAACCATTACATCTATGGCAAATCTGTGTGTGTGTGTGTGTGTGTGTGTGTGTGTGTGTGTGTGTGTGTGTGTGTGTGTTTATTATTGAGTTATTGTGAACAATCACAGGAAGCATCAGTTTTGTGTGTTTAATTCAAAGATGTTTATGTTTCCGGTGAAACCTGCTGACTTACTGATATACTGACATACTAACCCACAGACCCACTGAATTACACTAATCCTGTGTCCATACACACACACACACACACACACACCCTGCGCACTGATAATCTGCACGCGATGCGTAAGACATGTCCTCATGAATGTCATGACCGGCTCTGAGACTCTTACGGGACATTCAAAACCAGGTTAGGTGACGTCGTCTTCATCCCGACCGGAAAACACCAGGAAACTAATAAACTGTTCCTGCAATGCCTTCATACAATCAGCAGCAATAAACTCAACAGAGACGGGAAAAAGTCCAGCAAATATGATGACAGATTCTTTTTTTTATCTGCTGCCTTAAACTTAGCAACTTAGAATAAGAATATATATATATATATATATATATATACATATATACAATATATTATATATATATATATATATATATATATATATATATATACCCACAATGCAGTGCATCAGCCACTTCAATATATATATATATATATATATATATATATATATATATATATATTTGTTTTGCAATCTCATCTACAGTGACCCCAAAATGATTTATACACTTCAGTTGCACTTATAAATGTCTGAATGTCATTATATCATCTAATAAATATCACAACAAATGTCATTTATTGCAAAGAAAGAGTCAAAAACACACTTTCCAAACAAAAACATTTGACAATCAGAGGTTTGTTGGGTTTTAAATGCCAAATCAATGGATGAAGACAGTCAGTTTTGTGTGTTTGTGGATGATGTTGATATATTAACTAGTTATTTTTTAGAGGAGAACTGACTTCATAAATCAAATAAAAATCCCCAAACCACAAGCTGATTCAAAACATTAGATAAACATTCCTACATTTAGGAGAGTGACTTCATTAAACACTTTTTTGGGATCACTGTATATGGAAAATATCAAGAGGTCACATGCAAAATGTTGATGTGCTTGTGTGAATTCCCACAATGCAGTGCATCAGCCACTTCAAATAACTTAAATCCACGAGCTGATCCTATTACTGTAGACCCCATTACCTGAAATATCCACTCACTTACATCACACTCAGGCATGAGCTCCGGCAACCTCTCATGAGTGACAGTGACCGCGATCACTGGATCACAACATCGCTCGTGTTGGGGACTCAGATCAGCCATTTTACAGTGTTTCAATTCAAATTACAGTAAGCATCTAAATGTGACCCTGGACCACAAAACCAGTCGCATGGGTCAATTTTTGGAAATTGAGATTTATACATCATATGAAAGTTGAATAAATAATCTTTCCATTGATGTATTGATTTGTTATGATATGCCGAGATACAACTATTGTAAATCTGGAATCTGAGGGTGCAAAAAAATCAAAACATTGAGAAAATCTCCTTTAAAGTTGTTCATTTATGTTCACGATTGTGCTGCATTCACTCACAGAAATAAATGTTTTATATATTTACGGTAGGAAATTTACAAAATATCTTCATGGAACATGATCTTTACTGAATATCCTAATGATTTTTGGTATAAAAGAAAAATCGATAATTTTGACCCATTGCGATAAACCCGTGCGACTCGTGACTGGTGACGTGATCCAGGGTCACAAATATCTAAAAATGTCTAGCAGTGAAAATCGTCAATTATTCTCGGATTGAAATCAGACAGTGTTAAGATGTCCATATTTACATTTATGTATTTGGCAGAATGTATTTCATACATTCACTGGGAATTAAACATGGATGGAAAGGTATGTGGATGAATAATAGATGTGTGGATGGGAATGTAAGTTGCTTTGGATAAAACATCTTCCAAATGCACAAATGTAAATATATCATGTCCCTCTTAACCACTTACTTATATAAAATTCAAACATTTTTTGATGGCAAATGTATCATAATCATCAATACTTCTACAATCAACACAGGATGAATCCAGAGAAACATCATTCTTTCAGGTTATCATGCACAGAACAGTGACCTAAAACACACTTCAAGAGACATCAACAGTGCAGCATTCATCATGACACATCAAGGTAATGATGCAAACACAACCAGATATTGCTCACTCACGCTGGACGGGTCAGCCAGATTCACAATCACTATAAAAGGACATTTTCAAGGAATTCCACAAATCCAAACAGAAGTCACTGGGGTCACAGGCCGTTATCTGTGGACAGACGGTGAATTGCAAATACAACCACATCAAAACCCCCACGACAACAAACCCAAATGTGATGTTTATATTACCTACGTATTAACTAATATTACTGTCTTACTGCATTATGAAACAGAAGATCTGAAACTCTCAAGGCTCAGAGAAAAAAGACCCGACTCACGAAAGATTTCAATATAGGAGACGTACCTATATTACATATATTAATAAGGTGTAGGTTATTTTAAAGAAATGAATACTTTTATATTCAGTAAGGGTGCATTAAATTGATCAAAAGTGACATTTATACAAGTTACAAAAGATTTCAAATGAATGCTGTTCTTTAAACATATTCACAAAAACTAAAATGCATCACGGTTT
>JAJAQA010000012.1:39119002-39126502 GCA_021464565.1 Rutilus rutilus | reverse complement strand
GATCTACATTCTCTTCATTAGTGAAAGTCCAGATTCACCTGCACAATTCATCAATTCATGGCACATTTGCAAAAAGTCTAATAGAAATGTGTAGTAAATATGCTTGACAGTTTATGACCACTAGATCAAACATTTTGCATTTAATGACTACGATGAACTAATGACTAGATGTTTTGAGGGGTAAGACTATTGCACAGAGAACTATTTAATACATTTTGAGCAACATGGCGTTAACAAAAATGATAATGTAGGAAACCGCAGACAATTGTACATTATCAATTGCATGAATGCACCAAAGCAATCGCAACTTATTCAAAAGAATGAGAAACTGCTTTTATGATGTGCACAAGTGACTAGATGATGTGGAGGTTGAACTAGTACTTTTGAGAATTTCATTTCTGATCTGAGAAATGCACCAAAGCGACTGAGAAAAACTGTATTATTTATTATGAATTTCTTAAATAACCAAACTAAAACAACATAAGGGCAGATCCTTTGAGCGCTGCTGCTGACGCTGTGAAGTGATCAAGTATTGCAATGTATAAATATCCTTTTCTTTCCTTGCAGCCTTCCCTCATCCTACAGGGGGTGGAGCTGAAGACAATATGAATAAGAATAAGAATTGAGAAGCACCCCCTGGCTTATGCATAATAAAAAGAAGATCCCATCAGTTTCCACTAGGTGGCATTGTTTCAATAACAGAAACAAGCTCAAGTACCTATTTGATGTAATTCATTTTTCTACCACAAGAGGAACAAATTCACACCTCTCAGATACACATGCATGTTCATATTTGTAAAAGTTGACATCTGTCCACATAACCTCTGCTTACTTGCTGTAGAAGTACAGCAATCTATTAACATATCACTACTAATGTAGAGAAACCGCTTTCAGATATTCTCTTGTTTTTCTCAGCATCTCTAAATACAAGCCTGTAATGCATCTAAAACTAGACCCTTTTTCTGCTACTGATGGTCTCTGGCAGGTTTAGATACGGCTTGAGGAAACAAAACAACAGTGAAAGTGAGGTTATAGTAAAGAAGAAACCCTTAGACCACAGATTTTGGACAACAGGTCAAAAAGAAACTATGGCACATGACGACAATACACTGCTCTCATACTTTCAGCACTTTTCCCACTCGAAATGGTTAAATTATGACTATAAAGCTGCATATAGAAGCAGCTTTACAATAGAGACGAGTAAAGGAAGACGGGTAACAAATAAATGCATAACCTGACTGAACGTTTAGCACCGATATCAGAGTGAAAAACATTGCTATCAGATATGTTTGGTATTCTGGGACTATTTTAAACAAATTGGTTTCTCAGACAAACTTTAATACTTTGACGTATGACCCAGACTTCTGTTCAAACTTCTGACTGAAACATACCTAAAACAAACAACAGGTGGCGCCTGAGGATTTGTCAGAGATTGTGACGCGGGTAGGTTCAAACTCCTATATTTCTGCTCTAATTTTTAGCCACCAAACCACACAAATGTGTTTCCAAATGAGAAAATTTGAAAACTATCACAGAGAATTCAAAGCATCTCTGGAAAGTCCTGATCTACATAATTGTAAAAACTAACAGTTCATCTGATAATAGAAGCATTTTTAACATGTATAGATACTGATACACTTTTTTTCAGCAACTTTATAAGGTGTTTTGTGGAGTGACTGAAAAACTGCAGGATCAAATTCTAGAAGTGGTGATTCGTAAACTACCGCCATTGTGTTTTTCCCAGGTTCCTACAACAAGATTGTACCTTTGGTAAAGACGTCCCAGCATCAGACCCAGAATATCAACCAACAAGAACAAAACTAGACGTGCTGCAGGTGTCCTGTTTTTGATGCTTGAAAGTATTTGGTCCTCAAACCTTAATTCTTGCTTGCTCTGTTTGCCAACCACATTGAGTCCTTGAAAAGCATTTAACCCCCGATCATTTTGCTCGTTTTCTAGTGGATCTGGTGGACCCCTAGAATTGAAAAGAAGATTGTACTGTTTGTAACAACTGGAGGCATCAACAATCAGGGCAATGAAGGGCAATCCCCTTCAGTCTTTAGCATTAATTGCTGGGTTTGATAAAGAGTTCCTGCAAATCGACACAGAAACTTGAGGATGGAAGTTTCTTGCATCATCTATATAGGGAATTGAATCAGTCCCCCAGTTAGGGTAATGATCTAGAGGGAATGTCAGTTTGGGAACCTTGGACATTGTGCTCACCGAAACACAAAGGTCCCTGGCACACGCAAGTACATTAGGCAACAAACAATATTTTTGAGTCCTTACCTAATGTTTGTATAAGGCGTAGACTGGCAGGTGGTGTAGCCTATTAATGAAAGATTTGGACAGGTAACAAACTGTTTGAAAACATACAAGGATGGATCTTTCATCCCAACCCCAAGCTGCTTCAGCTACAAGAGAATATAGTGATACTGGATGAAAGCTGTGGGAACAAGCTCATTCCCAAGGGAATATGAGATGAGAGAAACTAGGGGCGAAGTTTTTTTATCCAAAGCAACTTACATTGCATTTCAAGGTACACATTTACATTCTTAACAGTTCTTGCTTTCCCTGGGAATCGAACCCATGACCTTGGCGTTGCAAGCGCCAACGCTCTACTGTTTGAGCTACAGGAATGTTGCATTGACTTCAAAATTGAGTTCAATTCAATTGCAATGAAACGAGGAAGAGCTCGAACGAGGGTCATTGCTGGCAAACAAAGAAGATGGTGCAACAGCTGTTCTGATGGGCTTCATCAGCACCTGTTTTATTGTCTTTCAATTCAATGAAGCGTCCAAGCTTTGGAAGACTTATCCTGGACACTATTCCGGTACTAAAGTTGGGGAATCTTAGATCTCAGACTCGATCTGAAGGACATTCGGCACATCCGGTTGATCCCAGAACTGATCGAAGGTGGTCTTTTTCCTATGGAATAAAGTTTCCCAATGTACAGCTCCCACTGGACCAGTCAGGTCCACTCTTTAACATCTTATCCAAAAGAAGATGCCACTATCCTGGGCCATTTTGGACTGACACATCTACCGTCCACATAACCTCTGCTTACTTGCTGTGACGTACAATGATCTACAATCATTAGTATCACTAGAGAAACCACTTTCAGATATACTCTCATTTTTCTCAGCATCTCTGAATACAAGCCTGTAGTGCATCCTAAACTAGACCCTTATTCTGCTATTAAAGGCCGGTTTGGCTTCGGCTCGAGGAAACATAGTAAGAAAAGACCCTTGGGAAGGCAGATCAGTTGATCTCTTGATCGAAGGTGGTCTAGAGTTCGTCAATGTCCAGCATCCGCCTAGACCAGTCAGATCAACTATTTAACATCTCATCCAAAGGAAGATGTCTCTATCCCGGACTGACACCGTCCAACACCTTTTTTTTTCCTCTAGGAGGGTCTCCAATCCAGGTACTGTCCTGGTTCAACCCTGCTTATCCTCAAAGGGTAACTAGTAAAGAGCTGGAGAGTGATAGGCTGCCACATGTTAACTCCCTCAACAACATTTGCCAAAAAGGTTAAGGGAAAAAGGAAGGAGGACTTTGAATGTGCTATTGCCTGACCCCAGGTTTTTGCATGTAAAATCCCACAGCTCAGACTCGGCCAAAAGGCACCAATATGTCTAACAAGTCGCCGACCTCGAGGAGGCAAAGCGTAACTACCACAAACAAAGGAACTGAACGACTGCCTTCTAGGTTTCCGTCTCAAAATCATTCAATTACAAACACTTGTGTGTTTTTTGCAACATGAGGAACAAGGCCTCATACATCAGTGATGAAACGTTTGTGTGGTTTGGATCTACTGTCTGGCTGAAGGCCCACTGAAACCTCTCGTCCAGCCAAGCTGTTGTGGGAATGTATGATAGTTGCTGCCAGTCCTGAAAACTTACTTCAGCAAACAGAAACTTTACAAATTGCTACAAAATTCAATTGGCTTGAGATTAAACTCAATCCAAGCCTTCAGTCTTGACTTTTCAAGCTCAGATTGTTTTTAATCTTTGAATCTTTTATCGTCCAGCAGGTGAAAATGGTGCATCTGATCAGCTATCCTTAAATCCGCAATTGTATCCCTTAAAACTCATCTTTGATCACTGAAATGACATATTTAAATGTTTTTTCCTTGAAAAGAAATCTTCATGCCTTAAAATATCTTGAATGTAACTCGACACCCGTGCCTCATTTAGTATGCGCGGTTCTATGAATATGCAAATGAGCCCCGCCTCCACTCACTCACTCAGCTCAGAGATCCACTGGTTGACGATCACACGTTGATCTGATTGGTTACAAGGTAGTTTGTGACGTCAGAAACACCAGCGATTTCAAAGTGTGTTTTTGAGACTGTCTTTGGTTCACGGCAGTTTTAAGGAGGAAATACTCAGCAATGGTGTCGACTTATGAACTTACACATGCTTTGTCTTAAAGCACATTAAAAACACCACATAGACACATAAACAACTTTAAAAGCTGGATTTTCACCACGATTCATTCATCATATGGACAACATAGTGGTAACAACGGCAAGTCATGGGTTCGAATCCCATGGGAAAAAACGTAAAGCACTATCATTTTGTATAAAAGCATCGGACCAATGAGGGAATGAGTTACGCATCCAAGTTTAAAACTATGGAATGGTGCTTTTGAAATACCTGTAACCCAAAGTATGAGCAATCGTGACTTCACATGTAAAAAGTGAGGTTGTTTTTCTCGTGGTTGTGCAACTTAAAATGGTCCACTGACATAGACAGCGCCCCTACTGGCAATGTGGTGAAAATGCTTTATTATGTGTGGTGAAAATGATACATTATATAATTATGTGATTTATTAAATTAAGATGATTGGCGGTGTTAAATCTGCAGGATGATTAGTTTGAAAAGCAAGTCAATATTCAGGATAAGCTGTTTCATATATGTATATTTATGTGTAGAAATATGTATGCTCATCCACATTGCTTTTTGTTTTATGTTGTTTATATGTTTGTTTATTTGTTTGCTCATTTTTTTTTACAAGCTTATCGTCAACAAGCTTATTTGTCTGAAACTTGCTTTTTCAACATCTATTTTTGTCTATATTTGTTTTTTTGCTGTTGTTTTCTTTATGCACTTATCTGTATTGCATTGTTTGCTTAAAAAAAAGGATGTTTTGTGAACATTGTGATATAATAAACTTAATAATAATAAACTTTATTTTATAAAGCGCCTTTAAAAGCAACTTCTCAAAGCGCTGTACACAAAATAAGCAATACAAAGCTCAAATAATACATTTAACATCAATAATCAAACGCTAATTTAAAAAAAATATGTCTTAAAGCGCAAGCGTCTATATGATTAAAAGTGCACGGAGGTGAAGAGAGTGTTTTCAGAGAGGACAAGCACTGCAGGTTTATCTGGAGTAAGCCAGAATCAGCACAGGTCAGGGAATTAATGTCACCGCTCTTTTCATTCTCCCTAAACCCTGATTGGCTCGAAGCCTCAACCACTCACATCATTTCCTGCACAGACCTAATTCTTGCGGATGGAAAGTACCGGCGAAGGTGCTTAAGTTACGGAGAGACACTTTCAGCTTACAGAGAAGAAAGTGTGTTTCTATAAGTAGGTCAACAGGGAAAGCCGTAGATTATTTGGTTGCACTTTATGTTACAGTATGTTCACTTTCAATGTACTTACAGTGTACTTATATGAAAGTACTGGGTAATATATAAGGTCACTATATGGGGAAAGGTTAGGTTTAGGGGTTGGTTCGGTACTAGTTATTACCCAGTTAAATTACTACAGTAAGTATATAGTATGTGCATGCGAAACAGGGCTGTAAAATAAAGTGCTACTGATTATTTCTTACTATCACAGTGTTTCTTCCAAAATCCAAGAACAAAATTGTAAATCTCACCAAAAAACAGCAACTATACTTTCATTGAAAAAGAAATTACCATAAATAATTCATATATATATATATATATAATTTATATAAATTATAAAATATATAATTTATATACATGGTAAATAATAATAATAATAAATAAATAATAATAATAATAATAATAAAAAAATATATATATATAAATATTTAATCATGTATATAAATTATATATAATTTAAAAATATATATATGATTTAAAAAAAAGAAAAAAAATACTGTCACTTAAAAAAATGCATTACAGTTATGAGAATTTGGGTGGTAAACATTTAATAACTAATGTCAAAATGCAAAAATAAAATACTAATAGTCTTAAAAGTAGGCTTCATCGTCTTTAAGCACAATATAACTTCTTAATTTCTTAACTTAAACTTGTGTTTTTTAAGTTCAATCCATGCATAATCTTGCTAGGAGATTCACTGTACATTATTTAAGATAACAAATCTATTTTTTATAAAAAATTCTGAAACCATTATTAATCAATTCATACATGAGTATAAAATAAATACGCCTAATATGTTAGCACACTCACCCAAAATGGTAGTTGATCATGCAAAAGCACATCAGATTGCATGTTCCTCTGTCCAGCCGGTTAGAAAGAAACAGATCAAGGTATGAGACACAACTCAATATACCTTTGGAATTCTAGTTTTTAAATTAGAATAAATGTGAAAATATAGTGACTGATGGGTTCATTCAAAACTGCTACTGTATTTACTCTAACTGTGTGAATGTTTCATGCCAGATCATTAATGAGTGCCAGTCAGACTGTTGAGCGAAGGCTTCAGTTGTTGAACACTGGCCTCTGGTGGAGGGAAACTGAAGATGCTTCTATCGGACAAACTCGCTGAAAATCAACATATTCAAAACAGCACAAGTGCATTATCTTCCTATCAGAAAAACTGCTTTGCTTTGCACAAATTAAGGTGGAACATTTACAGTTAATTCATTTGTTGCAACTTGTTTAAGTTAACATCCACCATTAGTTTACAATTAAATGAACCCACACATATGGATATTATTTCATAACCAGCACATGGTTTGCTGGAAGCGTTTGCTAGTTTTTATTTAGAGCTTCCCATATTTTTATTTTATTTTTTCTCAAATGCACCAACTTCTATTCTAATGAAACTTCATTTCAAGCTCTTCTACTAACGAATTTATGAACAATGCACACATTTCTAAGTATTTCAAAGATATGTTGCACATGTTTGTGACTTTAGGGCAACATTTTTATTTGATTTATTTGATTACTTCTAGCTATTTTTCTAGTAGGTAAGGTTACTTATGGAATTGTTTTGATAACATGTTTTATATTTGTATTGTATATTTGAATGTACTTCTCTTTTATGAATGCTTTTCTTTTATATTGTTGTATTTCTCTTTTACTTTTTCTTATTTTTGTGAAGCGCTTTAAGATGCAACTTTTAAAGGTGCTATAGAAATAAAATGTATTATTATTATTAGTATTATTATTAAATTGGATAATGAGATGCATGCATTATCTTCCTATTAGAGAAAAGTGTTTTGCTTTGCACAAAATAAGTTGAAATTAAAAAGTTAACTTCCACATTC
>JAJAQA010000012.1:39099002-39114002 GCA_021464565.1 Rutilus rutilus | reverse complement strand
TAGTCGCAATTGTAGTCAGAATTGCGTGATATAAAGTCACAATTGCGTGTTATAGACTCACAATTGCGTGATATAAAGTCAGAATTGCAAGTTTATTTCTCGCTATTCTGACTATATCTCGCAATTCTGAGATAAAAAGTTGCAATTATCTTTTAAAATGTTTTATTCTGTGGCGGAAACAAGCTTCCATAGTAATTTTCTGTGTCTTTACCTCAGAAAACGTTTGTCTTCAGACTCCCTTTTTATAAGTCGACACCATTGCTGAGTATTTCCTCCTTAAAACTGCAGTGAACCAAAGACAGTCTCAAAAACACGATTTGAAATCGCTGGTGTTTCTGACGTCACAAACTATCTTGTAACCAATCAGATCAACGTGTGATCGTCAACGAGTGGATCTCTGAGATGAGTGAGTGAGTGGAGGCGGGGCTCATTTGCATATTCATAGAACCCTTATACTAAATGAGGCAAGTGTGTAGTTACATATTCATTTTAAGGCAGATTTTTTTTTTTCAAGGAAAAAATGTTAAATATGTTATTTTGGTGATCAAAGATGAGTTTTTTTTTTTTTTAAGTTGAGTTTATAAAGGTGTAAAATTACTGACAACAGGGGACTTTAAACGTTCCACAAACGTGTTCATGACCAGGCTATATTTTTCCATATCAACTATGCTAAGGTATTTTTGTTTCCAAAACATGTCATTTTGACTAGATTATATATTAGATTTCATCTACAAAATTATACAAATTTCATTTACAAATTTCATAAAAACATTTATAGCAAATTAGCATTTTCTATGAAGATTATGCCTAGCCTACATAATCAATTTACAAATTTCTTAATCCATTTAGGCCTACATTGACATTTTTAGTCAGTGCTTTGAAAAGATACATCGATATGCATATTAATTCATATTTTCACCCATAGAATTAGCTATGTCTGGTGACTTTTATCACACATCTCTCTCTATCTAGGCTATCTCCCCTTCACACATCATCAAACCTCCAAACCCAAACTCAATCCCGCTCCGGGTTTTGCGGTGCGCCGCGTGTCTGTCTGACGCTAGCGTTCACAAGCAGCGCATTCCACTTTATGGTAAAACTACACTTAAAAAAAGAAGAAAAAAGAAACAGTTAAATTTTTAATACAGTGGTTATTGGGCTATTTATACTGCTTATTTTGTTCAGAACGCATACATTTCATTCCAGTTTAAAACAAATTCTAAAATATTTTTTTATACGGCTAAATAGCAGTACTTTTTATAATAATAATAATAATTATTATTTATTATTATTATTATTGTGGGAGTTACTGGTGGTGTAGGAATGACGCTGTCTAGCAGGGCTTTCTCTTTTTTCCCCTCAAGAAAAACAAAAAAGTGAACTTCCTGTTTCGGGGTGGTCCACGGAGTCTGAGAGAGAGAGAGAGAGGGAGAGAGAGAGAGAGAGAGAGAGAGAGAGAGGGAGAGAGAGAGAGAGAGGAGGGGGAGGTCTCGCATTCTCGCGCTGCAACTTTGGGCTCACGGGACCGGCGGCACCGAATATGGACCGTCTTTTCTAAAAACCGAACTTTAGAGAAAAGTTCTGTGGAGTTTGTGTGTGTTCGCGTGAGCCTGAAGGAGAATATTCACACCGCAGTGAAGAGGAGAGTTTAGCGCTCATATCTGCATCTGCATCTGTGTGTGTGAGTGTGTGTGTGTGTGTGTGTGTGTGTGTGAGGAGAAAGAGGGGCTTTATTGGAAATTCTCGAACCCCCATCGGGACGCTCTCGGCTTTCAGCTCCAAGTTTTCCAGGCAAAAGTGGAGTTTTCTGGGATCCCAGTGAGGCCACACACAGACTGATGAAGGCAGAATCCAGTCTTCAAAGGTAACGCGCTATTCCTTCAGTTCAGAAGATGTGTATAACTTATATTTCATGTGCAGAATGCGAACTTTTATGTTACATTGTATCAGTGCTCTACTAGTGAGTGAGTGCGCTGGAGTGTTAATCAAGTGGAATGTTTGCGTATTGATTAACAATCCAAACATGTGTGTCTATTACACACTCAGCTGCTGAGGGTCTCTTGAGTAAATGCCGAACACAAGAGTGTTTAAGTAACATGGACACACAGAAGAGGCTAAAGCTTATTAAACACGAGCTCAGATGTCATTAAAAGCCACGGAGGAGCGGAATGCAGAAATGTCACGAACTTTTCAGCACGACTTTATTCAGTCTTGAATGACCCAGAAGTGCATTTCTCCGTTATTGCAGAGCTTGAGGAGTATTGCTGTGCATGATGGTGGTCTCACGGGACTTATGCTTCAGTATCTTGGTGGTCTCGCAGTCGTATCTCAGACAGGGCAAATAAGCAGAGCTTCTTCTTCTTCTTTTTTTTTTTTTTTTTTATTGTGCATGCTTAAAGGTTTCATTTGGTTCTCTTCTGCATATAATTTGATGATGTGATAGTCGTGATAGTTTTCGTGTGGAGGTCAGTCTGCTCTTCCACAGGCCGAATCTCAACAGCTGTTTCTTGTAACGGGAAATACTTGAAGTGACGAATATCTTTTTTCCAAATGTGTCTATCTATCCTGAAGCCACTGATTACGTGTGTTTTAACGGGAGCTCTTCGTGAAAAAAGATACGAATCCTAAAACGTTGCATGTCAACATTTAATTATATTTAATTGTCTATTGCCCTTAAGCTTCATAAAGTTTTCATAAAGTTTATATGTACTTTTTAAAATGATTTGGGATTTTCTTCATGCAAAAAGATATGATACACAAAACAACAACAACAACAAAAATGTTGCATGTCAACATTTAATTATATTTAATCTTCTATAGCCCTTAAGGTACATAGGCTAAAGTTTTCATATATATATATATGAAATTGGGTATTTTGTAGCTGTGACATTTGATTGTGGTCATAAACTACATATTATGTTAGATCAAGGGAGGCTGTGAAAGTTTAGAATGGGGGAAAAACAGACATCTAGTATAATCTTCATTAATCTGCGTAATTGCCGTGTGAAAATCTCATATGAGTCTAGTATGTAATAATAGATGGGCCTGATGTCAAAAAGCCCCATTTCTCAGTGTATTTTTGTGATTTAACATTAACATAAAAAATTCTTACACCTTTTTTGTTGCTGTTAAAGAAAAGTATACAGCAAATGATCTTGAATTAAAATAAATTACTGGTATGTACAATCCATTATGTGATTAGGAAAAGCTTATTTTGTCTAAGTATTTTTCTGACCAGCGTTTGACCTCCGGAATCAAAAATGCAGCTGTTTTTTGTAATACGCCATCAGTTTTAGATGATCAGTTATTTTGTAAACACTTAACAATAAGGTTCATTAGTTAACATTAGTTAACTAGTTAAAATGAACTAAGAATGAACAATACTACAGCATTTATTAACCTTAGTTCATTTTAATTTCAGCATTTACTAATACATTATTAAAATCAAAGGTTGTATTTGTTAACATTAGTTAATGCACTGTGAACTAACATGAACAGTTGTAACTAACTTATTAACTAACATTAACAAAGATTATTAAATATTGTATCAAATGTATCGCTCATGGTTAGATCATGTTAGTTAATACATTAACTAATGTTAACTAATGAACCTTTATTTTAAGGTGTCATTATTACAGTGTAATTATAAGTACTGAGTAATATTAACTACATGTACTTGCTATAGGGTTAGGATAGGATTAGGGTTTGGTTGAGGGTTAGTTGCATGTGATTATGCATGTTATATGTAACATATGTAACAAGGACACTGTAAAATCTGTATACAGTGTTTCTGAGAGCTTGTTTCAGCAGTTAGTGGCATGGAGAGGTCAGTGTCTGCGAATCTTCTCCAGGCTGATGTGGAGTCTGTTCCTGAGGTGAGAAAGACTCTGTAGGGTGTCTTCCTCTCCCCCCCGAGCTCATTAGTGTTTGATGGACCTGCGTTAGAGCCAAAAGGCTTCCGTTAGCATATCACACTCGACACAGATCTGGCCAGAAACCTCCCCTGGAGACAGCTTGAGATGTTACACACCAGAGTGCTAAAGAGGCCTTGCATGTGTGTCACCTTTTGCTAAGATGTGGGTGGAGAACCGGAGACTTGTCCGATGAAGGTCCGGTACTAACGTTGCTATCACTGATTCACACACATCTGTTTAAGATCCGGGTTTAGGGGTGTGTAACAATAGTGGATAGTTCACCCAAAATGAAAATTACTGTGTGAGAAAATTTCAAGAGTTTCAGGGTCATGTCTACTACTATATATAATGTTGAATATAATGTATAATAATGCAATGGGGGAATATTTGTGTGTCCTGATAATGCCAGATGTCTGATGTTACCAGTAAAAAGTGGCCGACATTATTTAAAATATCAGTGTCTGAGTGCAAGAATATTCGTCTAAAATAGCTTCAGAATCATGAATATTGTTATTCTGGTGTCTCTATTATCCTGTGCTTTGGGTTTCAGCACCAAGTCCAAGACTATTCATTTACACACACAATGTAAGAGCAAATTTTGTATTGTAATCAACAGTTCATTTTTTGTTAACCTTTTATCATATGTCTTGGAGTTCATTATCGTGATATATCGAAATAAAAGCACGCTGAGAAGAAACCAGACATCATAAAGTTATTCTTCTGCCATGATCATTTTATCATTATCAAAATATCTCGGCACTTAATGGAAAATCCAGGTCGCACTTAATCGTTATTCCATCATAAATGGTCTAAACGCCTCATATTTTGATGCAGCAATTGCAAGTAAATCTTTGCAGGAATGTGATATGAAGATACAAAGTAGCATTTATCTTTAGCATAACTGTAAAAGTGAATCGTCTTCAAAAAGCTCGACAAAAACGCTGATTTTCCATTGTTCTTCCACATAAACATGCCTTGATGGACGCGTTTGACCGTTGCTCTCGAGATGCAACTAAAGAACCTTTCAGTTCTTAAAACAACCGTTTCTTTTAGTGTGAAGAACATTTTAATAATCTAAAGAACCTTTTTTTCACTGTAAAGAACCTTTTGTGATTCTGCTCATCAATTCTGATTCTTATCGATTCCTAATTTCGATTCTAATAAGGTAAAAAACAACAACGTAGATATCATTTACCTTTATTCTTAGTCTTATTGCAAAACATTTCATTGATACCATGAACAAAATTCAACAGGCTAAAGAACACTCACATGAGGAATCTGTGCATATGGCTTAAAAAATACCACAGCAGGAACAACTAGCCGAACTAATATAAATTCCAAGCATTATTATTAAAGACAAGTAAACACTTGGTAATAAAATGTGAACAAATAAATGAATTGGTAATCGGCAAATTAGCACAAATAAATACAACTGAACAAAGATACGATTGAAATAAACAGTGTTTTAAGATTTCAGGTGTTCAGGTACACAAACTGCAATCAAATGTGACTTTAAAAAATAAAATATACATTACAAATATTGTTACAAAAGTTATTCAGTCAAGAACGAGTGAATTTTCTCTTTGTCTTTTGTTGTTTGATTAGTGTTATTACAGAGACAGCAGGAATATTAGTGTTATTATAGAGACAGCAGGAATATTAGTGTTATTATAGAGTGGGAATATTAGTGTTATTATAGAGCGGGAATATTAGTGTTATCATAGAGGAATATTAGGCTGCTGTCCCTTTAAGAGCTGCACGCATCCACTACATTATCACACATGCGTTTTCTTTGCCAACTTTTTATGTTCACAGACATAACCGGCTGTGTTTACATGGAGATTTTGACATATTTTTGTGTGTATTGGTCCTTTCAAGTGCAAAAAGACATAGAAGAGATCTTAATCGATAAGAGGAATCTAAATATAATTTTTTATAAAAAGTATCCGATTCCTGACCTAAAGTATCCGATTCCAGAATTGGAATTGATTTTTGATTCCCAGCCCTAGTTAAATGTTCCATCAATGCCAGTGAAGAACCTTTATTTTTTTAAGAGAGGAGTGTAGATGTAGCTTAAGTCTAAGGGTCTTTCAGAGCAACTACAGCTTTTGTCTGTCTAGTAAAGTGTGTGTGTGTGTGTGTGTGTGTGTGTGTGTGGGATGTTCCTTGTACATGTACACAAACTCATCGCTTCGCTTCAGAAGGCCTTTATTAACCCCCCGGAGCCGTGTGGAGTTCGTTTATGATGAATAGATGGACTTTTATGATGAATAGATGCACTTTTATGATGGATAGATGGACTTTTATGATGAATAGATGCACTTTTATGATGGATAGATGCACTTTTATGATGGATAGATGCACTTTTATGATGGATAGATGGACTTTTATGATGAATAGATGCACTTTTATGATGGATAGATGCACTTTTATGATGAATAGATGCACTTTTATGATGGATAGATGGACTTTTATGATGAATAGATGCACTTTTATGATAGATGCACTTTTATGATGAATAGATGCACTTTTATGATGGATAGATGCACTTTTATGATGAATAGATGCACTTTTATGATGGATAGATGCACTTTTATGATGATAGATGCACTTTTATGATGGATGGATAGATGCACTTTTATGATGGATAGATGCACTTTTATGATGGATAGATGCACTTTTATGATGGATAGATGGACTTTTATGATGAAAAGATGCACTTTTATGATGGATAGATGCATAGATGCACTTTTATGATGGATAGATGCACTTTTATGATGATAGATGCACTTTTATGATGGATGGATAGATGCACTTTTATGATGATAGACGCACTTTTATGATGAATAGATGCACTTTTATGATGGATAGATGCACTTTTATGATGGATAGATGCACTTTTATGATGGATAGATGCACTTTTATGATGAATAGATGCACTTGCACTTTTATGATGGATAGATGCACTTTTATGATGATAGACGCACTTCTTTTATGATGAATAGATGCACTTTTATGATGATAGATGCACTTTTATGATGGATGGATGCATTTTTATGATGAATAGATGCACTTTTATGATGGATGGATGCACTTTTATGATGGATAGATGCACTTTTATGATGATAGATGCACTTTTATGATGAATAGATGCACTTTTATGATGGATAGATGCACTTTTATGATGGATGGATGCACTTTTATGATGGATAGATGCACTTTTATGATGATAGATGCACTTTTATGATGGATAGATGCACTTTTATGATGAATAGATGCACTTTTATGATGGATAGATGCACTTTTATGATGATAGACGCACTTCTTTTATGATGAATAGATGCACTTTTATGATGGATAGATGCACTTTTATGATGGATGGATGCACTTTTATGATGGATAGATGCACTTTTATGATGGATGGATGCACTTTTATGATGATAGATGCACTTTTATGATGATAGATGCACTTTTATGATGGATAGATGCACTTTTATGATGGATGGATGCACTTTTATGATGAATAGATGCACTTTTATGATGAATAGATGCACTTTTATGATGGATAGACGCACTTTTATGATGAAAAGATGCACTTTTATGATGAATAGATGCACTTTTATGATGGATAGATGCACTTTTATGATGAATAGATGCACTTTTCTCATGAATAGATGCACTTTTATGATGGATAGATGCACTTTTATGATGAATAGATGCACTTTTATGATGAATAGATGCACTTTTATCGTGAATAGATGCACTTTTATGATGGACAGATGCACTTTTGTGATGGACAGATGCACTTTTATGATAGATAGATGCACTTTTATGATGGACAGATGCACTTTTATGGACTTCAAAACAGAAAAGGCCATTCACTGCCATTATAAAGCTTGGAAGAGCCAGGACATTTTTTTTTAATATAACTCTGATTGTATTCATCTGAAAGAAGAATGTCATATACACCTAGGATGACTTGAGGGAGAGTAAATCATGGACTAATTTTCATTTTTGGGTGAACTATCCCTTTAAGTCTAAGGGTCTTTCAAAGCAACTACAGGTTTTGTCTGTCTAGTCTAAATAGGTGTGTGTGTGTGTTTGTGGGTGGGATGTTCCTTGCTGTGTTTTACTGTGTGAATCCAAGTGTGTGAGAGACGGCGTTCACTAAAGCTGGCCAAGGCAGGCGGCAACAAGTGGTGTGTTTTTCCGCCAGATTCCTCTTTGGGGCTGCGCACCGAGACTCGTGTCACGTGACACTTTCCTTCGCCTCCCCCTCTCTCCCTCTCCATGCGCGGAGACCACCCTCACGGGGACCGTAGACCCCAATAACACCCTTTCACACTCCGTGAACCTGAAACAATCAACTTTTAATAGCAGCTGTCCATCCAGTCATCGGCCCGAGCCGGGGCTCAGATACCCAGGCAGGGAATGAAGGAGTCAGAGAGGGTAAAACCCGCTAAATACCCCCGTCCCTCTTTTATTCCCTCTCAGGCTTTTCCTCCTTCCTATTTTCTGTCCCTCTTTCATTCATGAAGGACAAGAGAGAGAGAATAAAGCTCAGGACTGATGCTGCGCGTCTTCTCAACTCTTACAGTGCATGTGTCTGCTGGATTCACATTATTCGCCTTTCTTTCGTTCTTTCTTTCTTTCTTTCTTTCTTTCTTTCTTTCTTTCTTTCTTTCTTTCTTTCTTTCTTTCTTTCTTTCTTTCTTTCTTTCTTTCTTTCTTTCTTTCTTTCTTTCTTTCTTTCTTTCTTTCTTTCTTTCTTTCCATTAAAGAAATAATTCCCCCACACTCTTGAAAATAAAGGTTCCTTAAAGGGAGTTTTTGCAGTGATTCCATAAAAAAAAACATTTTTGGTTCCGCAAAGAATCTTTCAGTGATTTTTTTTACATTTATTTTAAATTAGGGATGCACCGATTTTATACCAAAATATACCAAATTTTATACCAAAATTTCGTTATTGATAACCGATAATTCTTTATATTTGAAAGCCGATAACCGATATATTGGCTGATAAAACATAATCCAGATTTTTATATAAATTTTTTTTGAGAGCCTGATCACAAAAACAAAATTCTCACCATTAAAATCCATGTCCCAAACACACAATTATAATGTTCTCATTATCATTTTATATAGCTTAAATGACCGACATGTTGCACTTAACTTAATAATTACTGATATAAATATTTGGGATGCACCGATATGAAATTTTTTGGCCGATACCGATAACCGATAATTCTTTATATTTGAAAGCCGATAACCGATATATTGGCTGATAAATCTAAATCCAGGTTTTTATATAAATTTTGAGAGCCTGATTACAAAATCAGAAGTCTCACCATTAAAATCCAAGTCCCAAACACACAATTATAATGTTCTCATTATAATTTTATGTAGCCAATATGACAGACTGCACTTTTTTGAAGTGATTCCAATCATATTTCAAGCAATTTAAAACCATCATGTTGAACAGTGCACATCTGAAGGAAATAATACATTATTTATCAGCTTTTCGGCATAATCTTCTTATCGGCCCGGTAACTATTACATTAAAAATGAACATATATCAGCCGATACCGATATGGTGGCCGATATATCATGCATCCCTATCTTAAATAAATGACAGAAAAAAAATTCAAAGAACCTTTTGTCAAATGAATGTTTAAGGTTCTTCATGGAGTTGTAGATGCCAATAAATAACCTTGTGCAACATGACGATTCTGTTATGTACTTTTACCCTCATGCCATTTCAAACCCTTATAAGTGTCTTTCTGCACTAGAACACAAAAGCAGATGTTTATCATCACAATGCTGATGCTTCAGTGCGAGAAAACAGTGACTGTCAAACTCCAGAGAAGAGCAGCGTGAACATTCTCCTAAACATCTGCTTTTGTGTTCCACTGAAGAAACAAAGTCATAGAGGTTTGGAACGACACAGAATCATCAAGTTCAATTAAGTTCATTTTTGCATGAACATTTCCTTCAGAAAACACTTGCAAGTGCTTCATTGTCATTGTTTGACATTAAATGTGGGCATCGGTTTGGGGTGGAAAATCTCGCAACGTCATGTTTGAACAAAACATAAGCAAATGTATAAATGTTTAAATAAAGAAGCGGCCCATTCTGGCCACTGAACCACGCTTGTTTTCTCTCGCCACACCTCTTTCTCTCCGGGTTTGGTTTGAGATCTGAATAAAACGGATAATTACTCTTTCGCTGGTTTTGGGGCTTTTTGCATCTGTGAAAGACGAGAGCTCAGAAAGGAAACGCTGATTGCAGTGTAGCTTTCGAGTTAAAGGTTGGATTATGTTACGAAACTGTCGGACAATCGAGCTTTACAAGCAGCCATTGTCCCCGATGAAGACTATCAATGTGTTGTAATCATCATGAGTGTTTCAGATGTTCACATTATTGATCTGTTCTGAAAATGATTGCATTGTCAGTGTATATGAGGAATTGTTTGAGGTTTAGATGGCGAGACCTGTTTATCAACTCATTCTACCTTTCACTTCAATACCTGTTCACTTCATGTTTACCCTCCGAATAAATGAATCATATTAAACCAGCTCAGCAAGTTTCAATATTCCAATTTATCTCCAAATATAGTTTATTCATGGTGTTTGACATTTTCAATAGGAAAGAATGATCAAAATAAACGACAACTCGTTTAAACAGCTTGTTTTTGTTGGTGGAGACTTTCTGTCTCAGATGTTTCTCCGGAGAATAAGACTGTACATGTTCACGTGTGATGATGTAATAAGTGGGTGTGGCTTGAGGCTCCGCCCTCTAGAGTTTCAGACGAGATCTCAGCCCTGATAGACTCACGGCGAAACACTTTTTCGTTCTTTGTTTAGGGGTGAAAAGAAGTTCATCAGTGATATACTCTTAGCGAACATCCTCATTTAGATGAATATGTAAATATGTGCAGCGCTTTCCTCTCAATAACAAAATAAACACACAACAAAAATGGCCGCGGTGAGAAAACAGCGGTTCGGAAAGCATCTGATCAAAGCATCTGCAATTTGACACGCTAGTAAAGTCTCGTCACGTTTATGTATATCCCACTTTATATAATAGATCGCTTTAAAGCAGCAGCTTTACGGTATTAAACATGATAAACAGTGTCATCGTAGCTGCAAGCAGCAATTAACAGGGTTCAAGCATTTAAGACCTTCATGCCAACTATGCTGTTGGGGTCTAGGCTGAACCAAAATGTAGGCTTGAAACCATAAAATATCCATGATGGAGAATACGCAAATTCTATAAATTTATAGTACAAGTGCACCCTAATTCTAGTTAAAACCCTAGTTAAAATTGGGTAATTCGAGCATTATGGACATGACATTTGCAGTCAAAACTTGAAATATAAATTCTCAGAAAATGCATTTAATACCAATATATTGAAACTTCTGTTTATATATC
Source organism: Rutilus rutilus (assembly GCA_021464565.1). NCBI lineage: Eukaryota > Metazoa > Chordata > Actinopteri > Cypriniformes > Leuciscidae > Rutilus > Rutilus rutilus. Next base: position 39,102,657 of record JAJAQA010000012.1, on the reverse strand, counting down.
CATACTCCCTTAATTACAACTTAATTTTCTACTCTAAAGCATCTCTCGTTTGTTCATGTTTTTACTCGACGGACTGAACTGAAGAAATGAACCGGAGAAGATTTACACCTCAAAGAAGGCGGAGCCTCAGAGACACACCCACCTGTTACATCATCACCACAACGGACCAATGGGAGCTCAGGCGCCGTGAACTTTTTCGGAAAAATGAAATAAACTTCGTTTTGGCCTGATTTTGTTGGAAATGATGTCACAGTATTTTGGGGCCTTCAAAGTGCGGCAAAATCTGCGATCAGAAGTCAGAGACTAAAAAGAGATACTAAAGAGAAACACCAGGGCTGGGTAAAAAATATAGATTTCTCGATTTTAATCGATTCTCATTTTTACGAACCGATATCAATTCTTAAATCCCAAGAATCGATTAGTCATCCTGTTTTCAGTTGATGAATGAATGAAATATTGTAGCGCATCCCATCCAATAAATCGCAATAATCTTTGTGCTTTGTTACTATTGATATGAAACAAAGTCTCAGATTTCAAATTACGTCCATTTTCTTACGAAATTCAAAAACATAAATAATGTTTTGTCGCAGTGGCGTGAGATCGCTCTGGCTCAGCTCTAGAGAAGCACATGATCTTCTCCTCCGCCTTAATAACACCAGTTACAGCGCGAAATAAACATGAATGAGCTTCTGAAAGCGTGTTAAAAGGTAGAGCACAACTTATCGAAGTCCGTATCATGTGACATGGAATCGCTCAATCAGTGTTTCAACCATGGAAAGACGTCAGTAAATCAGCTTGTAAACAATGTCATGTAACTATGGGGCGCCGTTTGTAAAGCGGCTCACGCTGAAAATAACAGCAACATTTTGTCACATTTAGCTTCAAACAACGTCAAAAATGTATACCAGTTTTTTAAACAGTCACTTTTTAGCACATTTACAACAATATTTGTCAACTTAGAGATATTTTAAATAGTTAAATCTAAATATTAAATGTTACACCTAAATGTTAAATGTTAAATCTAAATGCTAAATCTAAATCTAAATGTTAAATCTAAATCTAAATCTAAATGTTAAATCTAAATCTAAATGTTAAATCTAAATCTAAATGTTAAATCTAAATCTAAATCTAAATGTTAAATCTAAATCTAAATGTTAAATCTAAATCTAAATGTTAAATCTAAATCTAAATGTTAAATCTAAATCTAAATGTTAAATCTAAATCTAAATCTAAATGCTGAATCTAAATCTAAATGTTAAATCTAAATGTTACATCTAAATCTAAATGTTAAATCTAAATGCTAAATCTAAATCTAAATGTTAAATCTAAATCTAAATGCTAAATCTAAATCTAAATGTTAAATCTAAATCTAAATGTTAAATCTAAATCTAAATGTTAAATCTAAATCTAAATGTTACATCTAAATCTAAATGTTAAATCTAAATCTAAATGTTAAATCTAAATCTAAATGCTAAATCTAAATCTAAATGTTAAATCTAAATCTAAATGCTAAATCTAAATGTTAAATCTAAATCTAAATGTTAAATCTAAATCTAAATGTTAAATCTAAATGTTAAATCTAAATCTAAATGCTGAATCTAAATCTAAATGTTAAATCTAAATGTTACATCTAAATCTAAATCTAAATGTTAAATCTAAATGTTAAATCTAAATCTAAATGCTAAATCTAAATCTAAATGTTAAATCTAAATCTAAATGCTAAATCTAAATCTAAATGTTAAATCTAAATCTAAATGCTGAATCTAAATTTAAATGTTAAATCTAAATGTTAAATCTAAATCTAAATGTTAAATCTAAATCTTAATGTTAAATCTAAATGTTACATCTAAATCTAAATGTTACATCTAAATCTAAATGTTAAATCTAAATCTAAATGTTAAATCTAAATGTTACATCTAAATCTAAATGTTAAATCTAAATCTAAATGTTAAATCTAAATCTAAATGTTAAATCTAAATCTAAATCTAAATGTTAAATCTAAATCTAAATGTTAAATCTAAATCTAAATGTTAAATCTAAATATTAAATCTAAATGTTAAATCTAAATGTTCAAATCTAAATGCTAAATCTAAATCTAAATCTAAATGTTAAATGTAAATGTTAAATCTAAATCTAAATGTTGAATCTAAATCTGGTTACCGGCATTTTGAATTTGCATATTAGTTAAATATTTAGTTTCACCCGAAACATTTAGATTTAACATTTAGATTTAGATTTAACATTTAGATTTAGATTTAGCATTTAGATTTAACATTTAACATTTAACATTTAGGTGTAACATTTAATATTTAGATTTAACATTTAGATTTAGATTTAGATTTAACATTTAGATTTAACATTTAGATTTAGATGTAGATTAAGATTTAGCATTTAGATTTAGATTTAGATTTAGCATTTAGATTTAACATTTAACATTTAGGTGTAACATTTAATATTTAGATTTAACTATTTAAAATATCTCTAAGTTGACAAATATTGTTGTAAATGTGCTAAAAAGTGACCGTCAAAAGTTCATACCAGTTTAAAAAAAAAAAATTTGAAGATAATGTGACAAAATGTTGCTGTTATTTTCAGCGTGAGCCGCTTTACAAAGGCGCCCCATATGTAACGTCACATTTACCTCAGAAAAACCATATCCAGTGATCATAAACTCGTCAGTCAGCGAGAAGAATTAACTCTAGAGAGGAGCATGCTGCTAAATATATGCATCATATTACATATTCATTATCATTTTTAATGCATGTTTGAATAAATCTGGTAGGTTTTTATGACAGCCACCATTTAAATGTTTATATCTCATATAACTTTATTATATAAATAAATCAAAGTGTAATTTAAGTGTTTGTATACAAATCAGTTAATTATTACCTTCAATATGATAGTAGGCTAATGAAGCCTATAGGCTACAGCTGACTCCCATAGTTTAAAGCATTAGTGAAGAGATTTGTTTTCCTTGAGAAAATTTGGCATGTGTTGTACCAGATATCCAAAATAATCAATTGTGAATTGAATCGGAATCGAATCGAATTGTGAAATTTGTGTCAATACCCAGCCCTAAGAAACAGTATTCCAGACTGGATTTCACATGAGTTCAGGTCTCTCTCTATCTGTACCTGTCATCCTGTGTGTGTGTGTGTGTGAGTGTGTGTGTGTGTGTGTGTGTGTGTGTGTGTGTGTGTGTGTGTGTGTGTGTGTGTGTGTGTGTGTGTGTGTGTGTGTGTGTGTGTGTGTGAGAGTGAGTGTGTGTGTGTGTGTGTGTGTGTGTGTGTGTGTGTGTGAGTGTGTGTGTGAGTGTGTGTGTGTGTGTGTGTGTGTGTGTGTGTGTGTGTGTGTGTGTGTGTGTGTGTGTGTGTGTGTGTGTGTGTGTGTGTGTGTGTGTGTGTGTGTGTGAGAGTGAGTGTGTGTGTGTGTGTGTGAGTGTGTGTGTGAGTGTGTGTGTGTGTGTGTGTGTGTGTGTGTGTGTGTGTGTGTGTGTGTGTGTGTGTGTGTGTGTGTGTGTGTGTGTGTGTGATGACTCACTGGTGTCCACCGCACTGAGAGTTGTGAGGGGGCGTGTTTATTATTCACCCTGTTGTCATGGAGACACTGGAATTTTGAACTCACATCATTGTAATTATGTGTCTTTGATGTGTTT
>JAJAQA010000012.1:39079002-39086502 GCA_021464565.1 Rutilus rutilus | reverse complement strand
TGAATGTTTTCTGAGCGTTACTTTTGAATGTTCTCTGAACGTTACTTTGAACGTTCCCTGTTGGCTGGGAGAACACCACAGTGATGATGATGATGATGGTAAATGAGACACTTTGCAAATTGATGAAACGAACACAAGTGTGAGCTGATCAGTCGGTCTTCTTGATCGATCATTAGTGATGTGTGTGTTTGTGTTGTCGCTGTAACAGCAGTAATGACTCGCGGTCAGTCGTGTTCATCTCTATCAGCGTGTCGTTCGGGACTTTGGCACACTCGAGCGTTTGCATGTTTGAGAGAGCGATTGTGCGAGTGTACACGAGTATATTTGCACAGCGTTATCCTGCTTGTGCGAGGCCAACAGCACTGAGGCGATTGTCAACAGTGGAAGTCCATAAAAACGTGGTGCTGACAAAGCGTGAGCAAACACTTTGATTTACTCAGGATTTCCCAACAAACACTTCAGGAGAGGATCCCGAGTGAATGAGAGCGGGACTCAAGAACGAGACGAGTCATTTATATCAGGATCTGCTTCATACGCCGCCGATGGGGTCCAAAACTGTGGAGCTGCAGTTTTATTCATATTTTGAATTAGTTTTGGTTTAATTTTAGTTTGGTGCTTTGATGCGGTGAGGATGTTGCATATCATGTCAGAATGTTTAGTTTTTTTGCACTGAATCAATTTGATCAATTTAACCAGAATCAAATGTATAGTGACTTGAAGCATATTAAGTATGATCAATTCAACCTGAATTAAATTTATATGACTTAATCAACTTGAATCTAATTTAATATGATGCAGTGTTGCTTTGGATAAAAGCATCTGCCAAATGCATACATTTACATTTTTGTAATGGGAAATATTAAACATGCCACTTTAATAATTAAAGATCACTGGGTCAATACAAGAGTTTATCAGAAAAATATTCAGCATATTGCATCACAGATATGATTGACGCATGAGCAAGCTTGTCATCAGCTGGTCTCTGCACTGAATGAGACTGTATGCGAGATGATCTCTGCGAGAAACATCACAATAGAGCAGAAATCTAAAGCCTCGGAGCAAACAGAGGCGGATTACAGGAGCATCTCCTCTTTCTTCTCCACTGGGCCATTATTAAGTGTGTCCAAAACAGCTTAAACCTTCAAACTGATGCTTAAACTCTGAAAATACGCAGAAAACCTGAACCTAAATTGCCAGTGTTTTTCCTCATGGTTTCGTGAACATTAATTTGTAGTTTTGTGCATGATGCTTGAGGACTGACTCAAATTTAATATATCTGGATCCATTTGAATTTAATTTGATCTATTCAACCAGAATCAAACGTATATGACCAAATCCATTTGAATCAAATTAAATATGATCAGTTCAGTCTGAATCAAAGTAATATTAATGAATCAACTTCACTGAAAAAAAAATGATTAGTTGAATTGAATACATTTTTTTATGGTAAGTGGTTGCACACAACTGATTTTACCTACATTTAAACAAATGCATTAAGTTGAACTAAAACTGATTAAGTTCAACGAACCATTTTTTTCAGTGTTGAATCAAATTGAATGCGTACATCTGTAATATTTCCTCTGTTTATTTGAATGAATTGCACTTTTTGTGATGACTGATAGACATACAGTGTAAAGGTGAGACGGATGATTAGAATTCATCCCACGGTGCAAACAAAAGAAGGAATGAGAAAAAGAGAGAATGCAAAAGGCGGAGAAAGTGAAAAGATTGTACACCCCCCCTAAATCACGGCCTTTGACTCAGAGGAGGGGAGGGGCGAACGCAACCCGCAATACACAGAGAGAGAGAGAGAGAGAGAGAGAGAGGCGTTTATTATTCCGAAGGCTTTCCTCTCGGAGGAGCTCGGGCAGTTTGAACAGGAGGTCAACAATTGATTCAATTACAAGACAAACTTCCCAAGAGCCCTAGAGCGGTCCGACTGGAGAGCTCTCCCTCTCTCTCTCGTTCTCCCTCTTTCTCTCCCGCTCTTCACTATAATGTCCCGCGCTCCTCAGGTAGGAGAGAGTTTAACCTCCTCCAGCTCTCATCCATCCCTCTCTTTGTGCGCTAATGAATGAGGGAAAAGCTGATGACCCGGAGAGACGTTGGGATCGGGCGGCAGGAACCCGTTTAGAGAGAGGACGTGCGAATATTATAGATGAGTTCAGTGCGGAACATATTCATGAGACACGTGCACAACGAGATCTTAAAACGAATGCATAAAAGGCCTCATTTAAACCGCATGCATCTCCTTCACACACAAAATATCGCATCTTATTTATTAGGGCTGTGAAACGAATAATCGCGATTAATCGCATCCAAAAATAAAAGTTTGTGTTTATACTATTTAATTATTTTGTATATATAAATACACACATATTTGCATGAGTATATTTAAGGAATATTTGCATGTATATATATTTATATATAATTTATAAATATAAATATTTTATATATAATTTTTTTTTTAATTCTTAAATATATACATGCATATTTTGGATGCGATTATTCATTTCCCAGCCCTATTTTTTTCTTTTTTCTTTGAACTTTTTTCAGACCATTATGAACACTTGCTGCGAATACTTTTGGTGCAAAACATTTGCAAATATTTTATCTGTTTTTTTTTTTATTGATAATAATAATGTATTTTATTCATATAGTGTGTTTCAAGAACCCAAGGACACTTTACATAGGCTAATATTGCAAAATAACATTTATGAGTTTCAGAAGACTAACTGAAATCCACTGAATGAAGCTTTGAGTGTCGGATCTGTCGTTCCTCTTTAGACAACAGCGTTTCTGCTGGATTCTCCTGTAGGACGAAGAGTTTTCACAGTGAAGCGACGGCTCTTCCTCTGAAACTCAGATTATTATATTTCTCAGCAGATTTACAAAGACATCGCTCGGTTTTATTGGGATTCATTCATAACTTCCCACAATCTTCAAACTTCATTCTGTCTCTGGTGTTTTTCAGCAGAGCATTTGCTTAAAATTTGCTATTTTCCTGACTAATCATTTGTGGTTAAGACAATTAAAAGCCTAGTGTTCAGAAATTTTGGGCATGGCCCTTTTTATTTTTTTTGTACAGGAATGTGTGTGTGTTTATATATATATATATATATATATATATATGTGTGTGTGTGTGTGTGTGTGTGTGTGTGTGTGTGTGAGTCGGAGGACAGCCCAATGCCACACACAGTCAGACTCTCTCACACATGCACAGTCAGACTCAAACACACGCACACATATACACACACACACACACACACACACACACACGCTACTGCCAACTTCCTGCTCCCACATTTTTTCCATCTCATGTTCAGCTCGGATCGCTGGAAGTTTTCTTTTCTTTGGATTCTCTCTCTTTTTCTGTCTGTCTGAGAATGCTCTGACTCACAGCTTCACCGGCCCGCAGAAATACTGGAACATTCATGCATATATGTTTATGTGTGTGTGTGTGTGTGTGTGTGTGTGTGTGTGTGTGTGTGTGTGTGTGTGTGTGTGTGTGAGAGAGTGAGTGTGTGTGTGTGTGTGTGTGTTTCCAATCCAATCCAACTTTATTTGTTAAGCACTTTAAAACAACCAAAGTTGACCAAAGTGCTGTACAGGAAATTAAAAAAAAAAAAAAAAAAAATATATATATTTTTTTATATAATATATATATAAATAAAAAACATAACAGCTCACATGAGGCGCAAAATTACATATAAAATACAACAATAAAATTAATTGTTGTTTGTGTGAGTGTGAGATGGTGTGTGTGTGTGTGTGTGTGTGTATGTATGTGTGTGTGTATGTATGTGTGTGTGTATGTATGTATGTGTGTGTGTGTGTGTGTGTTTGTGTGTGTTTGTGGGAATGTGTTTGTTTGTGTCTGTGTCTGTGTGTATATGTGTTTGTGTGTATGTGAGTGTGTGTGAATGTGTGTATATACAGTATATTATTTAATATACAGTATATATTATATATATATAAACTACACATACAAGTGTGTCAAAAGAGTTGATTAGATGAGTTTAGCATAATTATAAAATGCTGTTGTCAGCACTTAGACTCACGCTGAGGCTCTTCTGAAGTCTTTCTGAGCTCTTTATGTAGAAGAGAAGCTGTTATCTGGGATTGGGTGTTGAGAGCTGTTTGGCACCGTGTGTGTGTGTGTGTGTGTGTGTGTGTGTGTGTGTGTGTCTGTAATATGATCAGTGAATCACTGAGCACTTCTGACTGTGTTTGGCTCAGAGGAACAGGCCACACACACGCAGGAATACCACAATACGAGAGCAACTAACACTCATTTAGTTCTCGTCTCTCTCTCTCTCTCTCTCTCTCTCTCTCTCTCTCTCTCTCTCTCAGGAGTTGATGTGCTCATTTGTTAGTGTTTAGTTATGTAAATGGCCCTTGATGACGGAGCTGTTGTTGTCGGCTCTCTCTCAGTGAGTGGCTCGGTTTAGAGCTCCTGGGATCGTAAAGGGAGGAAACAAAAGCTTTTTCACAGCCTGAAAGAAGGAGGTGAAGTGTGGCGAATAAACGGATCTTCCCGTTGATGAGAGATCACTCAATGCACTCTGCATGGATAGTTTCTGTGCAAAGAATCTCATAATTTCCTGTGGTTTAATCACATCAGGTATTGTGCGAACAGGCCTGAATGTGATTTTATAATTGCAGTTGCACAGTGACAGTATTAATGTATTCATACACTACTAGCAACTTATAACCTTTACACTAATTGCAACCTCACTTCAGCTACAAATATATCATGAAGATGTAGAAATTTAACAAACTAATATGGCTCACATTTAATTTTTTATAAAAAAAAAAAAATATTATTGTTGTTTGTTTATTATTATTATTGAAGTAGACTTTTAATAGTAATCATGTTTTTTTGCACCAAAACAGTCCGAATTTATTTTCTAATGATATTTTAATTATTTACATTCTCTATTAATGTTTGATCAGCATCATTAGTTACAGAGAGTCTGAAAATCTTTTCCATCCTAAAAGAAAAAATCTGTTTAATTCAATGCTATATTGAATTATATTATACAGTTGTAATCGAAATTATTCAACGCCCATCAGGTTTATTGGCAAAATGTACAGACTTTCAGCTGTTTGCAATGAACGAATCAAACACAAGTAATTGAAATAGCTCAACACAACAAATGTTTCAAGTGCTTTCCCCAAATTTAACTGTAAATGCAACTTTTAATGACTTCTGCAGTCTCAAAATGATTCACCCCCCCTGAACAGAATCCCTCACAGCAGCACAGATCTGCAGAACAGGTGTTGTCTCACTAATCAAGGGCTTCATTAGCTGCACCAGGTGTGCTTGAGCTAGAACACATAAAATATCTGAACTGGCCAGGTTTGTCGTATGTCACATTTGACTGCAAGTTAGAAATATGGCTGAAGAATGTTCCAAAAATGATAATCGCCCTCCACAAACAAGGAACAGGATACAGTAAGATAGCGAAGGGACTAAATGTTCCTCGAGAGAGACTGTTGGAAGCATAGTTTGTATAACTGTGAATGTGTGTGTGTGTGTGTGTGTGTGTGTGTGTGTGTGTGTATAAATTCAAGCATCAAGAAATATTCACATTTCCTTCCAGCTATAGATGGTCATACAGATGCTTGAAATACAGACCAATCAGAATGCAGTATGTAAATGTGTGAGAAAGGACCAATTGGAGTTGAGTATGCAAATATTTTGAGGATGCCATCACTGTGTTCAGACTATGAAGTTTACAAAGACGAATGAGTCCTATATGTCACATGTTTCAGGCTGAATTATTTTCAGAAGTTCAGTGTCTCAAAAGATCTCAGATTCCTCATGATGTGAGTCAGTGTTTGTTAAGATGAGAGAGATTGTGATGTTCTGCTGGGCTCTGGTCCAGAGTTCAGTCCAATCACACACACACACACACACACACACACACACACACACACACACACACACACACACACACACACACACACACACACACACACACACACACTCTCTCTCTCTCTTTCAAATGATTTACACTGCATATAAACACTCAGTTTGACTTTCTCCCAGCGCAGTGCATTAGTTCTGACCCAACAGGACCACACAGCGAGCTGACGCTCATTCATCAGATCCTGCTGGATCTTTATCAGTGACGGCACTCTTACTCTTTTAATCAACCATCGTCGTCTTCCATTTCAAAACCAGATCTGATTCTCGACAAATGTTTAAAATTCTTTTATATTTACAAGAAATAACACTTGATTTGATTATTTTGTATCGAATGAGTGACATTCTAATGCTTTTTATTGTCATTTTTCATAATAATCAATATTGTGGGTCTTGGCAGATGATTTACATCATTCAAACACTGAAGAACAATGTGTGAAAGGTGAGGCCGAAGGCGTTTTCTAGCAGATGTGACCTTGCAGTTGTAATGATAGACAGTGAATGGACGAGTGTGGAGGGTTCAGACGCTTTCGTCATAGTAGCACACGTGTGTGTTCGTGTGTGTGTGTGTGTGTGTTTAGCAGCTGGATGCCAGCTGTGAGTCTGTTTTGCTCCATTCCTCCCTTAGACAAGCTGACTGTGAGTATAATCATGTGTAAATGATGAAATGAGCGTGTAGAAGGAGAAGAGAGCAGATGGAGGTGTGAGGTTTGGTGGAAACCACAGGTATGGAGAGAGAGAGAGAGAGAGAGAGAGAGAGAGAGAGAGAGAGAGAGCAGACGCTGGAAAAAAGAAGACGCCCTTTTCACAGAATTTTCCTTTAAACAGTTTACGGTTGCCATGGCGACAGCTTACGTGATGAAACAATTTAATTCCAAGAGAATCTGTCCTGCAACATTGGTTGCAAGAATCTGTCATTCATTCGCCTAAAGTAATGAAAAAAGAAAACATTATTATTTTTCTGATTTGACATCTGTCTGTTTGAACATTCAAAAGTATCAATGTTTGAAGAATGTAACATTTCCTTAACGGTTTGAAAAACTGGTGCTTTTGAACGTTCAGAGAACATTCAGACATAATGCTTTAATAATAATGTCAGCCAAACGCTTTCAGAACTTATTTTTGTTGGCTGGGTAATTGTGAAAAATTCATCAATTATAAAACTAATTTCAGCTGTAAAGCAGCTCTACAAAAGACAATAGTGTTTAATTATTCAGATCAATGTTGATAACTGATAACTGTCATTATTGCAACGTTCATCAATTGTCATTTGTCATTATTCTGCTCAGTTTAGTTGAATATCAGTGTATGTGCCGCATCAACACTCAAACACTGCAGAATAAATCATATTGTTGTCGATTACCTGCACTTTAGTGCGTCAGTGCTCGAGCTCACTGCTAGACGGGTTATTGTGGCGTTTGATGGAGGGAATGACCGACGGAAGGATGCAGTTTCAGTTGTTTAAGTTATGAAAACAAAGCCAGAGTTGGAAAACAAAGTTTAGCGTTGAAGAAAAACAGTGATATTGAGAGAGGCGGGGGGGGAAACCGAGGTGTAATCTGGCTGTG
>JAJAQA010000012.1:39036502-39076502 GCA_021464565.1 Rutilus rutilus | reverse complement strand
CATAAAGCAGAGCAAGAAGAACACTGACAAATAACAACTGGGAAGCACTAATGGATAAAGTTATGTGACTCTCCCTGTTAGTGAACTTTAAGATGTTTTGACTTACCAATGAAAAAATTATATATATAAAAATATATAGTATATGTATTTAAAAATGTGTTAGGAACTGCCACACAATTGCGAGAATTATAGTTTAACATAAATAATTTTCTTTAAAAGAAAATGACTTATGTTAAACTACAATTCTTGCAAAAAAAAAAAAAGTGCAATATTTTTTTTGCTAAATTTTTCAATATTTCTTGCAAAAATTTTTTTTGTTATAATTATATATAGCCAGTAGTTTTCTCAGTCTAAACGTTTATTTTACATGTTATTAAACTGTGTTCTCTCTGCTCATGAATATTAATGATTACCGTGATGTCATTGGTCTCTGGCTCCTCCTCTCACTGAAGCTCCTCCTCCTCCTCCTGAATGCCACCCATGTTGAGCCACTCTCTCTCTCTCTCTCTCTCTCTCTCTCTCACACACACACTCTCTCTCACAGCTGCTTATTACTGGTCAGAGAGCAGAAACTCTCCGCATGACTGACCAAACCAGACTCAGGTTTCCTCAGAGAGAGAGACGAGCTGAATTCATCAGTCATGCCAAACAAAAAACATGCAGATTTCAATAAAATAGGTCTTACAAAAATGTATTTTAAAAAGTTTAAACTAGAAAAATTGTTGCGCTCCACTTTGCACTTTTTGCATCATGCAGTTTTTACAGTTTTTTTTTTTTATTCAGTCTAGAATGAATTCAGTGTGATGTGCGCTTGTTTTTAACAAGTTTTATCAATTAAATTAAACCACCCCCCCAAAAAAAAAAACGTAAAAAAAACAAACATCTGAACATCCCTTAAAAAACATAAATTCACATGAGAAGCAGAACTTATTTCAGAGAATTAAATCAAGTGAAAAATATTAAAAATACAATACTAAAAAACAATATTAAATAGCTTAGTAATATAAATAATCTAATGAATCTTCTCAGTTTACTTCTCAACAACAGCTTTGCTTATCAGACTCATGCATCTTCGTTTAGGAATGTTTAGATGTTATTACTGGAAAACAAGACAAAGACGCTCATTAAGAATATGATTTTTTTTCCAGAGAGAGAACAGAGAAGGAATTTGCACAAGAGAGAACAACAGATCCACAGCAGTGTGACAGAGAGAGAGAGAGAGAGAGAGAGAGAGAGAGAGAGAGAGAGAGAGAGAGACATGCGGGATTAGTGTGAGGAGATTAAACCGCTCCGGAATACACACAATGTTCAGAGGGAATTAGTGAGACCACCGTCACTGAACACACACATCACACACACATCAGGGAAGAGAGAGAGGCAGACCATGAGCGAAAGAGAGGAAGAAAACCAGAAAGATAGGAAGAAAACTGATCAATATGAGAGGATAGAGAGGAGAATAGAGGAATGTTGGGGATTCCCACTGACATGTTCTCAGTCTTTCATTTGAAGGAAAGCAGAAGGAAGTGGCGCCTCACGGTGGCCGAGCGAGTGAATCGCAATAAACCCAGATGTTCTCCACTTTAAAGGGGTGGTTGATTATGATCTCACTTTTCGAACTTTAGTTAGTGTGTAATGTTGAAAAGTTAAGACACTCAAAGTTCAAAGCAAAGGGAGATATTATATTTTACATAAATAGTTTTTTAAGGACTACAACAAACGGCTGGTAGAGACTACACGAGCTTCCTCCGGGGTTTGTGACATCACAAACCCTAAATTTACATAAACCCCGCCCCCGGGAACACGATTTATAGATTATCATGACAGAATATGCTAATCAATGATTTGAAGATAGTTAACTCCACATCATCTACATAAATTCATCAACTAACCATTCAGAAATGTCCTGTTGCTTCTACATGTTGTCACTTCTTCTTGAGTCTCTCCATCATTGTCTGAATCCGTTTGAATATAAAAGGCTGAAAGTTTCTGAATTTTTCAGTGCGTGTCTTCACACACACAAGCTGTTGTAGCTCCGCCCTCTGTGCCGGGAGCAGCAGCTCATTTGCATTTAAAGGGACAGACACAAAAACTGTGTGTTTTTGCTCACCCTCAAAAAGTGACAATTTTAACATGCTATATAAAAATGATCTGTGGGGTATTTTGAGCTAAATCTTCACATACTCACTCAGGGGACATCAGAGACTTATTTTACATCTTGTTAAAAGGGCATTACACCACCCCTTTAAAGTGTCATGAAACCACTCTGAAAAAATTGGACCCACGCGAACGTCCGAAGTTTCCTTTGGGCTTAAAGCTCCACTGAAGTGCCTTGGATCGCACAGCTTTGTTTGATGCGTTGGTTTAATTTCCTCTGAAACCGGAAGATAAGGCGGGACATATTGAATAGCTCCTCCCCCTTTTCAAATAGCCAATAGCATTTAGTTTACCTCACAGACTGACAGCACCATGGAAGCGAATCCGAGCGCCGATGATACGCTGGATTCAATAGTAGAGGATTCATTCATTTCATTCTTAACCAACATACAGATAGGAAACGGAATAAAACTCAAGCGTTTGAGCAACCGAACACACACTCCAACACATAATACTCTGATGTGTCAACGGTCACTTTGGTCAGGTGGTGTTTACAGCAGAGGGGGCGGAGCTTCAGATTCTAGAGAGCATTTGATTGGACAGAAGATGTGATGACAAGCTGAAGTCTGCGGTGATGTCATAAAAATCCATGAACCATTTTAGTGGAAATGAAATAAAATAATCGTTCTGAACATAAAAAAAAAGAAAGTTTCGGAAGAACGAAATTGCTCAGAAAAACGCAAAAACCAATATGTGTTTTTTTGTGTGTTTTCAGTGATGTGCAACCTGTACATATCTGTTTACATTTAAAAAAAATTGTTTTTAAGTGTGTGTGTATGTGTGTGTGTGTGTGTGTGTGTAGACTGGCTCCGTCAGTGAGATCCCCCTACAGCGAGGTGTCGTCTGTGTGTGTGGCGCGCCCTAGTGGTCAACCACCGGATAGCAGAGAGATGTTTAACCCCTCCATGACCCCTGGAGCCTGTATGGACCCGTACATGCGCCCGCCACACGCCCCCCCGCCGCACAGCATGATGGGACACCGAGGGATGCCCCCACCCGAGGGTGAGACTGTCTTTACGAATCACTCACTGTTCATTCATCTGAGCTGGGCTGTCATTCGTAAGACTACAGTCGTTCACTTCAGAATTAAAATGTCCTGATAATTTACTCTCCTCCTCGTCATCCAAGGTGTTCATGTCTTCCTTTCTTCAGTGGAAAAGAAATGAAGGTTTTTGAGGAAAACACTCCAGGATTTTCCTCCATATAGTGTCTTCAATGGGGTCCAACGGGTTGAAGGTCCAGATGTGAGTTTCAGTGCAGCTTCAAAGTCTCGACACGATCCAGCCGAGGAATAAGAGTCTTATCTAGACAAACCAGCGGACATTTTATAACAAAAATAAACATTTATATACTTTTAACCACAAATGCTGGTCTTGCACTAGCTGTGATGCGACACACATTACGTAAATCAGGTTGAAAGGTCAAGCGTGACGTAGGTGTAAGTACAGACCTAGTGTTTACAAAGCCAACGTGCAAAGACTGAGTCAAACGCCATTTACAAAAAACGATTTTGAAGTTGGAGGATAAAATGAGATTGAGTTTTTCGCCCTTCCCTACATTTCTGACCCGAAACACGCGTGACCTTTCAACCTGATTACATAATGTGTGAAGTTGTGGACGTGCAAGACCACCATTTGTGGTTAAAAGTATATAAATGTTTATTTTGTTCTAAAATGTCCGCTGGTTTGTCTAGATAAGACTCTTATTCCTCGGCTGGATCGTGTCGAGACTTTGAAGCTGCACTGAAACTCACATCTGGACCTTCGACCCGTTGGACCCCATTGAAGACACTATATGGAGAAAATCCTGGAATGTTTTCCTCAAAAACCATAATTTCTTTTCCACTGAAGAAAGGAAGACATGAACATCTTGGATGACGTGTGGAAGAGTAAATTATCAAGAAATTTTAATTCTGAAGTGAACTAATGCTTTAAGAGCTGTGTAATAATATATCAGATTATTGGAAATCGAATCTCAAAACTTTGCTAATCAATGCTATTGTAAATAAAGTAGATGCATTATGTGTATCATCAAAAGCATGAACCGTATTGTTGTTTTAGGAGTCAGTGGCGCCCCCTACTGTAACCCGAGCATGATGTCATCTCATCACACACTCCCACATCATCACCCGTCGGGATCTGAACTCATGGGCTCAGGAGACGGTGAGTCAAGCCAAAACTTAAATATTAATGTAGTTCATATTTCAATAAATTAACAACGCATTCGCAAGTTCACGGATCTCTAACGTGTGTTTATGGTCACATGGTTGCACTTAACTCTTTCCCTGCCGGCTCAGAATATTTTGTTCGTGCAATATATGAAAAGAAGGAACAGAGCCTTTGCTTTTAAACAAAAAAACAACAAAAACTTTTATTCTAACTTCAAGCATTTTTTTTAAAATCAAAAACAACTTTTTTTTACAAAAAAGAGAAAATCGTGTTTTTTTCAAAGACTACAACATGCATGAGCTTTTTTCGCTTGTTTCTGCTTCTTCTCCTGTGTTTTGATTGGAGATTCTGTACTCTTTCAGAACATGTGTAATAGCGCCCCCTACAGTATAACAGTGAAAACACAGAAAGCCAGAAAATTCTGTCAATGGCGGGGAAAGAGTTAAAACACAATTTATTTACACGTTAAATGTATTTATTTTAATGAATTGTTAGTTTAACTCACAAACCCCAGCTTTGGAAACCTTGCAGTAATTAAAGTTAATGTATCCAAACTGAAATGGTAAAACTTTAAAGTGTTCAATTATGGTTGTTTTTATTTTTTAAATGTGTAACTGTACATTTTTATGATTTAATTCATCATTAGCTTTTTTTTTTATCAACTCAAAAACCCTGATATAAATGTTAGTTTATAAATCTACTATTGTTTGTTCATTGTTAGTTATTGTTCATTCACAACATTAAAAAAGATTATATTGTAACTTGTAAATATAGATTAAAAAATGCAATAAATATTGACATCATATACAAAAATACACATCATTTCCAATCAGCTTTACAGAATTTGAGTAGTTTAAGACTTTGCAAACATTGTTAACATGTTAACGTATTGAAACGTATTATAAAGTGCTGCTAAGACCAGAAATGAAATGTGAGTTTTCTCTCTCTCTGTGTGTCCGCCAGCGTCTTGTTTCTCGACGCCTCGCTCGATGCTGAAGTTGAGTAAGAAGCGAGCGCTGTCGATCTCTCCGCTGTCGGACGCGAGCGTGGATCTGCAGACCGTCATACGCACCTCTCCAAACTCTCTGGTGGCCTTCGTGAACTCTCGCTGCGGGCCAAACGCTGCCAGCTCGTACGGGCATCTGTCTGTGGGCACCATGAGGTGAACACTGAGTTACATTAGCACCCCTCTTCAAAACCCTTTACATGAGATGGGCTTGCAGGTCGAAAATGGCCCGCTTTTTAAAGGGGTCCTACTGTATAATGCCCTTTTCACAAGATGTAGAATAAGTCTCTGATGTCCCCAGAATGTGTATGTGAAGTTTTAGCTCAAAATACCCCACAGATATTTTTATATAGCATGTTAAAGTTGTCACTTTTTGAGGGTGAGCAAAAACGTGCCGTTTTGTGTCTGTTCCTTTAAATGCAAATGAGCTGCTGCTCCCGGCACAGGGGGGCGGAGCTTCAACAGCTTGTGTCCTTTTACCTCACACACACATACACTGAATATTTCAATGATTATGTTCAAACTGGAGTCAGACAATAATGGAGAGACTCAAGAAGAAGTGAGGGTTACACTTTATGTTAAGGTGTCATTGTTACAGTGTAATTATATATTTAAGTACTGAGTAATATTAAGCAACTACATGTACTTACTATAGGGTTAGGGTAGGATTAGGGTTTGGTTGAGGGTTAGTTGCATGTAATTATGCATAATTTACTCTTATTACTATGGTAAGTACATGTAACAAGGACACTGTAACCCAGTGTTTTGTGTAACAAGAATGTGTAAAAAAATATATATATACAAAAAATATCAACAATATTTGGGTTAGTTGCTATACCAGTAAGAGCAAAGTCACAAGCAAGTTTATTCCAATGCAAGAACATTTAATCAAAGTAAATGATGAGTGTTACGCTAAAGCACAACCCACGGCTACATCCACGACCTGATCCATTAACACGCGCTCCCTGTGATTCCAGCCCGTCGCTGGGGTTCTCCAGCTCCATGAACATGAACTACTCCAGAGCTCAGGGGAACATGTACGGTTCTCCATCATCATCATCATGTCACGGGCCTTCGCCTCGCCTGCCGACACACAACCCCAGACTCAAACACACACACGTGAGTCCCGTCTCCTGCTGATGTCCAGCGTTTGCTCTGTGTGTCAGCGCTGGTTTAGTTTATTTACGGTAACACTTTACACTGAGGTCTCATTAGTTAACTTTACTGAATGCATTAACTAACAATGTGCATTTGCACTATACATTTGCTACAGTATTTATTAATCTTTGTTAATGTTAGTTAATAAAAACACAGCTCTTCATTGTTAGTTCAGGCCCATTACAATAATATTAACAAATGCTTTAAATAATGTATTAGCAAATCAACTAAGATTAATAAATGCTTTAAAAGTATTTTTTACTCTTTCCATTTTAAATAATGCAGTTTACTAATGTCAACAAATGGAACCTTATTGTAATGTGTTTTATTAATATTTAAAATTAATATTTTTTTTTTGGGGGGGGGGGGGTAATTTTACGTGCTTTTGTGATTTTTATTACTTTTTATAAATATTACTTTCTTATTTCAGGCAAACTGTAGTTGTAGTTTTTATTTATTTGATTTCTGATTACTAATTTTAGTGTTTCAACTTAACTAAACAAAAATCAGAAATGTTGCCCTGGGCAATGAACTTAAATAAGTTTTATTAGTAAAACTTATTTTAGGTTTCATTTGTTAAAGTTAGTTAACTACATTAGTTAACATGAACTAACAATGAACAATACTTATAAAGTACTTATTAATCTTAGTTAATGTTAATCTCAATATTTCCTAATACATTAAAATCAAAGGTTGCATCTATTAACATTAGTTAAAGCACTGTGAACTAACATGAACATTTTTTATTAACTAATATTTATAAATGCTGTAAAAAATATATTGTTCATTTTTAGTTAATGCATTCACTAAAGTTCATGAGACATAATTGTAGCTTTTATTTTTATACTTTAATTTTGTTGTATATTTGTCATTTTTAATTATTCTTATTTCAGTTTTAGTTTTTATTTAATTTCCAGTTGCTAATTTTAGTGTTTTAACTGAAACTAAACAAAAAATAGAAAAGTTGTTCCGACAATGAACTGAAATTAGTTTTATTAAATATAAATAAATAAATAAACATCAACTACTATTAACAAATGGATCCTTATTGTAAAGTGTTCCCATTTTCTACATTTCTATTTAGCATTTTTAGTACTTCAACTTATTTTATTTCAGCATTATTTCAAAAAATTCAATTTTCTTTAAAGTTTTTCATCTAAATAGGGATGCTCAATATATCGGCCATATCAGTATCGGCCGATATATGTTCATGTTTAATGTTAGCGTTATCGGCCTGATAAGAAAGTTTGGCTGATATATTAAAGCTGATAAATAATGGATTATTTCCTTCAGCTGAGACACTTCAGATGTGCACTGTTCATCATGATGTTTATGAATTGCTTGAAATATGATTGAAAATCACTTAAAAAAGGAACATACAGTGAAGTGCAACATGTGCAGCGCAAGTCTGTCATATCGGCTACATAAAATCATAATGAGAACATTATAATTGTGTGTTTGGGACATGGATTTAATGGTGAGACTTTTGTTTTTATGATCAGACTCTCAAAAATTCTATAAAAATGTGGATTTCGATTTATCGGCCGATATATCGGTTATCGGCTTTCAAATATAAAGAATTATCGGGTATCGGCCAAAATGTTCATATCGGTGTATCCCCACATCTAATATTTACATTTTATTTTATTTCAGCTTTATGTCAGTTGCACATCACGTTTATTTCTATAGCGTTTTATGCAATGCAGATTGTTAAGGTAAATGTTTCAGTAGTTTCAGTGTTAGTTGCCGCTAATAATAACCCTGCTGTGTGTGTGTGTGTGTGTGTGTGTGTGTGTGTTCAGATGAAGACAGAACCGATCCTGGGAAGTGTGATGGACAGCATTAACATCAAGAGCCTGGAGGAGCATTCTGAGGGAGACGTGGCGAGTCCTTCATCAACGGGAACACAGGTAACGTCCCGTCTTTGACTAATACTGTATACGGGTCATTGACGAATAAGGTTTTTAAAAGTGTAAAAAAATAGAATGGAGATATAACTATATTTGAAACCATTTTTTAGTGTACCTAGGTGTTAACAATAAGATTGTGTGGTTTGTACCATCAATTAACACTGTTTTTTGTCATTTTTTACAAGATGGACAAAATTTGTCACCAAAAAAGTCATTGGGTTTAACCACTGATTTGAAAGTTAAAAACTGATTTGACATTGATGTTGAGATAGTGTATAGTGTGTACCACATTAGAAATATTACATACAATTATCACTGATCTCATAAATGTAATCATTTATTGGACTACTCTAAACACTCACACATATTCCAGTAAAACACTGCACAGGGAAAGGAGGAAAAGAGCCTTATCTGCTTTATATTTGTATTATTGTAGTTCCTTTAGTTATTAAAAACAATATTATTCCATTTAAATATTTACTATATCGGTTTTACCGAATGACCTTTTGACACTTCAAAATCTTTAAAATACCTTTATATGTAGTAAAATATAATTAAAACCTTTAGGATTCAGTAAAAGAGATCAAGTTGTACTACCTTACATACTTTGGATGTTATATATTTGTTTTTTTTATTATTATTAAGGCCTTTGGACAAAAAAATGACCCGTCACGTCATTGACCCGTTTACATCATGTTCAAACTCTTCACATCCTCCAGAATCTTGGTTGCAATCCACTTTATTCCTGACGATCTGACTGCGTTTTGAATTATGGGCGGCACTTCCGGTTTGGGGAACTTCCGTTCAAAAAGACTGAAGTTAATCATATCAAATCAAATCATAAGGTTGACTGAATTGAGCTGTCAACTTCCCTTCATGTTTTATTTTCAGACATCATGCGAATAACGTTATACTTGTTATTTTAACGTGACGTTGTAACAAGAATATCTATGGCAAGAGGTATGACTATTGTCTTTTTTCCCTTTGCATTTCGCTGTACAACATATACTGCACATCTGTGGTCTGTTCTCCTGATTTAATTTACGATATATCTCATTAATAATTCACTGGAATGCACAAAGAATCTCTCGTTTTTCTCCTCAAATCCTCACTTCTCTTTTCAATTTTCACTAGTTCAAATTATAGTTATTGATATCAGGAATTAGATTTATACTAGTAACAATGGCATTTTTTGATATCAGAAATTACATTTCCACTAGTAACAATGATAATTCTAGATATCAAGAATTGGATTTGAATGGCAGCCTATGGTGATATTTCACCAGTGAAAATACAATTACAGATATCAAGAATTATAGTTTTTACTAGTTGAAATTCTATTCTTGATATCTAGAATGAGCATTGTTACTAGTGGAAATGTAATTCTGATATCAATAACTATAATTTGAACTAGTGAAAATTGAATTGTTGATATCAAGAATTCATATCCTGAAAATTAATAAAAGTTCAAACGGCTTGCCATAGATTTTGGGGTTATTTGGTCTGTTGAAAGAATGTCCTTCTTAATTCTTTTAAATGTCCTTTTAGTGTTCGATGGTTGAAGTGCGAGTAGAATAATGTCATCTCATTGTACACAGTTTTTAAAACGACGTATTATTGTGTTCATAGAGCGAGCCTTTCACTGATTGTTTCCAGCTTTACGGAAGTTTCACCCATAACTCACGCAAATCGTCATCAATAAGTTGTATAAATAGGTGTAGGAATAAGGTGGACACTCTTGGTTGTTGATGTTACTCCGACCCCGTTTCGCAGGATCCTCTCCTGGGTTTATTAGAAGGAAGAGATGATCTGGATAAAGAGGAGAAGCCTGAACCCGAGGCCGTTTACGAGACGAACTGCCACTGGGAAAACTGCAGCAAAGAGTTCGACACTCAGGAGCAACTCGTGCATGTAAGGAGGATTTAAGAGAGTCATTCACTCGCCGACGGACGTCAGTCCACACCAATATACTGCTATTTTCTTTCACATTTTGCTTCACATTTTGTCTCCAAAAAGGAAGAAAAGCCATGAAAACAGCATAACAGCAGTCCATAACAGACTTGTATGCTATATGGCAAGTCAGTATGATAGATTTGTGTGATAAACAGAAAGAAAATCAAACCGATATTCACTGATCATTTCCTGAAATCTGAAATCTCGCTTTTATTGCACCACTCAGTGTTGATATTGTTAACTAAAACTATTAAAAATTGTGGGAACACTTTATTTTACAGTATCATTGTTACATATGTTACATGCAGTTACTATAGTAATATTAATAATTACTATAAATTATGCATAATTACATGCAACTAACCCTAAAACAAACCAGACCCTAATCCTAACCCTATAGTAAGTGCATGTAGTTCATTAATATTACTCAGTACTTGATGTATAATTACAGTGTAGCAAAGACACCTTAAAATAAAAGTGTGACCAAAATTGTTTTTGTAATTGAAAAAAAGAAGCAAAATATAAACATTAAATGAAAAACTTAAAATTCAAGTTGAAGTTCTAAAATTACTAAAACTAAAAAAAATATATAATAAAATAAAAATATATAAAAAATACTAACGCTTTACAATGAGGTTTTGTTTGTTAGTTAACTACATTAGTTAACATGAACTAAGAGTGAAAATACTCCTAAAGTATTTATTAATCCTAGTCAGTGGTGTCATCATAATAAATTATTAAAATCAAAAGTTATTCATATTTCATGGTTCTGTTAATATTGTTTAATAGACCTGGGCTGCGTCTCCAGATAACGATCTCGTTAGCACTTTACGAACGTTCGTCTTCATTTCACGTGCGTTTCACAAAAACTGTGTTTAAGTGCTTGTCAAATGTCTCCTTGTAGTGATTTGGCTCGTAACTGAAGCACACGCTTGTGTTTTGAAACGTTTAGCCTGATTGTTGTGCATTTTCTACGAGGCCAATAATCTATAAAAGCACAAACCTACGGGTGGAGACACTAGCAGAAGGGCTGAACCAGAAAAAACCCAAGGAGATTAATGTCATTTTAGAGGAGGTGGAGCTATACAAACATACTAGTTTCAGCAGGTTTAAGGGCAGTCATACAAATAAACTAATATTTGTGGCAATAACCAACAATACATAGTATGGGTCAAAATTATCGATTTTTCTTTTATGCCAAAAATCATTAGGATATTAAGTAAAGATCATGTTCCATGAAGTTAATATATATAAAACATGTATTTGTGTGAGTGAATGCAGCACAATCGCCAACATAAATGCACAACTTTAAAGGAGATTTTCTCAATGTTTCGATTTTTTTGTTCCCTCAGATTCCAGATTTACAATAGTTGTATATCAGCCAAATATTGTCCTATCATAACAAACCATACATCAATGGAAAGCGTATTTATTCAGCTTTAAGATTATGTATGAATCTCAATTTTTTTTAAAAGACCCATGTGACTGGTTTTATGGTCCAGGGTCACATATTATAATCACAATGCACTTGAATAAAGTTAAAGCTGTAATCCTCATAACTCCGTCTTCTTACGATGCACTTGGGGATTTATGATTTCTCCAGAGCACTCGTAGATCTACGATGATTTCCAAGTGCTACTGAAGTCATGATGCTTTTG
This sequence comes from Rutilus rutilus, assembly GCA_021464565.1. Classification (NCBI taxonomy): domain Eukaryota; kingdom Metazoa; phylum Chordata; class Actinopteri; order Cypriniformes; family Leuciscidae; genus Rutilus; species Rutilus rutilus. The sequence goes on along the minus strand of JAJAQA010000012.1, from coordinate 39,064,495 downwards.
GGAAACAGACCGTGATATTAAGATCAGTCGTACGATCATTTTTACGAACTTCTCAGGCTTACGATGCTCTTGGGAAACGCAGCCCTGAACTAACAATGAACAGTTGTGTTTTAATGAACTAATGCTAACAAGAATTATGAAATACTGTAACAAATGAATTTCTCATTTTAGTCAATCCATTAACTAATGAGATTTTATTGTAAAGAATAAATAAAATCACACACAAAAATAAATAAAATAAAACTGAAAAATAAAAATAAACGCTAACTCAAAATATGCATAAATACTATAATAGTCTATAAATCAGACTGGCAGCAGGTGTTTTCCCACATCAAGCATCCCGTGTCTTGTGTCCTGATTTTCCCGTCTCTTGCGCAGCACATCAACAACGAGCACATCCACGGGGAGAAGAAGGAGTTCGTGTGTCACTGGAAGGACTGTTCTCGAGAGCAGAGACCCTTCAAAGCCCAATACATGCTGGTGGTCCACATGCGCAGACACACCGGCGAGAAGCCACACAAGTGCACTGTGAGTTACAGCGGTGTCACATGACTTCTGTTCAACTCTCTCGAAACTGAGGATTAGGGCTGCATGATAGTGAAGAAAAATGAGTAACACTTTACTTGAAGGGGTGTGCATAAGACTGACATGACACCTTCATTATCATGACATGACACATGAATATGAAGGAGGTTTTATGCATGTTTATGTAACTGTCATTAAGTGTCATTCACTCGATTATGACATTTTTTATCCAAATATGACACTGTTTGAGATGTCTTTGTTATGACAACTTGACATAAACCAATACATCATAACCTGACACTAGCTACGTTAGCTCAACGGAAACACGTCAATTTCGCAAAAACTCCCATTTATCGCAAAAAAGTTTTTCCGCTCGCATGAGGAGGTTTTTCAGGCAATTCGAAAGAGAAATATTTCGCAAAACTGCAATGGAAACAGTTTTTGCGCATTTACAGTCACCTGACGTAGATGACGCGGTGTGTTTGGACAGAATATGAGACAGAGTTCTTTATTAAATTCAGAAAAGATAAAAGAATTACAGGAATAATGGATTCTAAACCTCAAAGAAATGCCACAATCAAGACCTCGCAGCAGAACTGAGGGAGAAACTCCCAGAAACTCCTCATATGTGCCGCTCACAAGTGTAATAAGGGTCGTTCCTCACCATTAATGCTTGTAAAACACACACACATCTCCTGCGATTAATAATAATTAGTGCAGTGGCTGGGATACAGTACAGAAACCTACCAACGTCCGTTGCCATGGTTTTTGGATTTACTTATCGCGAGAAGAAGTTTTAGTCGCATAACATCGGCTAATGGAAACGCCGTCATTTCAAAATAGTTTTTTGTCGAAATTTAGAAAAAATCGCAAACGTTTTGTGCAAATCTGAAATGGAAACACGCCTAGTGTCTTTGTCATGACAACTTGACATTACCAAGACAACATAACCTGTCATAAATATGTCATAAACATGACATAGCAGATTACTCATCAAACTTAAGAAACTACTTAGCTTTATGGGTTAACATTACATTATATTTATGACCACTTTTTTTTCCAGTGGTACAACTTGAATTTGTCATGAGAATGTCATCAAGTGTTAATACTCTGTCAAATAATTTTATAACAGTGTCATGAATATTTTTCTTGACCTCAACTACAGTGATACAAATTTAATTTGTCATTAAAATGTCATTAAGTGTTAATGCTGTCAAAATATTTTATAACTAAAACTGGAATACTGTGGGAAAAAGTGGTCAGAAATATATTCCTGACACAGTTATAATGGCCTCATGACAGCCAATGTCAAGACCAAACACATGACAGTTTAATGTAATATTAACCCATAAAGCTAAGTAGTTTCTTAACTACTAATTAATCTGCTATGTCATGTTTATGACACATTTATGACAGGTTATAATGTATTGGTTTATGTCAAGTTGTCATGACAAAGACATCTCAAACAATGTCATATTTAAATAGAAATGTCATAAAGTGAATGACACTTAATGACAGTTGTCATAAACATGCATAAAAACTCCTTCATATTCATGTGTCATGTCAGTCTTATGCACAGCCCTTCAAGTAAAGTGTTACCGAAAAATGCTCATTAATAATGCAATATTCAATATGCGATATGATAATGCTTAAAGTGTGTAAAATAAACAAATTATCTTTAAAATATATTAAAAATTATATGACCTACATACGTGTTTCACATTCTTTTGGTGACAGTAAAACATCCCTAAACTTCTGACAGTGAACATCAGTGTTTTACTGTATATCAGAAGAGTTATTCTAACATCAGTGTTTTACTGTATTTCAGAAGAGTTATTCTAACATCAGTGTTTTACTGTATATCAGAAGAGTTATTCTAACATCAGTGTTTTACCGTATATCAGAAGAGTTATTCTAACATCAGTGTTTACCGTATATCAGAAGAGTTATTCTAACATCAGTGTTTTACCGTATATCAGAAGAGTTATTCTAACATCAGTGTTTTACCGTATATCAGAAGTGTTATTCTAACATCAGTGTTTTACCGTATATCAGAAGAGTTATTCTAACATCAGTGTTTTACCGTATATCAGAAGAGTTATTCTAACATCAGTGTTTTACTGTATATCAGAAGAGTTATTCTAACATCAGTGTTTACCGTATATCAGAAGAGTTATTCTAACATCAGTGTTTTACCGTATATCAGAAGAGTTATTCTAACATCAGTGTTTTACCGTATATCAGAAGAGTTATTCTAACATCAGTGTTTTACCGTATATCAGAAGAGTTATTCTAACATCAGTGTTTTACCGTATATCAGAAGAGTTATTCTAACATCAGTGTTTTACCGTATATCAGAAGTGTTATTCTAACATCAGTGTTTTACCGTATATCAGAAGAGTTATTCTAACATCAGTGTTTTACCATATATCAGAAGAGTTATTCTAACATCAGTGTTTTACCGTATATCAGAAGAGTTATTCTAACATCAGTGTTTTACCGTATATCAGAAGAGTTATTCTAACATCAGTGTTTTACCGTATATCAGAAGAGTTATTCTAACATCAGTGTTTACCGTATATCAGAAGAGTTATTCTAACATCAGTGTTTTACCGTATATCAGAAGAGTTATTCTAACATCAGTGTTTTACCGTATATCAGAAGAGTTATTCTAACATCAGTGTTTACCGTATATCAGAAGAGTTATTCTAACATCAGTGTTTTACCATATATCAGAAGAGTTATTCTAACATCAGTGTTTTACCGTATATCAGAAGAGTTATTCTAACATCAGTGTTTTACCGTATATCAGAAGAGTTATTCTAACATCAGTGTTTTACCGTATATCAGAAGAGTTATTCTAACATCAGTGTTTTACCGTATATCAGAAGAGTTATTCTAACATCAGTGTTTTACCGTATATCAGAAGAGTTATTCTAACATCAGTGTTTTACCGTATATCAGAAGAGTTATTCTAACATCAGTGTTTTACCGTATATCAGAAGAGTTATTCTAACATCAGTGTTTTACTGTACTGTATATCAGAAGAGTTATTCTAACATCAGTGTTTTACTGTATTTCAGAAGAGTTATTCTAACATCAGTGTTTTACCGTATATCAGAAGAGTTATTCTAACATCAGTGTTTTACCATATATCAGAAGAGTTATTCTAACATCAGTGTTTTACTGTATATCAGAAGAGTTATTCTAACATCAGTGTTTTACCGTATATCAGAAGAGTTATTCTAACATCAGTGTTTACCGTATATCAGAAGAGTTATTCTAACATCAGTGTTTACCGTATATCGGAAGAGTTATTCTAACATCAGTGTTTTACCGTATATCGGAAGAGTTATTCTAACATCAGTGTTTTACCGTATATCGGAAGAGTTATTCTAACATCAGTGTTTACCGTATATCGGAAGAGTTATTCTAACATCAGTGTTTACCGTATATCGGAAGAGTTATTCTAACATCAGTGTTTTACCGTATATCAGAAGTGTTATTCTAACATCAGTGTTTTACCGTATATCGGAAGAGTTATTCTAACATCAGTGTTTACCGTATATCAGAAGAGTTATTCTAACATCAGTGTTTTACCGTATATCAGAAGAGTTATTCTAACATCAGTGTTTTACCGTATATCAGAAGAGTTATTCTAACGTCAGTGTTTTACCGTATATCAGAAGAGTTATTCTAACGTCAGTGTTTTACCGTATATCAGAAGAGTTATTCTAACATCAGTGTTTTACTGTATATCAGAAGAGTTATTCTAACATCAGTGTTTTACCGTATATCAGAAGAGTTATTCTAACATCAGTGTTTACCGTATATCAGAAGAGTTATTCTAACATCAGTGTTTACCGTATATCGGAAGAGTTATTCTAACATCAGTGTTTTACCGTATATCGGAAGAGTTATTCTAACATCAGTGTTTTACCGTATATCGGAAGAGTTATTCTAACATCAGTGTTTACCGTATATCGGAAGAGTTATTCAAACATCAGTGTTTACCGTATATCGGAAGAGTTATTCTAACATCAGTGTTTTACCGTATATCAGAAGAGTTATTCTAACATCAGTGTTTTACTGTACTGTATATCAGAAGAGTTATTCTAACATCAGTGTTTTACTGTATTTCAGAAGAGTTATTCTAACATCAGTGTTTTACCGTATATCAGAAGAGTTATTCTAACATCAGTGTTTTACCGTATATCAGAAGAGTTATTCTAACATCAGTGTTTTACTGTATATCAGAAGAGTTATTCTAACATCAGTGTTTTACCGTATATCAGAAGAGTTATTCTAACATCAGTGTTTACCGTATATCAGAAGAGTTATTCTAACATCAGTGTTTACCGTATATCGGAAGAGTTATTCTAACATCAGTGTTTTACCGTATATCGGAAGAGTTATTCTAACATCAGTGTTTTACCGTATATCGGAAGAGTTATTCTAACATCAGTGTTTACCGTATATCGGAAGAGTTATTCTAACATCAGTGTTTACCGTATATCGGAAGAGTTATTCTAACATCAGTGTTTTACCGTATATCAGAAGTGTTATTCTAACATCAGTGTTTTACCGTATATCGGAAGAGTTATTCTAACATCAGTGTTTACCGTATATCAGAAGAGTTATTCTAACATCAGTGTTTTACCGTATATCAGAAGAGTTATTCTAACATCAGTGTTTTACCGTATATCAGAAGAGTTATTCTAACATCAGTGTTTTACCGTATATCAGAAGAGTTATTCTAACGTCAGTGTTTTACCGTATATCAGAAGAGTTATTCTAACGTCAGTGTTTTACCGTATATCAGAAGAGTTATTCTAACATCAGTGTTTTACCGTATATCAGAAGAGTTATTCTAACGTCAGTGTTTTACCGTATATCAGAAGAGTTATTCTAACGTCAGTGTTTTACCGTATATCAGAAGAGTTATTCTAACGTCAGTGTTTTACCGTATATCAGATGAGTTATTCTAACGTCAGTGTTTTACCGTATATCAGAAGAGTTATTCTAACGTCAGTGTTTTACCGTATATCAGAAGAGTTATTCTAACATCAGTGTTTTACCGTATATCAGAAGAGTTATTCTAACATCAGTGTTTTACCGTATATCAGAAGTGTTATTCTAACATCAGGGTTAGGTACAACAATCAAATGTAAAAATAAAATACTGCTTAGTTTTCACTGTATGAATTAAATACTGATTCTTATTAAAGCTACAAAAGTTCTTCAGCCGAGAGCAGAGAGTGGTTTTCTCTTCATCTTTTCTTCATGACTCCAGTTATTGCAAGCCGTTGTGATATGCATATCACAATATATACATTTGCAATATTTCTATAATTTGGATATATTGTGCAGCCCCACTGAGTGTAACTGTTTATGTTGGTGTGCATCAGTTTGAAGGCTGTAATAAAGCGTACTCGCGTCTGGAGAACCTGAAGACTCATCTGCGCTCACACACCGGAGAGAAGCCGTATGTGTGTGAGCACGAGGGCTGCAACAAGGCCTTCTCCAACGCGTCCGACCGAGCCAAGCACCAGAACAGAACACACTCCAACGAGGTACACACGCAGACATACACACACCTCATGTTATCTGCTGGTTTTGTGTTGCAATTTGCTTTTTTTCTCTTTTATAATTTACTTGCTGTTCAATACAACGTTTATGACATGACAGATTTCGCATGTCAAAAGACAAAGGCTGTGACTAAAACAAAAAAAAACTATTTGTTACTGCAATTAATTTATATATAAAAAATTATTATTGCAATTAATTTGTTGTAAGACATAAACTGACTAAACAAAAAACTTTATTGCAGTTAATTAAAAAATATTGCAAATATTTTGTTGTAAGACAAAAATGTACTAAAAACTGTACGAATACTGATCGCAATTTATTATTGCATTTGATGTATTTTTAAAACTTTATTGCAATTGATTAAATGCCTGAAACAAAAAAACTGTAGAAAGGAACACTGATCACAATTGATTTCTGCAATTAATTTATATAAAAACTTTTGTAATTAATATTGCAATTAATTTGATCACTGATCACAATTTATTATTACATCAATTTATTATAAAAAAAATTAGGTTATTTTTTATCAAAGGACCAAAGACTAAAGTACTACACATGATAAGAAACGAGTTTGTGTTTCACTGGAATGACTGAATTTGTTTATTTTTCTTTTTAAATGTCATGTTTATCTGCTGGATATTGTTCTTTTATAATGTACTTCCAGATCTATAAATCTTTTATTAGTTGCATCAGTTTAAACACACTTTCAAAGAGCATTTCTATTTGATTTCAAAGTATCTGTGTTGCACTTTTCATGATATAAAAATCAAAGTAGCAGAAAAATGCTTCCCTTCATTTAATTCAGTCTAACCTGACATTCTTTATTAAATGATGCCTAACCGGAGGAGAAATACTAAAAGCAATAAAGCAACTAGTAGTGTAAACTATCACAGTGTGTTGGTTTCTAAAGGTTTGGCTCCAGCTGTAGATCACATGTCAACATGCTCTCCTCTCTCTGGCCTTCAGAAACCGTACGTTTGCAAGATTCCCGGCTGTACGAAGCGCTACACGGACCCGAGCTCTCTGAGGAAGCATGTGAAGACGGTTCACGGGCCGGAGGCTCACATCACTAAAAAGCACCGTGGAGACACGGGTCCGCGCGCTCCGGGTCTGACCCCGGCTGGCCAGAACTCAGAGCTTCTGATAGAGAAAGAGGAGAGAAGCCGAGAGGACTGCAAATTACTCGCTCCAGAATCCACACTGGTAAGGCTTGATCCCAATGCTCATTCTAATGGATAGTAGGATTGCACGATATGTGACCCTGGATCACGTCACCAGTCTCGAGTCGCACGGGTTTATCTGTGGCAATAGCCAACAATACATAGTATGGGTCAAAATTATAGATTTTTCTTTTCTGCCAAAAATCATTAGAATATTCAGTAAAGATCATGTTCCATGAAGATATTTTGTAAATTTCCTACCGTAAATATATAAAACATGTATTTGTGTGAGTGAATGCAGCACAATTGCCACCATAAATGAACAACTTTAAAGGAGATTTTCTCAATGTTTCGATTTTTTTGCACCCTCAGATTCCAGATTTACAATAGTTGTATCTCGGCCAAATATTGTCCTATCCTAACAATCAATGGAAAGCTAATTTATTCAGCTTTCAGATGATGTATAAATCTCAATTTCCAAAAATTGATCCATGTGACTGGTTTTGCGGTCCAGGGTCACATATATCGTTTTAGCACCGATATCGCGATGTGCGATGTCAAGTATAGGGATAATAGTTGATCTGTGATCTATAGCGGCTCCCCAGTTCGGAACATATGTGATTCGCAGATTAATTGCTAAGTTTAACCATCATAGAGTGAAAGTTTATCCTATGCATATTTTTATTTTGAATCAGGCATTAGGTTTTCTGTGCGCAAACACAGAGCACGTGAACGCCGAATTCAGTTCTCCTTCTCTTACTTTTGAGCTTAAACGGACACGTGCACGCAAAATGAAGTCAAAATGCCCGTCTCGGCGAGTATGTCAGGTATAAGGGATCGTAGTTGATCTGTGAGCTGTAGCGGCTCCTCCTCCTCCTCGGTTCAGAACGCATGTGATTCACGGATTATTTCCAAAGTTTAACCATCATAGAGTGAAAGTTTATCATTTTGCATGTGTTTGTAAGTCGAGACAGCATGTGAACTCCGAATTCATTTCTTTTTCTCTTTCTTTTGAGCTTAAACGGACACGCAAAATAAAGTCAAATGCCCGTCTCGCCGAGTATCCTCGTAAACACAGTCGGTTGTGTGTTGTTAACAGAGGAAGAAAACAAATGCGTGTCATTCATAAAGTATTAGGTCCTTGCACTCGTCTTAAAGTGACAGCAGCCTAATATACCCTCAGCTGTTTGTGTCACCAATGAAAGAGAAAATTACTTGTAGCTTTAACAAAGATAAATTGTATTAATTAATTAATTATATTGGTTATATGTCATTTATACAGTGAAGACTGTTATTTTACATTTGAGTATTGAATTTCTGTGCCTGAACACTGTTAGATTTACCTGAAAAACTTAAAGCTTATTTCAATTGTATTTTTTTATTTCTATTGTATTTATCTACGCTAGTAATTTGTTTTATTATTTGCCATGCAGATTCACCCCAATTATCCTAGATTTATTTTCAAATAGAGCTATTAATCATCTGGTTGTTCAATTTGTTTTTATATCGCAATATATATCGCAGAAAAACTAAATATCACAATGCAAGTTTTTTTCCAATATCGTGCAGCCCTAATGGATAGTCACGTGCATAATAACTACAATTACACCTTGAATCATTTCTCTCGTCCTCTAGAAATCTCAGCCAAGCCCCGGTGGCCAGTCGTCCTGTAGTAGCGAACGCTCTCCACTAGGGAGCGCCAACAACAACGACAGCGGTGTGGAGATGAACCTGAACGCGGCGGGCAGTCTCGAGGACCTGACCACACAAGAGGAGAACGGGAACGCCGGTGTGTCCGAGTCCAGCGCTGGTGTGGGGTCGATGTGCATGTCCGTTCAGGCCTTGAAGAGGTTGGAGAATCTGAAGATTGACAAACTGAAGCAAATCCGCCGGCCAACCCCACCTGGGCGGAGCGGAGGGAACAAACTACCGGCTCTCTCAGGTAAAACACAAAGCAGATCAAGCACCTGATCGCAGGTTATTTAACTCATAGACAGTCAAACCAAAAATTATTCAGACACCAGATATAATTTTTGTTATTTTTTTTACTAGTAGGTGCAGGACACTATAGTTTATATAATTTATGTAAGTGAGGATAGCAAAATAAAGTAAACTGTGACATATTATACCCAAAAATTCTTCATTCAGTGACTACCAGTAAAATGTATACAAATTTGGGACCAAATATTACATATATACATAATATAATTAATGCAAAAATTAAAACTGACTAAAATGAATGAATATGACTTGACAATATTTCCAGGATATAAAAAAAGAAAAAAAGATTGAGTGCCAGATTGATTTACTTACAGCTTGTGCCAGCACAAACCCTATTTTGGCCATAAGAAACTACTGTCAGGATTTACTAAAGACAACACAGTGAATGATTAGTGCTGAAAAGCTGTGGACAAGGTTATTATTTGCGGCTGACCTTATTAAATATGCATTTGTAGGAGTTTCCCATTAAGGCGCAACATTTATGGGAGGAGTATTTAAATCTATCATGCAAGGTGATTTCCTAAGGTTTACGCTCGTCAATTTACTGTTATTTGCGGCATTATTCACCACCCAAAAAAGCATGTCTTAAACCAGACAGTAATTTGCACTGCTTTTGCTAGATTGTGTTGGTCATTATGGAAATGTTCCGGCTGTGCGTAGAACTTTCCACTCCCATCTGAGCTTTTTTGGGATTTCACTCCCAAAAAAAACAACATTTATTATGTTAGATCATCATCGGAACTTTGTACTGTGCTGTGAGGATGTATTCATTTGGCATTATACGCATTTAAAGTCCCCCTGTGGTGAAAATCCATCTTTTAATGTTGTTTATATGTCTATGTGGTGTTTTTAATAAGCTTGAAGACAAACCATGTGTAAATTCATAAGTCGACACCATTGCTGAGTATTTTCTCCTTAAAACTGCAGTGAACCAAAAACACGCTTTGAAATCGCTGGTTGTATCACTACCTTGTAACCAATCAGGTCAATGTGTGATCGACAACTAGTGGATCTCTGAGCTGAGTGAGTGAGTGGAGGCGGGGCTCATTTGCATATTCATAGAACCGCGTATACTAAATGAGGCAAGGGTGTCGATTTACATTCAAGATATTTTAAAGCACAAATAATTTTTTTTTTCAAGGAAAAACGTTTAAATATGTAATTTTACTGGTCAAAGATGAGTTTTAAGGGATACGATTATTGACTACAGGGGGACTTTAAGGTTTACATGTTATAGTAGAACATTGCTAGCCTCATGGTTTTCTCTGTAATTCTAATGCTAATTCTGCTTCCTTCTCTGCTTCTTTCAGCAACAGGAGAGATGATGGGCATGTGTGCGCCCTCGCCCTTACTTTCCAACCGGCGAGTAATGGAGCTTTCTGCTCCTGATCTGGGTGGAGTAACCGGAATGGGAATGTCTTGCCAACCGAACGATCGGCGCGGCAGCGGCACCAGCAGCCTCAGCTCTGCTTACACAGTTAGCCGTCGTTCGTCAATGGTCTCGCCGTACCTGTCAAGCCGACGCTCCAGTGACGTGTCCCAGGTGGGTCACTGCCAATCCGTGATGGGAACCGATGTGCCCGGTGACCCACTGTCTCCTCAGAGCAGCCAAAGAAGTGGATCATGCCAGAACGCTGGTGGATTGCCAGGTCTACCAAGTCTCACACCGGCACAGCAATATAGTCTGAAGGCTAAATACGCGGCAGCAACAGGCGGTCCACCGCCAACCCCGCTACCCAACATGGACCAACCCGGTAGATTCTTGAGGGAATGCCATGGCCAGCCTCTTCCTCCATTTATGCAGCAAGGTGGCATGAGAAGGCACAGTGCTAACGCTGAATACGGCACAGGAGTGATCTATCCACACCAGGCACCCGGAAACAACACGAGACGCGCTAGTGATCCAGTGCGCTCAGGAGCCGATCCGCAGGGTTTACCCAAAGTGCAACGCTTTAATAGCCTGAGCAACGTGTCCCTAATGAGTCGTCGCAACGCGTTGCATCAGTGCGGATCTGACGCGGCTCTCAGCCGGCACATGTACTCGCCTCGTCCACCGAGCATCACTGAAAATGTCATGATGGAGGCCATGGCTATGGAACCTCACGGGAAAACCGAAGGAAACATGATCCCAGGTGGAGACCGAGCTTACATGGGCTACCAGCAAACTCAGCTACACCCTCACAATGCAAGTCAACTGTCTCCTGGACAAGAAGGCTTGGTTTGCATGGATCAAGTCTTCCAATCTCAAATGCAAGGTCCGTACCAGGGTCAGCGCGAGGAGATCTGCACAACTGGAGTGATTGGTCAAGCTGACATTGCAAACAATCTCCTACAGCAAGCTGAGTATGGTATGAGTACCTGTCAGCTTAGCCCATCCGGCCCACACTTTCCTAGTCAAGGTGATGGATCAGGGCCATGGGGACCAACTAACCAACTCCACAGTCCTCAAACCGGCATGCAGTTCCAGGGTGTAGGCATTCAAGGACAGCACTACCATCAACAGGGCGTATATGACCCTACATCTGACCCTGGCCATCAAAGAGTTACTGTAAAACCTGAACAGTTCCATCCGTCAATGGGAGGATCCAGTTCTTGCCAGAACATCAAACCTCTACACCAGCATCGGCATAATGCAAACATGCAGGGATATCCACCGCAAGGCCAAGGCCTCATGGGCAGATCCTCTAATGCAAGCTGTGACTTTCTTCACGGCCAGATGGGAACGCAAGCCGGTCTTCCGCAGCAAAGCCAAGCGGGATCATTCCCGAGTGGAGGAGGTATAAATCTTGCACTTGCGGAGAGCCGCAGGTCGCAGACACCAATGCATCAAATGAAAGAGATGATGGTGAGGAACTACGTGCAATCCCAGCAGGCTCTCCTATGGGAACAGCAGCAGGAGCAAAGGGTAGTCGATGGCCTCTCTGGGAAGCCTGATGGGATAGACATGGGAGGACAAACGGCAATGATTCAACACAGTCCACAGCATCAACAACCTAACCAGAACCTTTATCCCGGTAATGCTTATCAAGGCTATCCGAATCAGAACTTAATGAGCCCACCGCAAAATCGAGTTCCCGGTTCTGTTAAGGAGCATACAGCTGGGATGCAGGGATCGTGCTACGGGCCGGATATAGTGCCAAGACCACCTCAGGGACGAAAGCCTTTGAGTCGCCAGAACAGTCTTTCCCAGTCCCAACAAGCAGGTGGAGCTTACCTGGGAAGCCCACCTCACCTCAGCCCGGTCCACTCCACCGCCAGTCCCAGAAGAGGAGTGCGCCTCCCACCGGTACAACAACAGCATTCGGAAAACTTCACAAATAACAACAACCCCATGTACTACACAGGCCAGATACACATGCACCATGACATTGAGAAACCTCAAGATGGTCCATGCCTGGCCCAGCAACACCTGACTGGGATAGACCCTAGTACCAAACCCACATCGATGGCCTACTCAGAACCAGCGCCCATGTCCAACGCCTTAGAAAACCTGGACTTGGAGAACGCTCAGATTGACTTTACCTCCATCATCGATGACCCAGAGCCTTCATCTTACAGTCCAATAAACCCACAGCACCATTGCTCCTCTCAGACCTCCTCTCGTCTCACCACACCCCAAACCTCCATCACCCTTCCAAGCGGCCTGTCTAATATGGCAATCGGGGACATGACCTCAATGCTGACGTCCCTAGCTGGGGAGAACAAGTACTTGAACACGTTGTCTTAAAGTGTTTCTGCAAATAACAGGGCCAAAGTGAGCATGTGGACTCAGAAACTATTGCCCTCACGACACTAAAGGTTCCTCTGAACGTCCCTTTTCTTGCTCGTATGCCACTTACTGATTAGGGATGCACGATGTGACATTTTTGGCCGATATCGATAACCGATAATTTGAAAGCCGATAACCGATATCTTGGCCGATAAATCTAAATCCAAATTTTTTATCATTTTTGAGAGCCTGATTACAAAATACTAAAGTCTCACCATTAAAAGCCATGTCTCAAGCACACAATTATAATGTTCTCATGATAATTTGATGTAGCCGATATGACAGACTTGTGCTGCACATGTTGCACTTTTCCTGTATTTTCCTTTTTTGAAGAGATTCTAATCATATTTCAATTAATTCAAAATCATCATGTTGAACAGTGCACATCTGAAGTGTCTCAGCTGATGGAAATAATCCATTATTTATCGGCTTTAATATATAAGTCAAATTTTCTTATCGGGCCGATAACATTAAAAATGAACATATATCAGCCGATACCGATATGGTGGCCGATATATCGTGCATCCCAGGTACTGATGGTTCTGCTGGTGTCCAATATGGGATCACACAGATTTTGCGTAATGGTGTTTTAAGTGTGTAAAATATGTTGCTTGACATTACCGCCTAAAGACTATTATTCAAGGGGCATTCCAGTCACTACTGTGAGGCTGTAAAGATGGAAGTCTTTGTTTAAAATGTAAATATGAGCATTGGACTGTAAATGGTGGCAAGATAGAAACAAAGAAAATTTACTTTTAGATATATATCTGGACTTGGACTGTCACATGAACACCACATAAGAAGACTGAAATACAAAGTGAGTGAATGTGTCGAGGAAGAAGCTGGTAGGCACATTCTCTTAAAGTATTGGTGAAGACAGGACTCAAGTGCCTTAGACCATTGTGGCCTCTTATCTTTGATTTCTCACAGGTACGACATGTTGGAGAAAACGAGACAGTTGAGACACATGGATGGATGGATAAACAGTATGAAGCCCAAAGTAGACTTCAGCGTAACACCTAGCGTATGAGTACAGCACGATGCATAGCCTTTCAAAGTATACTCCATTTGATAGTGTGCATGAACACAGGCGGTCGACAGCAGCGCACAACAACGTTTCATCTTGTCTGCGCGATTTCTTTCCAGAAGTCATGAGCAATAAAACACGTCTTGGTACTCTTTTAAACTAGAGTTCTGTGTATGTATGAACTATGGAAGCTTGTTTCTGCCAGAGAATAAAAAATAAAAAAGGTAATTGCAACATTAAATCACGCAATTCTGACTTTATAACTCGCAATTGCGACTTTTTATCTCACAATTCGGACTTTTTTTCTCACAATTGCGAGTTTACATTTTCTCAGAATTGCATGATATAGTCACAATTGCGAGTTATAAAGCCAGAATTGCGTGATATAATGTTGCAATTGTGTGTTATAAAGTCAGAATTGTGAGATATTAACTCGCAATAATGAAGAATTCTTTTATTCCTTAAAAGAGTTTATATCTCGCAATTCTGACTTTATAACGCGTAATTGTGAATTTATACTGTATCTCGCAATTCTGACTTTATATCTTGCAACTCTGAGAAGATGTAAACTCGCAATTGTGTGATAAAAAAGTTGCAATCTTTCAAAATGTTTTATTCTGTGGCGGAAACAAGCTTCCATACTGAACTTCCTCACACAAGCAGGCGTTTATTGTTTTGGGTCTTCTGGAGTTTGTTGTTCCGTCCATTTATTTTTCATCCATGAAGAGGCCAGGACAGTGTCGCCTTGTGGAACAACTAATTAGTGCAACAACAAAAAATTCAAGACGTATGCACAAGCTGCGGATAGTAAAAACAGGCTATAATGTTGACAAAATGTACGTATACTTTACGTATACCAAAAAAAAGTATACTTTGGGCTTAAGAGAAAGCGTTTCTTATTAAAACTCATTGCTTACTGTCATAATGGCAGATTACAGAACAGTATTTTAAAGACTTGTCAATTATCTCTCTAGGTCTAGACAAGTGCCTCCGAATCATAATATTCATTCAAAGTTGTAGTGTTTGTTTTCTGATTGTTTGACTAGTCTGCTTTCAGACAGATACGTTAAAGGGTAACGGCACTGAGATGTGTTTTTTGTAATGTTTCTCTTTAGTCTGCGCTGCGCTACATAACCCAAGCTAAGCATGCATATGCATTGCACTGACAACAGCACTGAGCTGAGGAGAAGTGATGAATTTTTATTATAAAGTTTCCATATAGTTACATACAGTGCAGGTACTTGATGTTTGTCAAGCTTTTGGTTTTAAGTCCTCTGTTATTTCAACACTTGTGCCTATCTCGTTTTTTTATCATGTAAGTGTTATGGAGGGGTGCGGTACGGACTCGACCCTTTCTAAAATCCCAGTGTTTCCACTTTCTGTGGCATACCAAAGACGACTGGCACTGAGACGAGGCCACACTTGATATTTGCGAGAAACACCGTCATGTGCTTCCATATTGCTGTGATAAAGAATGTTTCCTCTTTTTTTTTTTAAGGAAAAAAAAAAAAAACATTTTGTGGTTTTTGCATTTCTGTGTGTTTTTATATCTGTCACAGTTCACTCAAATGTTTTTTGCTGGCAAAAGTTCATCAAGTAGCAACAGATTTATGATATTAGCATTTATCCCATCTATTTACAAGTGATATTTTTGCGTACCATTTTCTACATTTTTGTACAAAGGTACTATATTATACCAGTTTATAAATAAACAGAGCCTGTGATGGAAGAAGATGATGTGTTGTACTGTAATGTTTCTTTTGTGCCAATATTGGACAACAACATCATTTGTGTGTGCATTTCACAGTCTTTTCCAACTGCTTGCACACAAAATCCTTTCTTGTCACACAATTTCTGAAACCTGACACAAAACTGCAAACCCATACACTAGTTCTCGGCCCTGCGATTCAGTTTTCAATTTCATAAAACACTTTTTGCAAACCACAACATAATTCTCTATGATTTCCTTTTTTAAACACAACCTATCAAAATGCCACAGTAATTCATCAGAGCCTCACACACACTCCTCACACACACACACACTCCTCACATGTGCAAACACACATTGCTTTACTGAACACCAACCAATCATGGCTTTAGAATAGGCCTATAAATAGGTCAAAGGTCGAGTTATAGGTTTTTCGGACTGTGTAATACCGTATTCACAACCACAAATGCTTACAGTAAAAAAATTAAGTTTCGTTTCAATCTTGCTTTCGTGTTTACTGTGAATTTTTCAACATCTCTCAGCCAATTACTTTCAGTCTTGTACAGAAACGCACACAGGAGTTCATGAAAGAAGAGCTTTAGGTTTTGAATAACTGATATATCCAAAAATATAATATTATGGCAAAGGTGTTTGCAACGTCAGACAAATGTTTGCTTTTGAGATACTTGTGATATTTTGAATGCAGTGCTTCATTTTGCCAGAGATGTGAGGCATTTTGCATTTTGTGTGTGTAATTCATGGATTTGTGTGTAAAGTTTTGGGGAAAAAAAGAGGCAAACATTTGAACGTGTGTGTAAGCAGTTGAAAAAAACCCTGTAAATGCTTCAGTATATGTTCACCGCTATTCTTTTCACACGTCAGATGTCCTCTAGATGGCGGCAGCGCTACGGCTCATGATCTTTGTTGAGTCTCGAGAGCCACACACAGGGTTTGTGTTACACTGCCATATTAGATCCCTCCTCCTTTAGTTACAAAGAGAACATTTTTGCTCACTAATACTGAAATCTCGGTGACAAAGCTAATCCTCTCCATACTTGGCCTTTCCCTGTCCCTGATTATAAGATCAAAAGAAAGATTTTCCTGCACTACATGCCAGTGTGTGTTTGAGAGTATAATGCTGTAGCTCTCGGTCCCTGGTACCCTGATTCGGCCCCATGGATCTAATACTGTGTGCGGCGCGTAACCAATGAAGACCATCGCCAACTCCTCTGACTCAATTCTCCCATCTGTTATTCGCTATATAACCGGCCGATCCTCTTTTACCTTGCTCCCATCCTCATTAGCCATCGCATCTTGCCCTCCTTCATCATTAGTGGTTTTTGCTCAGGCAAGTATCCTTTACTTTTGCTCATACTTAGTAGAGATGCGCGATATATCGGCCACCATATCGGTATCGGCCGATATATGTTCATTTTTAATGTTATCGGCCCGATAAGAAAATTTGGACGATATATAAAAGCTGATAAATAATGGATTATTTCCTTCAGCTGAGACACTTCAGATTGCTTGAAATATGATTGGAATCACTTCAAAAAGTAAAATACAGTTTCAGTGAAGAAAGTCTGTCATATCGGCTACATAAAATTATAATGAGAACATTATAATTGTGTGTTTGGGACATGGATTATAATGGTGAGACTTTTGTTTTTGTAATCAGGCTCTCAAAAATTATATCAAAATTTGGATTTAGATTTATCCGCCAATATATCGGTTATCGGCTTTCAAATATAAAGAATTATCGGTTATCGATATCAGACAAAATTTTCATATCAGTGCATCACTAATTCTTAGGGTTACCTCAAGTATTGAACCCGTTTGTGCTATGAACATGAACGATTACTCAAATCATGTGGTTTGTTGAAGAGTGCTTTAGTCATTTAAAATAAAAAAATGATTTGCATATTTTGCAAAACTAAAAATCATCTAGTTTGCTTTTACTTTGAATTTAAAATCATTAAGCAAAAATGTATGTTTATTTTGAGATGCCTATTAACTCTGAAACAACAAGAATCAATGCAAGCCCTTACTGCTATATGCACTCAATACACTGAACCGATATACAGCGAATGCACTAGTTTAAGATCTGCAGGAGAGAGCAGAGGTTTAGCAGATCTACAGCCTGACTTAAGCCACAATCTACTGAGCTGAGGTTGCTGATACAAATGGAAATGGCAAAATAAGCGCTGAGGTTTTCACATGCAAAGAAGTGAAACCAGCATAATGACTTTTCTTTTCTTGGTTTGCCATTCAAGTTGAGGCTTTTTATTCTCTTTGTCACAAAGGTTGGCATATAATTAACTCCTGTTTAATATGCTGTTAAAGAAGACTCCTCCCTTTGCTCCTTCTCTGAACCCCTGCCAAACTCCGGCACGCTGGAAATCCCACGGGACACCCCACCCTAGGGCGTCCCTCAGTGTGTATGAGGTGTTGGAGACCATGTGGTGCCCAGATTCCTGCTCTTACAGACTGTTTTTAGGCTCATTGCACACCGCAAACTGCACTCTTTGCACATAAAGGTTCCTCGTTTATAACATTAATGCAAATAACGCTTTCTTACCATCATCCATAGGGACAGAGGTAAAGTGCTGAATGAGGCTTTTCTTTGTGTCTTAACTCCTCACATCCAAGATCCACAGCAGGGTGTAGGTTTATGACCCATTCCATCTCTTTTCCTCTCCTAGACAAAAGGACCGTGACCTCTCATCCCTTCTCCTTTTCTCTGGCTTTCACCACCTGAAACCCTTTATTTTATGTCCCTAAAAACAAATGTCCATTAGAAACGGCAAACACAAGCTCTTTTGCTCTTTAAAATGCACATTTGCACAGGATCCAGTGTTAAAAGAAACCATAAAACAGTGTTAGTTTTAATACCTTGGAAATTAATATGGTAATTATCCTGTTCTTCAATGGAAATTAAAGTACTATGCGCTAGTATTAGCACCAGATATCATCATTGAACCATTGTACCAACACAGTATTTATGTAAACGAATCCCGTTGGCAATTCTGTGTAGAATAACGGCAAACAAGTCAGATATTAAAGGAAGAACAGATAACGTTATGGAGGGTAAGTCTTACAACTTAATTTACGATGTTTATGCTAAGCTAAATCTCCAAGAAATATATACAAAACATTTTTCTTTTAAATCTCTGTAATTATGTGGTAATATTTGGCGTTGTGGGTTTTCTTGTAATGTCTGTAAGAACGTTTTTTTTCCAGACAAAAAGAAAAATCCGCCCTGTTGTAAAAACAACGATTAAGATAAAGTTATTTTCCCCTCAGAATCCACGAGTTCGTTGCCGCGCTTTTTTCTCTGGCGCGAGCCAGGAAAATAAGATATATAACCAAGACAACATATAATCGATAGTTTTCAAAGATCTGAAAATAATGTTGGCCTATAATATATCACAGATGGCGTGTTATTATAGTTAGATAGCCTCATTTTACATTGTTGACTAATACAAGACAACAAAAAATGACATTAATAATAATTAGCAAGCGGAATGTCATTAATTACTTAACCATTAACATAATATAAAGGGGGAAAAGTAATTTATTTCGAAGTGCTTAGGGATCAAGGTCCACCCTACCTCGCGCGCCTCAGGAAGTATTGCGCGGGCATTATCATGACAGTACGCGTTCAGGTGGGTGTGTGTGTGTGAGTGTGTGTGTGAATGCCAAGGTAGGGGTCCTAAAACGGTGTGTTGGAGTTTTTCTGATGTTTTCTTTTTCAGTTGCTAAACAGATTACCGTTCAATTACACGCACAAAAGAGGTGACAATGCAATACTTCCTACAGCGATCAACAGGAGAAGGGGAGCTGATGGGGGGGTGAACAGGTGCGATTCGCTCACAAAACACCTACCTGTGCATATTTTACAGGTAGAATATTCACGTGGGCGATCAAAAAAGTGAAACTTTTGTGCACAAAAAAAAAAAAAAGTATGCAATTTTAGCTAGAGTAGCCAACAGTTAAATTGCTTTAACGTTTTATTTGGTCAAGTTTTTCGCACGCATAGTAGGCTATACATACCTTTTACGATGAATAAAATATGCCCAACATTATTGCTATATGCGCTTTTAATTTTTAACACGGCCTACTTATACCAAATATATGTAGCCTATGCCAAAATCAAATCACTTTATTGTCATAACACCATGTAGCCTGCCCTACACAACTGTACAGCTGGTGAAATTCTTTGAAATGCATGGACATATATGTCATATACTGTCATATAGTTGATGTCATATATATAATCTCCACAGCATGACATTATTTAACGTTGGTATTTATGACCAGCAGAATCAGACATGAACATAAATGTCTATTTTATTCAAATAATAATAATAATAAAAAAATAAAAAAAATCCAGCTAAGAACTGACACACTTTCTTTTTCAATTTCTCTCTTCTTACAACACACACTCCGGGCTGACCCCAGACCTGCCTCCGATGATGATGATGACATCACCAAAGCCTGTGATCGCGACGCGCGTCTGAGCGCCACTGCAGTCACAGCGCGAGCGATGCGGAGCGACACTTCACGCGTTTATCCCACCGATCCGTGCGCGCGATCCCCGGTTAAACACGGAGACGACATGACGGAGAGGATCCGAGGAAAGCGGAGAAAACAAGCGAACCCGCGGAGGAACCAAGGTCAGTCAGTCGTGCATTAGAAGTTTGTGAAGTGTCCGGGTTATTCCTGCAGTCATTCATTCCGCTAAACTAACTAGATCAGTTAGTTAGAGGCTCTGTTAGCTAGAACTACTTCCCAAACTATTATTCCATGCATACATGGATAAATGAAAAGCGGGAAACATGTCTACATTTATTTTTTGAATGTTGACTATCAAAGTTTGCAGAACTTGCGGTGCGCTTTGCATCATTTCTGCAGTCCTCAGCATCACGTTTTCATTGACTTTTACAACATTCAGCTGCACTACTTGTTGCACTTCCTCACAGAGTTAATTTCTGGGGTTTTACTAATAAAAAAAAAAAGTTGTTTCTATTTTTATTTGTTAATTCCAGTAGAATAAACGCTAAATAGAATCTCATAGAATATTATACGTGCTATTAAGAAGATTACAACTGACTTTGAAATTAATGTCGTGGACTATATGATTTATGTCATTCTTTAATTAATTGCTTTTGGTCCAATAAGTAATATCTCAGTTATCTGAATTTAATAGAAGAAAATAACTTATCATCTAATGTTTTGTATCTTTAACACACTCTGTCAAATTGGATAATTTATTTAGAGATTTCATGAAATATGCAACTGAATATAATTTGCATAACAGTGGAAACTAATTCCATGTGTTCTTAGTAATATTACCAAGTGGCAGCATATATTAAAAATAACAGTTGGCCAAACACAGATCCTTGCGGCACTCCTTAATTTACTGACATTATCTTAGATTTTTCCCCTTTAAATAGACAAACGGTTTGTTAGACGATCTAAACCACTTTAATGCCTGTCCCTGAATACCAGTGTAATTTTGTAATCGGTCTAAGAGTATTTTATGATCTGTAGTGTCGAACGCAGCACTAATATCAAGTAAAACTAGCTAAATGTAGTTATTTTAACGAGCACAGTTTCTGTATGATGTTTTTTTTTAGAAGATTACAACTGACTTTGAAATTAATGTAATTGACCTTATGATTGATGTCATTCTTTAATTATTGTTAGTATTATTAAGGTTAATTTACAAGAGCAACTTATGCATTTATCACAAATTCAAAACTACATTGTTGATAGGGTTATACTTGTTCCTCAAAAAGTGTTTTGTCAGGGCATTAAAACAGAAATGCAGTGTGTTCAATCATGCATATTCATTTAAAAATCGATATTTAAATTGCATTCAACTTTAAATCTTATTAAGTTCAACAGTTATACAGTATTGAATCTGAATACCTTTGTCGTTTCTTGAAGAAAGTTGCTCCGTTTGGGCCTATAGGTTTTATAAGCACAAAAGTCACACTCTATAAACTAATTTGCCAGCCGGCCTGTTTATTTCACATTTCATCCACACTGCATTTGTTTATAGATCGTGTGTAGATGAATGTCAGACAATTGTTCTCGGCAATGTCTCAGAGATCCGATTCGTTTAGAAAAAAGAGTTGTGAATGTGCGTTGCTGAGCGATTGTGTATCTTAACAGTAGCAGTGTTTGACATGATCGAAGACGTTTAGTTGGAGATGCTCGCAGAAAAGTGTGTATTTGAGTGCATGAGTGTGGTTAGAGAGGTTCCTCATTTTGGATGCGGTATAAGTGTCAGTTTTGTCAAGCTCACACCGTGTGTGTGTTTGTGTGTGTGTGTGTGTGATCCCCAGAGCTAACGGGTTAAAGCCCACCCTGTCACCTCTCATACACACACACACTCGCCCTGTGTGTGTTCTTGTAGAGGTGAGAGATGCTTCTGACCCTTTATAAACTCGCTTCCTTAATTCCTCTGTTAGTCAGTGATGCACAGAAGGAACGTTTGAGATTTTAGCTTCTTGTTCCACCATTGGTCAGTTTTACAAAGACTAAGACTTTAAAAAACATGCTAATCAATCAGATGCTGCGGGATGTTTTCTTTTTCTCGTCACTTTTCTTCATCGTGTGATTTTGATGGATGTATGAAATCAGTTCTCCTCAAGTTCACACACGCGAAGAGAATCACATTAATCATCAACATCATCCACTTAAAAATAAAAGATCCAAAAGTTGTTTTTTTTCGTTTTCTAAAGAACCTTTCAGTGATCATTTCTTAAAATAAACTTCTTTTTTTTTCTTAGTGTGAAGAACATATAAAAAATCTAACAATATTTTTAACACTATAAAACACTTTAAGTGGTTCCATGGATGTTAAAGGTTTTACTTGGAACATTTAATGCCAATAAATAACGTATTTTTTAACAAACACAAACACTGTCTTCATCTTCAACTTTACATCTATTGAATTTGTTGGTCAAACTTATCATTTTTATTTGAAAAGTGTGTTTGTGCATCTTTCTTTGTAATAAATGACACTTGCTTTAATATCTGAGATCTAATGCAATGACATTCACAGGTTTGAAGTGTCCAGATATATTGCAGGACACTGTTGAGTGACAAAAACATTGAACAATGACGTGCAAATCATTCTGTAACGTGTGTGCGTGTGAGAGAGAGAGAGAGAGAGGGTGTGTGTGTCTCTGTGTCTCTGTGTGTGTGTGTGCATATGTAGAACAGATGATTGTGGAGAGAGAAAACTCAGTCATCAAACACTTCTCTGGATCATGGCGCGTTCTTTGCTTGTTTCGTTCCTCGACTTCACTTTTCTCTGGTTTTAAGTGTAAACTGCAGATTCAGATTCATTATGTGAGCGAGACCTGCTTGTTATCAGTGTGTACATGAGTGTGTGTGTGAGTGTCTGTATAATGTGTATAATGGGATTCCAGGCTGACAGTGAACAGTGTCCATCCTAAAACACGAAGACAAAAACATATAGTTTCGTGTTTTGACGGCGTCACTCAAAGAACGAACACTTTCATCCGACCGGCTCCATAAAACAAGCCTGAGAGCGCAGATGTTGTTCAGTCCGACGACAACACTCTTTTATACGGAGGAATCCTTTACGATACAGTGTTTGTGTGTGTGTGTGTGAGTGAGTGTGTGTGTGAGTGAGTGTGTGCGTGTGTGTGTGTGTGTGTGTGTGTGTGTGTGTGTGTGTGTGTGTGTGTGTGTGTGTTTGACTGACTGAGTGTGTGTGTGTGTGTGTGTGTGTGCATTTGTCACAACTAGAGCCAAGTTTGTGATGTATCATATTTCACGGACGTCTAAATGTCATGTGATCTGAAACGTCGCATCTTTGTTTTCTGCGATTATTGCGGCCCTGGATTTTGCCGTAGTGCTTCAGTTACTGCTCACTTCTCTGCTTATTGTCTCTCGCTGTTCACGTTTTCTTTCTCTCTCTCTCTCGATTGCCTCTTTGCGTTTTCTTTTTTCAAGTGCCAATTTATTTAAACTCTTTTCCCTTTTTCTTCATTCGCCTTCATTGATTTCCAAACCCCAGCCTTTGTAGGCAGCTGGGGTCCAGCTGTGTGTCTGCTGTCGAGTGTGTGTGTGTGTGTGTGTGTGTGTGTGTGTGTGTTTCTCTGGCACAGTCTTGTCACAGTGGGCAGAATGCGAGAAAACGACAGACAGACAGAGAGAGAGAGAGAGAGAGAGAGAGAGAGACTAAGAAAAAGTCGCTTGTCATTTTGGACAACAGAAGAGAACTGGGCAAGAAATCATAGAGATTTGAGAGAGAGAGAGAGAGTGAGCGAGAGCGAGACAGAGTCCCGGCTCCAAAGTTTATTAGTGGCTCCCCAAACGAGAGAGCCGAGGCGTCAGACGCAGCGGGAGACTGAAAGAGGAGGGATAAAATACAGGACCAGAGATCGGGACAGTAAAAGTGTCTCAGAAGATGTGCCTGTTCCTTTGTGAGAAATTAATTAGGACCAAAATATAAGTAATCTTATATTTATAATAACTGTATATATATCACAATACAGTTATTTCTGCTGGAAATTTTAATTAAAGATGCATTCTTAAAAATTTTTTTTAGATATAGTAACGAGGGTTTGAAATTAACACCCGCCAAATGCGGGTAAAAATCAACTGTGGAGGATCACGCTGTCAAATCACTAGTTACTTATAATATTTCCTCACTTTGCTGTGGAAGACAAATCTGCAGATTTAGCGCAAATACTCAACTCGTGAGTCATCATGATATATTAAAGGGATAGTTCACCCAAAAATGAAAATCAACCCATGATTTACCCACCCTCAAGTCATCCTAGGTGTATATGACATTCTTCTTTCAGACGAATACAATCAGAGTTATATTAAAAAATATCCTGGCTCTTCCACCAGCTCTTCAACAGCTCAGTGAATAGCTGTTTCTGTTTTGAAGTCCATAAAAGTGCATCTATCCATCATAAAAGTGCATCTATCCATCATAAAAGTGCATCTATCCATCATAAAAGTGCATCTATCCATCATAAAAGTGCATCTATACATCATAAACGTGCATCTATCCATCATAAAAGTGCATCTATCCATCATAAACGTGCATCTATCCATCATAAAAGATGATGATCAATAAGCATCTCGGCACAACGGTTCATATGCTCATTGTTGCCAAATTATGACCAGAAATAGATAAATATTAAGTCTGCTGTTTAAAACAAATAAAGAACCAATGTTAGAGAATGGTTATTATGCACAAACGCCGGGAAACTCTGTATATTTGTGCAGTGTGCGCATGTCAAAAAATCTATTCCGATTGAATCTTGTGACATATAAATGAGCACATCAACCCGATCACGTTACTGCATGTAAACGTAGCCCATTGTCTGGTCTCGTCTATGACAAGCTACACAGATCCTACCTGTGTTACTCACCTGAGAACCTGCCTGTGTTACTCACCTGAGAACCTTGCTCACCTGTGTTACTCACCTGAGAACCTTGCTCACCTGTGTTACTCACCTGAGAACCTGCCTGTGTTACTCACCTTAGAGCCTGCCTGTGTTGCTCACCTGTGTTACTCACCTGAGAACCTGCCTGTGTTACTCACCTGAGAACCTGCCTGTGTTACTCACCTGAGAACCTGCCTGTGTTACTCACCTGAGACCCTACCTGTGTTACTCACCTGAGAACCTGCCTGTGTTACTCACCTGAGACCCTACCTGTGTTACTCACCTGAGAACCTGCCTGTGTTACTCACCTGAGAACCTGCCTGTGTTACTCATCTGTGTTACTCACCTGAGAACCTGCCTGTGTTACTCACCTGAGAACCTACCTGTGTTACTCATCTGTGTTACTCACCTGAGACCCTACCTGTGTTACTCACCTGAGAACCTGCCTGTGTTACTCACCTGAGAACCTGCCTGTGTTACTCACCTGAGAACCTGCCTGTGTTACTCACCTGAGACCCTACCTGTGTTACTCACCTGAGAACCTGCCTGTGTTACTCACCTGAGACCCTACCTGTGTTACTCACCTGAGAACCTGCCTGTGTTACTCACCTGAGAACCTGCCTGTGTTACTCATCTGTGTTACTCACCTGAGAACCTGCCTGTGTTACTCACCTGAGAACCTGCCTGTGTTACTCATCTGTGTTACTCACCTGAGACCCTACCTGTGTTACTCACCTGAGAACCTGCCTGTGTTACTCACCTGAGAACCTGCCTGTGTTACTCATCTGTGTTACTCACCTGAGAACCTGCCTGTTACTCACCTGAGAACCTGCCTGTTACTCACCTGAGAACCTACCTGTGTTACTCATCTGTGTTACTCACCTGAGAACCTGCCTGTGTTACTCATCTGTGTTACTCACCTGAGAGCCTGCCTGTGTTACTCATCTGTGTTACTCACCTGAGAACCTGCCTGTGTTACTCACCTGAGAACCTACCTGTGTTACTCATCTGTGTTACTCACCTGAGAACCTGCCTGTGTTACTCATCTGTGTTACTCACCTGAGAGCCTGCCTGTGTTACTCATCTGTGTTACTCACCTGAGAACCTGCCTGTGTTACTCATCTGTGTTACTCACCTGAGAACCTGCCTGTGTTACTCACCTGAGAACCTGCCTGTGTTACTCACCTGAGAACCTGCCTGTGTTACTCACCTGAGACCCTACCTGTGTTACTCACCTGAGAACCTGCCTGTGTTACTCACCTGAGAACCTGCCTGTGTTACTCATCTGTGTTACTCACCTGAGAACCTGCCTGTGTTACTCACCTGTGTTACTCACCTGAGAACCTGCCTGTGTTACTCACCTGAGAACCTGCCGGTGTTACTCACCTGTGTTACTCACCTGTGTTACTCACCTGAGAACCTGCCGGTGTTACTCACCTGTGTTACTCACCTGTGTTACACACCGGAGAACCTGCCTGTGGTACTCATCTGTGTTACTCACCTGAGAACCTGCCTGTGTTACTCACCTGTGTTACTCACCTGAGAACCTGCCTGTGTTACTCACTTGTGTTACTCACCTGAGAACCTGCCTGTGTTGCTCACCTGTGTTACTAACCTGAGAGCCTGCCTGTGTTACTCACCTGTGTTACTCACTTGTGTTACTCACCTGAGAACCTGCCTGTGTTGCTCACCTGTGTTACTAACCTGAGAGCCTGCCTGTGTTGCTCACCTGTGTTACTCACCTGAGAACCTGCCTGTGTTACTCACCTGTGTTACTCACCTGAGAGCCTTCCTGTGTTGCTCACCTGTTACTCACCTCACCTGAGAACCTGCCTGTGTTACTCACCTGTGTTACTCACCTTAGAACCTGCCTGTGTTTCTCACCTGTGTTACTCACCTGATACCCTACCTGTGTTACTCACCTGAGACTCTACCTGTGTTACTCACCTGATACCCTACCTGTGTTACTCACCTGAGACTCTACCTGTGTTACTCACCTGAGAACCTACCTGTGTTACTCACCTGTGTTACTCACCTGTGTTACTCACCTGTGTTACTCACCTGAGACCCTACCTGTGTTACTCACCTGTGTTACTCACCTGAGACTCTACCTGTGTTACTCACCTGAGAACCTGCCTGTGTTACTCACCTGAGAACCTACTTGTGTTACTCACCTGAGAACATACTCTACTGTACTGGAACATACTCTTACAACTACCGAAGGGGATACTCTGGGTTGGGGCCAAATACACATAATCTTTACTCTGTTTAATTTGACATTAGTGTGAACTCGTGAACTCTGCTCTCCAGTCCTTCACCTGCACTGAGAAACCATCATCTGACTTACCTGTAGCCTTCCACCCTGCTTTCTCATACACTCCTGCTAAAGTATTATATTAATCACTTACCTCGTCTGTCCTCTTCTGTGTGTGACAACAATACAGTTATTTCTGCTGGAAATTTTATTAAAATTGCATTCTGTTTTTAAATTTTAGATATTAGGACAGTAAAACTGTCTCAAAAGATGTAAATGTTTCATTTTGAGATTGCTGGCAAAATTAATTAGGATAGTAATACAAGTCATTTTAATGCTGTATAACTGTATGCATGTGTTTATGTTATACATACACACATATATATATATACTGTATATTGGTGCTGTTAAATTGATTATTCGTGATTAATTGCATTTAACATACAAATTTGTGTTTATATAATATAGGCGTTTGTATATATTCTACATATATCTGTGTGTGTGTGTGTGTGTGT